>OX578274.1:64419012-65019012 GCA_951217065.1 Baccha elongata
AGCACTTCGCTGTGGCACACGGTGGGAATATGCACATTCAGCATGCACTCTCTTCTCCAGGTCCACAACCTGGTCCTTACGGTAATTCATATGACCCAGCCTTGGAGCAGCATTTCGTTCAAAAAGACGTTTCCGACTCAGATGGATCATCCGTTGTTGGTTACAGCCCGAGCCCACAACATGGTGGACAGGTTCAAGTTGCATCTGGGCCTGGTGGTCATGGAGTTTCTAACCTAGTAATGAAACATGCTGCCGATGCGGGAAAAGTTAAAGTTCCGCAGCAGCAGCAAATGCATCAAGCCGGTTTGGGAATGTCTCCTCCACCGAATACAATGCAACAACAGCAACAAGCAGTTCAACAGCAACAAGCAGTTCAACAGCAACAAGCTGTACAACAAGCCCAACAGCAGCAACATGCAGCACAGCAGCAACATGCAGCACAGCAACAACAGCAACAACAGCAGCAGCAACAACAACAACAACAGCAGCAACAGCAGCAGCAGCAGCAGCAACAACAACAACAACAACAACAGCAGCAACAACAACAACAGCAGCAGCAACAACAACAACAACAACAACAGCAGCAGCAGCAGCAGCAGCAGCAACAACAACAGCAACAACATCAAAATCAAATGCATCCAGCGGCTGTTGCGGCAGCTGCCGCCGCTGTTGCTCAACAACAACAACAGCAGCAGGCACCCCAGCCTTTCTATCAAGCATCCCAATTTACTGGAATACCGACTATTCCTAGTCCACCAGCTGTGTTATTTAACTCAGGCACAATGCCGTCACAAAGCGGTCTCTATGCTCCATTCCAAATCGATCAGGGTCGATCACAGTTTTCTCAATTCCCTCCGGCGCCACACTATGGCGCAACTGGAAGTGGACCATACAATGCGTACATGCAAACGCCCCCCAATATGCCAACTGCGCCGGCTCCAGAAATGTATTCGAATATCCCTTCACAATTTCGAATGAGCGGAGCCGTTCAATCACCCTTCAATCAAAATCAACAACTGAGCAATCCCAACACTGTACTGATATCGTCTAGCTCGAACTCTCTTATGTCGGCTTCAGTGAAACCAACTTCTCAACAATTAGGAACTATAGGATCAAAGAACAATGCGGGAGCGGTAGCAGTAGCTGCTGCTTCTGGTCCGTATGCCCAACAGTACATGGGACTATACCCTCCACAGCAAGCACCACCACCACCTCTACAATCTAACAGCTATTATTCGAATTCAGCTGGCGGCCAAGGTCCATTTTACGGAGGACCACCGGCCGCAGGAGCAACACAAAGCTATGGTCTTCAAACTGCGGCAGGCATGTTCGGAGGTCATGCTGGCCCGGGTGGCCCATCAGCAGGACCTCCGCCGCAGTCGGCACAACAAATAGCGAGCTTTAATTCGCAGTTTATGAATTCGTCGCTATTAACAGCGGCTGCAATAAATCAATTTCGTGGTGGCCCAACACCACAACAAACGGCAGCGCAGGCATATATGAAATCGAATCAAGGACAGAATCATATGCAGGATTCAGTAAGTTACTAATTTCGCCATTTTCAAAATAAATATTCATGTGTATTTTTTTACAGATGGGCCGTCAATTGAAGAGCCCATTGGGTGCTGATGTGAGTTTAAACTTAGCTAAACAAGTGCAATCCCAACCAAGCCCACCGCATCATAAAAATTATCAGAGTGTAAGTAATATCAGACAAATGTTTAATTATTTTTACATTACAGTGCATAACGTACATTATAAGACAAATGTTTTAGATTTTACAAAGTTGAAGAACTAATAAATGTTTGTTTTCGTGACCTTCATATTCATCAATTTAGAAAACATGAGTGGGCTATAGGTCAAAACACAATAAAACTGTTGTTACAAATAAATAAAAGTTTTTTGTAACGATGGTTTTACAGAAATTGTTTTTATCCGGATAAGTGTAAGATGCGAGGAAGCTTGTATTTTTTGTCGAGCATAAACATGCTCGAAACGTCCCACGTAATCTACTGTGTTTTGAGCAGGGATGAAAACCTTAAGCTCTTTGTTAGCTTAAGCCCTCTTTTAATTCACAATTCAGTTACTTATTGATTTATGAATTTTAATTTAAAAAAAAATATTTGATTCACAAGCTCTATTTGATATACGAATTGAATTAGATTCAATTCGCAAGCTCTTTTTCGCTTGTGGTTTAAACAAATATTTAATTAACAAGCTCTTATTGATTTACGAATTGAATTAGATTTAATTCACAAGCTCTTTTTGGATTGTGAATTGAAAGAAATTGAAAGATGAATCTTGTATCTGCTTATAATGATTTTTTTAGAAACCAACTTTTTTTACATTATTGGCAGATACGAGACTCATCAGAGAGCATGAGAGCATGTTAAATATTTTACAATTTACAAGCCAAAAAGAACTTGTGGATTAAAATCTAATTCAATTCGTAACTCTATAAGAGCGTATGAATTAAATATTTTTTCAAATCATAATTAAAAAAGAGCGGCTTAAGGCCACTTGCACGAAACTTTTTTGACAGTAGTAACCACAGATTTATTCATGAATAAGCACTTTATTATTTATTATTATTATTATTATAAATTCTTTATTTAACCTCTCGATATTTTTACAATAGTATAAATCTAAGAATAATTGCATGGCATATATTGCCGTCTGCCTAAATTGACTTATTTCGAGTTTTTTTCAAAAAATGGACAAAGTTAAAGTAAAAAAAGAAAAAAAAGTTTAAAAAAACATGATATTATTTTTAACCTAATATACAATAAAATAAAATAAACCTTATCTTTAATATATAACATTCATTTCTTTATACAAAATCTATAAAACTGTTACGGTAACCTAAGGCATGATTAATATAGTGACAAAGAGTTTTCCAACCTAAATTACCATTCAAAATCTGCTTTGTATCCTCAAGTGTAAGAAAGCTCTTTAAAAAATAAAGTCTGCGGATTTCTTGTAATATTGGGCATACAGCTAGAAAGTGATAAATATTTTCTATTTCATTTCGGTTGCACAAACTACATATCGGGCGAAGGTCACTTCTGTGTGGTTTATAATTTAAGTTAATCATCTCTGTTCTAGCTTTAAAAACAGTACTGATTTGGCTAAAGGAAAGTTCTTCATTAAAATAATTGTTTGTATAGAGTACGTGGTTTAAGTCTTTGTAAATAAGTCGAGTTGTAGATGTTTGGGCTTTGTTCAAACATTGTAGATAAAGAGAGTCATCTACTTTAGCTATACATCTATAGAACTCATCCTGCCAATCGTTATGAGTGGTGTTACTGAGATTGAGATTCAGACCGTATTGATTAGCCAACTCGTTCCACTCTTTAAAAGGCGATAGCTGACAACGGAGGGCGTATTCCATAATATGTTTTTGAAGGTTCGAATCGTTTCTATTCATTACTTTAACTATGTAATCAGCATTTGATTTTAAGTTCTTTAAGAATATTTGTGGTATACCAGATTCAACGTGGATAGCATAAGTTGGAGTAGTACTAGCTAGTTTAAAAATGCGCTTAAAGAAAAAACGCTGGATTACTTCAAAACCTTCAATGTTTTGATACCCAAAAACTTGGTTTGCATAGCAGAGACATGTTCTGATGGTTGCATCAAATACCTTGAACTTGGCGGAAGCATCAACATATTTATTACAATAAAATTTACTCCACATGAGGTTTATTGCTGTTTTTGCTGCAACACATTTTTCTTTAATATGTGGGCGGAGATCAAGGTTGTATGTTATTAAAAATCCTAAGTATTTGTATTCGCTGACAATTTCTAAGGGTTCACGATCTAAAAACCATTTTTCGTGAAGAAGTCTTTTTCGGCGAGAGCTTTCAAAAATCATGATTTTTGACTTTGTGGCATTGATTGAAAGGTCCCATAAATCACAAAATCGTTTAAGCTTATTTATTTGAAGCTGCAAGGATGTTGGGTTATCTGCTAGTATGACAATATCGTCAGCGTATAGAAGCATCTTTATTAGAATATCACCACACTTAACTCCTCCCGGGAAATCCTTGGATACATCATCAATAAATAATGCAAACATAATTGGACTAAGCCCACACCCTTGTGGAACACCAGCACATATATTAAAAAAATCGGACATTGAAACTCCATTCCATACAGCAGCAGAGGTATCGGTAATAAGTAGCTTATATAAATTGAGAAACTTTGTCGATAAACCTAAAGTTGATAGCTTATAAATCAAAGAAGCCCTATTTATTGTATCAAAAGCTGCCCTAAAATCGACAAAAAAAGCATATAATTTTTTTTTCTTTCCTAAAAACATTTTGGCTATATTTGTTAGAGCAAAAATATGATCCACCGTGGATAGCCCCGCGCGAAATCCAGCTTGAAAAATACTAAGGAGTTTCTTCTCTTCAACCCATCTCGTCAACCTATGGTATAAAAGATGGGTGAATATTTTTCTAAGACAGGGTAGTATCGATATACCCCTGTAATTACTTGGAAGCTGCGAATCGCCTTTTTTAAAAATAGCGCAAATCCACGCTTTCCGAAATGCTTTTGGTATTGCTTCTGCTTCTAGAAATCTGTTAAAGAGAGATGTTATTTGCTGCATGAAATTCGGTGTTGAATTCTTATAAAATTCAGCAGGTATGCCATCAACCCCTGCTGCTTTATTATTTTTCATTGATTTGAGGGTTTCCTGCAACTCTCTCATAGTAATTGGCTCATCAAGTTCAGGGACTACAACTAAAGGTAGAGCATACTGGAATGGCAAATGAGTTTCTACCGGATTTAGGAGCTCTTTGAAGTAGTCTGCAAGTTTTCCCACTTCAATAGCCGAAGCTGATACAATTTTACATCCACCTAGCAGTCTCACCTTCGACCAAAACGTTTTTGAGTCCTTACAGAGTGAAAGAGTAGCAGCCACATCACAGATATACTTTTTTTGTTTTTGAATACAGATACTTTTGTATAACTTATTTGATTCTAAGTAGAGCCTTTTAAAAAACATTGAACTGGTTTTTCTGAAAAGGTTCAGATAGGAGAAAGATTTTTTCCGAAGTTTCTTACATTCCCAGTCAAACCATTCAGCAACAAACATACCAACAGATTGAGGTTTTTCCACGAACGAAGCCTGTCTAATACACTGTGAGATAATTTCCACGGCTTGATCACAATCACTATGCTCCTCAACAGGAAGGCAAATTAATTGAGCATCAAGTCGCCGCCTAAACACTTCAGCACGTTTTTCTACCCACTTTATGCTTTTGATTGCGTTGTTCGGTAACAATGACACACCTTCAAACCTCAGAGATGTTACTGTTGGCAAATGGCCAGAGTAACTTGCGAGTGGAACTTCAAAATCATTAATTAAACTAATCCAATTACCTCTCGCCAAACAATAATCAATAACTGAAGTACCTTGACCCGAAACGAAAGTAAGTTCACCTCTCTTGTCACTTCTCGTAATACCATTTAATACCATCAAACCAAAATCTTCAATAAAATCTATAAGTTGTCTCCCGCTACTATTGACTACTTTATCCATAGAGTTTCTTACACCTTCAAACAAATGCGAAACGTTTTGCACCAGAGAAGCTGGATTTTGAAAACTACCGATTCTTCCATTTAGATCACCGACTACTAAAATATTCTGCAGATCATTTTCATTGAAAAAAACTTTTAAATCATCAAAATCATTAACCCAATTGTTACAATTTAGATAAGTTGGAATAATGTAATAGTGGTCATGCCTATGGTTTAACTCTATAACAGTTTTCCTACTTATCGACTTAACTTTCACAAAATTATTCAAATTACATTTAATTGCGATTAAAATGCCACCGCTAGCTCTACCAAAAACGTTACTTCTATTAGCTGGAATAAATTTAACAGAAAATTCTTTAAAATATTTTATAAATTGTGTTTCACTACCTTCTTCAAGAAATGTTTCAATTAAAATAATAATATCAAAAGTTAGAATGAATTTAAAAAAATCTGGAATAATTAATTTGTTTTTGATTTCGACGTTGGTTAAGTTGTCTGCTGCATTCTCCTTGTGAAACTGCTGGCGCTGTCATCGGATAGTTCTGACGATTGTTGTTGCTGTTGCTGTTGACGTTGTTGACGTTGTCAATATCAAAGAACTGCAATCCACCTTCTCCAAACGTGTTTTTTATAAACGTAAATTCATCTGCGTTGTTTACAACCAAACCTCGCGAGAAGTTATAAGAAAATGAAATGTTGTTAATGTTTAGTTTAACTCCTCTTATAACAATCTTTGTTGTCGGTGCAATATCTAACAGCTTAGTTTTGATTTGGTAGAGTGCACTTCTTTTTTGCCGTGTTATAATTGATTGCTCGCGATGTATTACAATTCCAGTGTTTTTTAATTTCGGTGTAGCTTCGATTACTTTGCTGGCAGTGTCACCGGGATGGAAATTAATAATAACAGTGGTTTTGTTTGTGTTGCGATTTGTGAATTCTAGTGTTTGTTTTATGGGCAATTCGTCATTCTCTTGGAGCTGGAGAAGACCTTTACAAGTTTGTTTCGCAAAGTCAACTTTATTGGTCTTCCCTTCTGCCGGAAAATGCACAACAACAGAATTTTCATTCTCTTTTCGCGAAAGTGTTTCAAGCTGACGTTCTAAAGTTTGGCAATAGTTTTCCATGTTAGATATTCGGTTTAGCAGGTAGACGTTTTGAGACCGTAATAACTGGATGTCACTTGAAACAGCTAAGACTTCTTTTTTTGTTGCGATGTCTTTTAATTTTGGAGTTAAACATTCATCCAAAAGAACCTTAAGTTGGTCAATTGACATATTTCCCACTGCCATTTCTATAGAGTAATCAGCTAAAGGTTTCTTGTTAATTTGTGAATGTTCCGGCGAAGTTTCTTGCAAATTTCGTTTTGGTTGCATATGCGGTTTGTTTAGCGGTGATTGGTGAAATATCCCCCAACAATTAAAAATTACTAAAATCGTACCTTGTGTTCTTGTGCTGATCAAAGTTTATAGTTTCGTATGTAATTGAACTCAAAAGAGACGTTAAGACTTTAAAATACAATTAATTAGGCTTAATTTTCTTAAATTTCAACAAAATATCAAGAGCACAAAAAAACTTCAACCTTCTCACAATAATGACAGATGTCAATTGCACTTTATCTACGGGTTTGTAACCCGTTGGACCACTACATTTGGCGCTCTATCCATAGATACATCTGCAAAATTTTTATCCACTCATATTTCTATGGATGACTTTTTAAATCTGTCAAATAGAATTTTACAAGAAGTTGCTGTAAATGATGTTCGCCCTTGTGTTTCGTTTCGTTCCTGTTTTTATTTTTTATCTTTGGTAAGCAAAGATTTCATTCGTGCAATGTCAAATTGAAAATTAAAAACTTATCTAGTTAATCCTGGTTAATTATCTATGATTTTAAAAATGTAAATCCTATGTTTTCGTGCAAGTGGCCCTTACTCTGGTTTTGACCTATAGATAGCCCACTAATCTTTTCTAAAGTTGAAGAACGTTCTACGGGTTACGTAGTAACTGTGTGAATTTATTGATATATTGAATTTGTGAATTTGTTATTGATACACAGAACACCCTGTATGTACATGATGATGTAGATAAATTGATGCTAGAACAAAAACCAAACTAGGCATTTTAACATTTTGCATTAAAAGCGATTTGTCTATAATTTTAAATACAAAAATTTCTTATACAAATATATTATATTTTCTCATCAAGTACATATTTTTTATTTTCAAATTAGTGGGACATGCAGAATCAAGTAATGCAGCAACAACAACAGCAGCAACAGGTTTCGCAACAACAAAATACCCGCGGTGGCAACCCACAAAATAACATGAACCCAGGTGGCCGTGGTGCTGGTGGCCAGGGACGATATCCTGCGCCGATCCAACGACCAAATAACTACCCACAACACATGCAACCTTCTCAACCTCCACCGCAATCACAACGACCTCTGCGACAAGGTCACTCGGGTGGGGGTGGTGGTGGAGGGCCGCAGCAAAGTGGACCCGGTGGTGGACCAGGCCCAGGTGGTGCTGGCAATCCATCAGGCGGGCCACAAATGAATAAACCGTATTATGCAAATAACGCCGGAGGAAGTAGAGGTAATTAGAAACTATAACTACAACATCCACTACTCTCCCTATGTCTCTCATATTCACAAAAAATACAAAAAAAATTAAAAATCAATTTATATGAATAATATTTATATTCAAATTTAATTTGTCGGCATATTTCAATTCACTGAAATATTAATATAATATTAAAGGGGAAAATTTATTATTGTTCAAGAGATGGAAATATACTTACATTATAACGCTGTATCAATCAAAATTATATTAATGATATTCTTTTCCTATATAAAATAATATTTAGCTTTATTAATTACAGTTAAATTGAAAACACGAGAAACAACAAATTCAATATCTACATAAAAAAGTATAGCACTTTTTTACATTATCATATTTCGTTATTTATTTAAAATATATATATTTTTATTTTTTACTTTGCATATTATGTATTATTTAAAAAAAAAAAAAAAACAATCAGAAACTTTAATCTTATGAAATTGAAAGACAAGCACATAAGTTTGTTTAAATTATAACATTAAGTTATGTGATTATTTTAACAATAATTCATTCGATACTAAAAAATGATGATTAAAAATAAAAAGAAACTCTTTTCAAAGGATAAAGCTCAACTGATTCCGTTTGAACATCATCGTTCTTTTTATTTCATTTTGTATGGTTTTGTTTTTCTGATTATTTTTTGTTAAATTCATTTTGGTTTCAAATTTTGTTTTGATGGGGTTTAAAGAATGTTTAAAAAGAATTACATACAATAATGCAAGACTATGTTTCTACTAGTTAGGAGATTGACATAAGCCCAGCAGCTGAAACGAAACTTTACCTATAATAAAATATGCGCACAGGGCGCATATTTTATTATACTAATGAGTGCAGTTATATAAAACGAAGGTTCGTTTTTTTCCATTCCTAACTTACAAATTTTGTTTCTATATTGAATACACTTACATTAGTTACTTCTAAATTTGTAATTTTTTCAGAATTTACTTAAGTGAATAAAACTTACATTCCTTACACATTAATATTTAAATTTACTTTTATCACATGGCCCTTAAAGTTTTGGTACCTATCTAAACTAATAAACGAGGGAATTGTGATGCTATATGGGAACGCAACAAAATATGAATGCATGTATTTATCTCCATAATGTTCGTTCAGATGCAAATGAGGGGAATTGTGTACTATAAACCTTATGCTATATATACAATACATTAACAATTTAAAAAAAATTATAATGAAAATGTATTTTATATTTTTTTTTCTTACTTAAATCGAACTGACAGCTGTGACCCGATTAGGGAATACGAAGCGAGTTTTTTTTTTAGTGGCGAAAATGACGTTTGGTATTGCTGTTTTCGCTTTCGTCTCTTTCGTTTTATATTTTCGATAGCTTTTTTCTTGGCGGATTAGTGTATTGAAGTCTTAATGTTTTGTTTGCATTAAAATAAATAAAAATGTGAGTTTGATTAGTTAAATATATTTTTTGGATCTAAAACTAAAGAGATGAACAATAAATTATTTCATAAACAATGTAGGTCACAAAAACAGCAACACACGACAGCATTGCTGCAATGAGAACATGGACTCACCGTGAAAGATCCAATAAAACTAATACTGAAGTTACTTTTCTTATAAATAGTGTAGAAAATTAAACAAATATTCAACACACCACATAATACACATTTCTTTTTAATAATATTTTGTATTTATTTTGAAGTAAATGACAAAAAATTGCAACTACTGCTGGACACGATGATTTCAACTTAAAAAAAATATTCCGTAGCTGCCAATTTAGTGAAACCATAGGAAGGATTCGCTTCGTATTCGATAATTAAACAAAGTGAGGCAGGTCGAAAAAGAGATATCGAATTGAAAACGACTCGCTTCGTATTCCCTAATCGGGCCACTAAGCTAAGTTTTATATTTTGTCAATATTCCAGTTACCTTATTACTAACATAATCTGTCACATATTAATTACAAGTTGAAACCACTTGTAAAAAAATTTTTTTGGTAAGTAAAAATATAAAAAAAACAAAGTTTACCGTTTTTACTTGCGATTATAGGTACTATAAGGCAAGTTATGCATTCGTGCAAAAACAACAATTGAGATAACAATCAAACATGACATTACGATGATAGCGAAGACGAAAAAAGTGGGTCTGGAAATTCTGTCCGTCTGTCTGTCTGTCTTTCTGTCTGTATGTATCAGCATCTACAGCCTAAACGGCTTAACCGATTTACTTCAAATTTGGTATGTAGGGTTTGTAGACCATTTCTTAGAGGAGAAGTTGACTTTTTTTTAGCTCAAAAAAATAACGGTACCTGCCATATAACGGTTTTGGTAAAGCTTAATTTTCTCGGAAACGGCTCCAGCGATTTTCTTGAAAAAAAAAATACTGATAGTTTCTGTCTGATTTCCTTTTGTTAAATCGCAAAAAAAAATTGGCAAGCCTATTAACGGTGCCTCCCAAAGAACCGTTGATTTCAAACTAAACATTTTTTTTAGAAAGACTTAAATGACTTGAACAAATCTCGATACCAATATTTTGCAAAAACCTTAATTTTAGTTTTAACTAATTTTAAAATAATTTTTTTTTGTAAATTCAATATTTGGAAAATGGCTTGACAAAAAAAAATTATTTTTTATGCATAAAATGCAAACAATTAAGCACTTAAAAATGGCGTTCTTCAAATTTGTAAAAAAAAACTTTTTTATAAAAAATATTAAGTAAACATGAGATTTATTTAAAAATCGATCTAACGATTTTGGAATAATTTTTTTTGGTAAACTTATATTTAGGGAACAAAAATTTCTGCATACTTTAATGTTGGCTTGAATCTTTGTAAAAAGAACTTTTAGCACTTTTGGGAAAAACTCTGTTTATTTTTACCTTTATATTAAAAAAAAAAAAAGTTTTTAAATTTAATTTTATTTTCGAGGCAACTTGTCTCAAGTACGTGCAACCCAGTCGTGCACTTTATTTTTGTTTGCAAACACAAAAAGTTTACAAAAAATAGGGTTTTTTAAATGTGTTTTTTGTAACTTAAAACAAACTGTGACTTGATACTTTTGACTTACCATTAAGTTGTTATGACTGTTTTAAGTGGTTTCCACTTTTTAAATTGTTAAAAAATTTAATATTTTTCTTCGGCTTTTATGAACTACTAGTTTTTTTTTCGTTTGATCCGTATCACAACAAAAAATAAGGTTTTAAAAATCCGATTCTTCCATATAATCTTTCTATGGGTTCTGGGAATACATGAACATTTTTACAGAATTATAACTGCACTGCAAATAGACGCAAAAAAGTATTTAATTTTTTAACAATTTAAAAAAGTGTCAACCACGAAAAACGGACATATTTACTTAACTGTAAGTCCAAAGTATAAAGTCATAGTTTGTATTGGCAGTTCTACAATTTGGCCTACTAATTTTTTTTTTAAAAAAAAACTTTATGCTTGTTTCTTTTTTTACTCACCAAATGACAATTTCTACAAGTGGTTTCAATTTGAGCACCGAAATATGCCCAATTTTAAAATGTTTTGCTTATCAAAGGAAGAGATTTTGGCAGAGATACTAATTTAAAAGATGACTAATACTAACCAACCTTCAACAAAAAGAGCTGCTAATTTTATTTAAACAAAAAAGGTACCAATCTCTGCAATAAAGAAATTCTAAGTGTTGCATATATAATTACCAAAACAAATTCAAAGACTGATTTTCAATTGGAAGTAGTTATAATAACAACAAAACTATCTTCATTTTTATTTAAATTAATAGTTCTCACTGTTTAATGAAGCTTTTACTATTTGAATATCAAACTTATAAAAGTCTTGATTTTTTTTAAATTGCATAAATAAACTGACAAAAAGTGCCAAAAAAAAAAAAAAATATCATACGAACTTATGTAATTGCTTAAATAAAAAAAAAAAAAAACGAATGAAGTCAAAAATGTTTACAAAGAACTGTTAAAGCAAATCGAAACAAATATTAAGTAAGTACACAATCTCGTAGGGGTGGTTTTTGGGTAAGTATTTAAACAAATTGTTCTTACTTCTTAAAATATGTACATATGTAGAATTTTGGCAGTTACACAAAACTCAGAAGTTGGCTTTATCAGTTTATTAGTTTTAAAAGTAACAAAAACCCAATAATAAGAATATATATTATAAAAAATATGGAATGGGCTTTTTCACTACCTTTTTTACATTTGAGCTATAGACTCTTCTAATTTTGATTTACACCCATTGGAATATGACGCATTGACCAGATTGGAGCACGTGGCATGTATTAAGCGACAATAATCTGTAAAGTTTAAAATTAAATCTGGAGATAACGACAGTCTACTATCCAATAAAAGCCCTCGGTAGATATTTGCCCTACCAGACTCAAGAAATGTGTAAAGAATACCGGCAATCATTTCACGATGTCTCTACGAGTAAGATTTCATAGATTACCATCTGTCACTTTACATAGAAAGAAAGTTTGATACAATTCTATACAATTACACAGAAAACACAAGTTAACATGAAAATGACAGTTAATAGAAGTCTAGTCTAGCATGAGCTGAGCAAAATAGTATTTTTTTTTTTTAAATTTAAGTCGGCAGCAAATCACTCATATTAAATTCTATCGAAACCAATCGTATTTTTTGTTTCGAGAACAATGGAATTATACGGTAGGTACCGTTATTTTTAGATCTAGGATCAAAATAAAAAAAACGTCCGAGCACATTACTCAACGAATACCTACTTTAAAGAAAATCGTCAGAACCTTTTAAGCTGTAGGTGTCGTGTCGATACATACAGACAGACAGAATTTATGGACCCACTTTTTTCGACTTCTCTATAATCTTTATATGTTTGATTGTTATCTCAAAACTTTTGCTTTACGAATGCATAACTTGCCTTATACATAGTACCTATAATCGCAACTAAAAATAACTGAATCTATTTGCATCCTGAAAATCAGTTCTATGTGTACTGTGCATATAGCTTTTTTACTGACATAATTTCAATGATTGCTTTAAACGCCCATATTAAAAAAAAAATCAGTTCTCGTTTTTATCATTTTTAAGTCGTTTACTGTTGTTTTTAAACTAATATCTTTAATTGGCCTTTTAGGAAGTTCTGTGGGGAGGATGTTATTTTCCATACTCACATGATTTTTCAATTGTATATTTTACTGCCCTACATTTATATGTAAGTTTTAAACAAAGTGTATTAGTATAAAACAGAACACAGCAGAAAATCTGCTTGTAGACAAACAAATTAGTTTTCCTCATCAAAAAATATGTATCCCTATATAATCCCAGTAGCAAAAAACTTATGAATGAAGAAATTAACGACTGCTATTAAATCAGACCGATAGACTTTATTTAATACAAAGAAAAAACGTTTATATGCAACAATAAAAATGTGGGTTTCAATAGCTTTCATTTTGAAATATGCCGAACAAATTCACACACACAAATCAAAATTTTATTGTTTCGTTAATATAATGTTTTCCTTTCGAATCTCTTCAGCAAATCATTCGTAAGCAACTTAATGGAACAATGGTAAAGAACTAGCATAAATATATTTGTTTTAATCATTTAAATTCATATAATTCGTTAATTAAAACTATAAAAATAATAATAAAAAAGAGCCCTTAAAAAAAATTCCACGTGATGTATATTAAAATTTATTTATAACTAGGATTTAAAAGAGTTTCGCGGACGAATGTAAATTTTAGTTTATGTTTTTTTTAAAACGCTTAGAAACTAAATCATCAAATTGTGTAAAAATGGGCACCTAAATTATATTATTTGCTCTAATTCTATTTTTAAATATAGGTATATACTTGTTTATTTTTAAATATAATTATGGATATTTTTATAATTATAAATATATTCATATATAATTACAAAATAAAAATGTCAAAAAATCATGAAATAATTTGCGTTTACTTCGAATATACTTAAATTACTACTGTAACCTAAACAGTAAAAAAAAGTGAGCTAAATAAATTGTTATAGAAAATAATTTCTCCGGTGAGGCAGAAAATAATCGAGAAGGTATAAAATATTCAAAACAAGACCGATCGACAGGATAGAGAAACACAAAACTATTACATACACTGGGTTTAAAATGTTTATTTTCTTCGTGAAGATTATATAAAAGACATGAAAAACTTCGACAGCAATGTTTTCTTATTTAAACAATAAAACTGTTTTTGAAAACTAAAAAAAAAATGGAAATATTGACATACTTAACGTCTACAACGGCAGGCAAATAAAAACAGCCATTCTTTTATGTCTCCAAACATTATAAAAAAAAAGTAAAAATGCAAGAAAAATAATTCACAATACGACATAAATTAATAGATATTGTATTTTAAAAATATTTTACATGAAAACGTATAAATACAAAAACGAAAATAAAATATTCTTAAATATGTATTTGCTTATTTATATCATTTCTATTCTCCATAAATAATAAACAAATAATAAGAGTTTTTAGCAGACAAAAAATGAAAACATTTATGCTAATGAAAAATATTAAAATAAACCATATAACACAAAATGCATATTATACTAATGTATAAACAAAAAAATTAATGTTTAATATACATTATTTGAAAACTAGAAATTTTCAAAATGTATAAACAAAAGCAAAAAAAACTATTACAATAAAAAATGAGATGATTTCGTTCTATTACATAGTTTTTTTTCTCATTATTAAAAACACAAACAACATACCAACTAATTTGCTTGAAACAAAACACATTTTAGCGCAGTTTTTTTATAATTAACTCATTTAAATGGAAATTACTAGAAAACCTGCGTATATTTTCGAAAATATTACACTTAGAAAATAATAATTATAAAATAATGTTATTTACTGTTTTATTTAATTTTTTTTAATATTATTTTAAGACAACAAAATCTATTACTCAACTCTCCTTCTCCTTTTTCAAATAAAGAAATAATATATACGAAACATATTATAATAGAAGCAAATATATGAATTAAACAAAATAATAAAAATAGACTTACTCGTCTTTATATAGAAAAAATGATATAATTATTAAATTTAATTTTAAAAAAACACATTTTTACTTTCAATTAAATATTAAAATGAAAATGATAACAAGTATTCTAGAAGAAAATTGCTGTCAAAAATAAAAAGAGTAAAAACTAACTGGAAAATGAATGAATACAAAAATTATAAACAGAACAATATAATATTTAAATAATATTATTGAAATTATAAAAAAATTAAAAAAAAAGAAATATAATTTACACTTCTATCCAGAACAAAAACGAAACATTCTGTGTTTTATTAAAATTGTTGTTACAAAGAGTTATAGCTATTATTTTTTAGGTACGTATGCATTAGACATTTTTAAGTATGCTTACAGTATGATTGTCGCAAAAAATTCGTATCGTGAATCATGTATCAAATTGCACTCGGAATTGCAATCGTGAATAAAATTTCGATGGGAATTTGGCTGTCGTTTCACAGGAATGTTTCCGCTTTAACTTTCGTAGATAATATTACATTTTAACCACTGATCAATGTAAGTATAACACAGGTCTACAGTGATTTTGGTGCCGCAAAAAGTGAAACTGATTTCACTCTGATCAAAACTTGATACTTACTTTTTTGATCCTACGTGTAGTTTTCGAGATTTTGGAAGGGTAAAATAGAAAAAAAAGGCACGAGTACGATAACTTTGGCGCCAAGAATTGATAACGGTTTTTTGTAGAACAGTTCAATACAAGCATTTTTTACTATGGGTGGGGGGGGGGTCTATCTCCCTCCGTTTGGGCGGGAGGGGCAATTTTATAAAAACAGTGCTAAAAATTTAAAACAAATATTAAAAAACAACGGTAATACTAACAACTAAGTTTTATATCTTTTTTTAAAGCCAATACTTTTTTCTATTAGATGTTTTTTAAATCAAGTGAAACCTATGCATAGTCTTTGAAAAAAACGGACTTGAAACTCAAAAATTGCGAAAAAAAGGTAAAAAAAAACTTTGAAGTGTGATTTTTCAAAACTGTAAAATAAAATAGGTACTGCTTTTTTTTTATAAAATTCGTTGCTCATATTAATTTTAAATCATAAACTGAAATCAATATGATTTTATGTTTTCTGGTTTTTGAGAAAATGGAAAATTACTAAATGTGAATTCGGGATCTCAAACTGGGCACGAGTACGATAACTTTGGCGCCAAGAATTGATGACTGTTTTTTGTAGAACAGATCAATACAAGCATTTTTTACTATGGGTTGGGGGGGTCTATCTCCCTCCGTTTGGGCGGGAGGGACAATTTTATAAAAACAGTGCTAAAAATTTAAAACAAATATTAAAAAATAACGGTAATACTTACAACTAAGTTTTATATCTTTTTTTAAAGTCAATACTTTTTTCTTTTAGATGTTTTTTTAAATCAAGTGAAACCTGTGCATTGTCTTTGAAAAAAACGGACTTTAAACTCAAAAATTGCGAAAAAAAAGGTAAAAAAAAAACTTTGAAGTGTGATTTTTCAAAACTGTAAAATAAAATACTACTTTTTTTTAAAGAATTCGTTGCTCATATTAATTTTAAATCATAAACTGAAAACAAAATGATTTTATGTTTTCTGGTTTTTGAGAAAATGGAAAATTACTAAAACAACTTTTCTGTTGGGTACTTGTTTTATAAACAGTGGGGTATGTAAGGGGGGGGGCATGCTGCCCCCTGCAACCCCCCTGCTTGAACACACTATAGGATTTAGGGTGGGCGCGAGGTGGGGTGGGTGCGAGGTTGGGTGTATGCAAAGTTTCTGTTGCATTTAAAGATGCAAGAACAAAGAACCTACGTACAACATTCACCGTATACCAAAAAAAAAAAAGAAAACTCTTATAAGAAAGTAGTTTTAGTAATATTCCATTTTCTCAAAAACCAGAAAACATAAAATCATTTTGTTTTCAGTTTATGATTTAAAATTAATATGAGCAACGAATTTTATAAAAAAAGTAGTATTTTATTTTACAGTTTTGAAAAATCACACTTCAAAGTTTTTTTTACATTTTTTTTTCGCAATTTTTGAGTTTAAAGTCCGTTTTTTCAAAGACTGCATAGGTTTCACTTGATTTAAAAAACATCTAATAGAAAAAAGTATTGGCTTTAAAAAAAGATATAAAACTTAGTTGTAAGTATTACCGTTATTTTTTAATATTTGTTTTAAATTCTTAGCACTGTTTTTATAAAATTGCCCCTCCCGCCCAAACGGAGGGATATAGACCCCCCCCACCCATAGTAAAAAATGCTTGTATTGAAGTGTTCTACAAAAAACCGTTATCAATTCTTGGCGCCAAAGTTATCGTACTCTCCCCAAAAATAAACCTTTTTTTTTGTGGTTTTCGAGGTTATATTATAACGCGAGGGAGTTTGTTACAACATAAATTGTAACGGTTTCTGAAAGAACATTTTTTCTGTTTTCAAACTTCTTTCCAATATCTTTTTTATTGTTCGAAAAATATTCAGCTGAAGGGCATATTATGTATATCATAGATTCAAAAGAAATTCAGTTTTTTAACATCAAAAATGAATACATTTAAAAAATGAAGTAGGTATTATAGTAAACTTTAAGAGAAAATACTTCAAATGCTTGTGGGGTTCTTTGTACTAACAGTATTCTGTTAAAAATTCACGTGAATATTTGTATACTGCTATCCGACGGAAAAATTAATTGTTCAAAAAACCATAAGTTTCGATCAAAAATAAATTTTAAAAATTAGATTCTATTAAAAATCTTAAAAACAAATATTGGTAAAGATTTGAACTCAAGAGATAGGAGACTTTTGAAAATAATTAGTGAACAATTAAGTTAAATATTTACGGGAATAGAAAGATTCGATTGGGTCGGATAGCAGAATAGGGCAGTAATTGTATTTCAGGTTATTAATTTCAGCTGAAGACCACCTAAAACTATTTAGATTACCTAACTGCAACCTTACCGAAAATGTAGTTTTAAAAAAAGGTTGTATGATTTTTAAGGATGGAAGTAGGTTAGGATCACTCAAAAACATCACGAGAAGCTGAAATCATCTTGATCAACACAAAATCCTGGACAGATTGAAAAATCCTGACTGCCAACTAAAATCCCGACTGCCGAAATCCCGACTGTCAAAATCCCGACTGACAAAATGCGAATGGTACGAATAAAAAATCCCGATTTTCAGCACTTTTAGCACGTTTTCGTACTTTATTTTTTGCTTTTATACTAATTATTTGAATTAGGAATTGAAATGGAAGAAAATAAGAAGCAAAACAGGCCACCTAGGAACTGTTGAATTTGGAAACTTTGGAAACTTTGAACCCGCGAAGCGGGCCACCCAGGTGCTGTGGAATATGGAAACATTGGACGCAGGCGCCTGCCAGACGACTGAACATACCCTAAGCGGAGCAACGGAGTTGCGTGAGCGGGACTGACTACAGAAAGGGAGTTAAAATCCCTTGAACCCACGAAGCGGGCCACCCAGGTGCTGTGGAATATGGAAACATTGGACTTAGGCGCCTGCCAGACGACTGAACATACCCTAAGCGAAGCAACGGAGTTGCGTGAGCGGGACTGACTACAGAAAGGGAGTTAAAATCCCTTGAACCCGCGACGCGGGCCACCCAGGTGCTGTGGAATATGGAACCATTGGAGTCGGGCGCCTGCCAGACGACTGAACATACCCTAAGCGGAGCAACGAAGTTGCGTGAGCGGGACTGACTACAGAAAGGATTTTGACGAAAAAATATTGAATATCATAAATAATACCCCAGATAACAAGTTAAATACATGAAAAATAACCGGTAAAAACGATACCTACATGAAATTATGAAACATTTTTGCAATTAATTTTTATTGAAAAATTCAGTTTCAAATTGCCTTTACAAAAAAAAAGTAGTTAGGCAGTCGGGATTTAGCCACTCGGGATTTCGTACCCAACCCTATGAATGCTTACATTGAATTGAATATTTTTTTGATGGAGAAAAAGATAACGGAATCTTAAAGAAGAAGATAAGATCTTTCAGAAAATGTAAAATGTAAATGTAACAAGTATATCTCGAAAATGACTCGTAGTAGAATTTTTCTGACTTCGGATTCACGCTTAGGCCTGTGTAATTGTTAATTATATTTTATTAAAATTTGGCCTCCAGATGTTAATTTTGTAATGTCATCATTTGGTATCATCATTCGGTATCTTAAGTGTTTTTCGTCAAGGTGAAAACAAATGCATTTGTCTGCCAGCATACATACGGGGCGTTACCGAGTTATGGGACCTCGAAACTACGATTTTGCTAAAAAAAAAAAAGGCTTCGTGAGGGAAACCATGACTCGGGCCGTGAAGCCCTTGAGTCCCTGGTTACGAATATGTATGTGACAGATGTTTATATGAGGCAAAACCTTTGACAGACGTATTTAAAATTGAATTGATGTCACTCTGGACCCTCTGACGCTCTGGACCACTGATTGTGTATATGTATGTGACAGACGTCTGAGATGGGGTCAGACCCAGGGCCCGTATTACGTATTACGAAACGAACGGCAACAAAAACGATTACATAAAACGAAAATGGATCCACGAAAATGTTGCCAGATAAAAAGATGAAATACTATTTTTTTAAAGTACATCTAACTTCACGTCGGTGTATAGATGTCAAAAATTGATTGAAATAAATGAAGACTTGAGTATGAAATTAAAAAAGTGCGGTATACTATCTTAAAAAATATTAAAATGTTTATTAACTACTACTTTTTGGATTGAAAACATTGTTCCAAGGGGAGAAGACGGAGAATTCGTAACAAATATTTCAACGAGTTTTGTTTGGATTCACGTTTTGTTCCCAAATGGTACATAACCGGCAGACATAAACACAACACAAACAAAAATGACAACAACGAGAACGAAGGCTAGACGACAGCCAAATAGCACTCGTAAGAAGAAACGAGTATCGTTGAAACTTAAACGATAATCTCATTTGAACGAAAACGAGGGGTTTTTAACGATTATCGTAATACGTAATACGGGCCCAAGACAGACACAAGTCCATAGGTGTTGACATTCTTAGCATACATTTATTGAAGACATTTAATTTCAATGCTTCTAAACCATTGTAAATGAAATCGCGGATTTTTTTTTTACTTCTTCTAATCTGACTGTACTTTAAGTCTTATGTGATGGTAATATTATGAAATTAAGCACTTATCAATTATTTTCGTTTTCTCTTCATAACTATGAAAAAATGATAAAAACAATGAAATTGTATGAAATGGACTCGTTCAGTATGCATTATGGACTAAATATTTTGGTAGCTAAAGTTCTTGAACGCAAATTTACCTAACTATTTAGTCAATTTCACAATATCATTTGTTGAAATTTACTTTTGAATACTTTGAAGAATTCACACTACGGAGAACAACAAATATTTGTTGGTTGCGAAATGTTTTACAATACACAGTTTGAACAACAAATGAAATCTTTCAGTTTTAGACATAAACAGAAATAGTTACGTCACGAAACGAAGTGAGCATACCTTTGGTACGTTCTTTTAATTACAATAGTTGACTATCTTTAACAATAGTTGACTTTTGTCGTTCCTTTACAGGCCGACTCCACGAGATATAATTTCTCTAAGAATGTGTATCCTGCAATGAAATATTCAATGGACTCGCGTTGTTTCTCGTTATGTTGGGATATCAGATATCAGAGTTTTGACGAAGATGTCTGATATAAATTTGACAGATGAGGTTTTTTTCCCTCTTTTTCTAGGTAGATTTTATTTCATTATTTTTTGTCTCTCATGCTGGTCGTTGCTCTTTGTTCTTTTGCATTTCGGTTGTATTTTTTGTTGTTTTGTACATTTTAAGTAACAAATTTGTGGTTTATCCGCGATGTTGACACGTCAACCTCTCTTTCATTACTGAAACGTCAAGGCATGAATTGCCCAGCAAACAAAAAAGAAATGCTCTGATATAGATATCAGAGATCTAGTTATCCGATACAGATATCAAGTGGAGTCGGTATGTTAATAAAAAAGTGTTACGAATTCTGACAATATGAAAACTCAACATTGTTCCAAAATGCAATTGTTGAAGTGTCAAATAGTTACGATTTGTAACTATTTCGAACTCATGTCGATGATATGAATTGCAAGTGTTGAGTTATTTGGATTGTCAAAGTGGAAATAAGAGGGTGTTTATTTACAATTTTAATAATAATAGAGTTTCTGGAACCATCTCGGCTAAAGCCAAGAGAAGCTATCTCTGCATTGCAAGAGACTAGGCTCTGTTTCTGTTGGGTGCCCTAGAATATAGATCTTAAGAAAAAACGAGAGTAAAACTCAATTTTCGCGGTCAGGAAACCTTTCAAAAATATAAAAAATTCTACACATAATATATAAATTATCAGTCGTGTTTAAATAAAGTAGAGTAAAATTTGTGTGCACTAAAAAAACAACAACAAGTAAGGGACAGTCTTTTCAGCTCTGGTTAAGTTTAATCATCGATTATTTCAGCTGGTAACCATAGATTCTGTCTTTTCAACAAAATCTTCACCAGAGAATCTATGGTTATCATAGATTACGTTATCCAGTTAATTTTCCGTGGTTAGTGTCATTATTCCAGTCGGTTAACAGAGATTTGGTCTTTTCAGCAAAATTTTAACCAGAGAATATATGGTTAACAGAGATTTCGTTAAACAGTCAATTTTGATTGGTTAACCACAGAAATTCTATGGTAATCGATTATTTTTTTAAATTTTTTTTTAACATTCCGGTCCTGGCCTCCTTCAACAAGTCTCAACAAGTCGGTTGCTACTATTGACCCAAGGTATTTAAAGGATTGCACCACTTCAAATTCGTGCTCCGCTACCTTGATTGTTTGACCAACTGTTCCTCTCGCATTCGACGTCACCATGTACTTTGTTTTACCTTCACTAATGTGCAGCCCCAGATTTTGTGCCGCCTGCTCGATCTGGATAAAGGAATCGTGTACAGCTTGCTCGGTTCTTCCGATGATGTCGATGTCATCTGCGTAAGCCAGTATCTGGCTGGACCTGTTGACGATGGCCCCTCTTGTTGCCGTGCCAGAGTCACGGATTGCTTTCTCCAACGCCAGGTTGAAGAGAAGGCAGGCCAAACCATCCCCTTGTCGGAGTCCATTAAAGATGTTGATTGGTCTGGATAGCAATCCGGCTATTTTTACTTGGCTTGTTACGTTGGTCATGGTCAACCTACATAGTCGTGTCAATTTATTTGGGATGCCGAATTCTCTCATGACTTTGTAAAGTTCTACCCTGGCTATGCTATCATAGGCGGCCTTAAAGTCTATAAACAGGTGGTATGTTGGGATGTTAAATTCTAGACATTTTTTCATCGCCTGCCTAAGGGTAAAGATCTGTTCAGTTGTTGATTTGCCTGGAATGAAACCACACTGATATTGTCCGATGATGGTTTTAGCGTATGGGGTTATCCGGTCTTGTAGGATAGAGGAGAGTATCTTATAGGCGGTACTCAACTACATGATACCTCTATAGTTGCTGCACGTTGTGACATCTCCTTTCTTATGTATGGGGCATATTATACCTTTTCGCCATTCTTCTGGCATTTCTTCATGCTCCCACACGTGCAATATAATATCATGAATTGCCTGACGTAGAGCTGGCCCACCGTGTTGAAATAATTCGGCTGGTATACCATCAGCTCCCGGGGCTTTGATTTGCTTTAGCCGGTCTATAGCCTTCTCAACCTCTTCTATGCTTGGTGATGGCAACATAGGGTATTCGTCTTGAAGCAGTGGAGCCTCCACTTCTGCAGTGAGTTGTCCATTTAGCAATTCATTAAAGTACACTTCCCATCGCTCCAGTATGCTTTGTGGATCGGTGATCAGATTTCCCTCTCCGTCCTTGCAGTATGTGCAGCGTTGGTAGAACTTCCGCGCCTGGTGCGGACCTCGCTCTCGGCTTTTTTCTATTTCACAGATTAAGTTCTTCTTCCAGGCTGATTTTTTCTGTCTGTAAAGCCGTTTTTCTATTCTTCTGAGATCTTTATATTCTTCTTCGCGTGCCCGCGTTCTATGAGATTGTTGCATTGCTCGGTTCATACATTCTTACGTTCAGTCGCTAGCTTGCATTCATCATCAAACCAGTCGTTCCGATTTCTACGACTGCTGCCTAAGATGGAGTTGGCAGTACTAATGACAGTATTCTTAAGGCGTGTCCACTTCTCATCTTCGCCCAGCATACTGGCTCCAGGACTTGCTCTCCCTAAATCAAGCGATTCTAGGGCGAGTCCTAACGCATTACCAAAGGTGTTACTGGCATTTTCATTGCGCAGGGCAGCCGTGTTGATTCGAACTTGATCGGCGGATGCAATACGTCTTCGCAAGGCAATCCGCCCTCGGAAGACCATACCAACAAGATAGTGATCCGAGACGATATTGGCGCCTCGGTATGTTCGTACCGTCATCAAGTTCGAGTAGTGGCGACGGTCTATCAACACGTGGTCTATTTGGTTACGAGTGACTCCATCAGGTGATACCCAGGGGGTCGATTCCCGATCTGTGAAAATGTGAAATGATAAACTTTATCACGCCTTAGCGTTAAATTCGATTCCCGATTTGTGAAAACAAACTTCAAAAACTTTTCATAATAATAAATATCTTATCACAGTAAAATTGTTCTGTGAAGAACAGTGAAAACGCGCTGACAGATCTTACACTGAGAGACAAAAAGGCAAATTAAAATTTAATAGATTAAATTTGATTTCCGTATTATAATGGTACCTTAGCTCGAGTAAATTTGATTTAATTATGCTTCGTTCTCAATTTTTTTTCTCAAACTTTGATTTTAAAACATTCATATTCGAAGCAATTTTTTTTTAAATGGGCTTAAATCAAAGTGGTTTTCTCTGATTGAACATTGTTTTTTGCTCTGGGTGTATCATTTAGTACTTTTTAGTACACACATTGACAGCTGTTTATCATAATAAGTTCGAGAATCGCATTATGCGAGTTCATGAAGTGATAAAATGAAAAATCGCTGTGAAAAGTAAAATGGTAATTTTTTTATCACTTCACAGTTTCACAGATCGGGAATTGACCCCCAGGTGGCTTTGTAGATATCTTTTCGCGGGAACCTGGTACTCGCAACGACCATGTTTTTCGATGCTGCCAATTCTAAGACTCGAAGTCCATTGTCATTAGTGTTCTCATGCAAACTATGGGTGCCTGCGTAATGCCTGAATACCGGCTCCCGACCTATTTTTGCGTTCAAATCCCCAAGGATGATTTTTACGTCATACCTTGGACAGGCATTGAGGGTCCTCTCGACTTGTTCGTAGTAAGTCTCTTTTTCTTCGTCTGAGGACTCCTCCGTTGGTCCGTGAACGTTAATGAGGCTAATGTTCGTAAATTTGCCTCGCACGCGAAGGGTGCATAGCCTTTCGCTTATAGCGTTAAAGCCGATGATGGTAGAATTCATATTCTTTCTTCTGTAAAACACCATTCCCTGTTCATCTGATTTCTTGTACTGCTGTTATGTCAGCTCTATATTTTGACAGGGCATCGGCTAGCTGCTGAGCAGCTCGAGCTCTATAGAGCAATCGTACGTTCCATAAGAAAATTCGTAAATCGTTTGGCCGTTTTCGTTGCGTTGGTTGTCGTCGTGAGATCAGTCCGTTTCCGAGGCTTGTTGTCGGGTTCGTAATTCTAAATTTTACGGAACAGGGAATTAACCTGTTGCCAACCTGAGGAACCAGCCTGATCATATTATAGCCAAACCTTTTTTAAAAGGCTTGTTACTAGCGGCCGCCGCGAAGAGGCTATGATCACACTTCCACCAGTCCCGAATATAGTTACGGCACGTGCATGTTTTCGTATGCTACATGTTATTCCCCCTATCCGTCAATTACTACTAATCGTTAAGAATAAATTTTAAGAAAATCATGGTCTACCATCTTAATAGATTCCAACCCTATATTTTATGTATATTTTTTTGACAGGCTGTTATCAGTCATTGACAAAATCTTCGATCTCTTTCTCTCGCATTCAAAAACTTATAAGCAAACATAACCAGAGATTCCGTTTCACAACTGGACCACTGGAAAACTGGAACTATCTCTGGTTTGGTAACCAAAGTAGATAAAATGGTGAAAAGACGAGGTTAACCGAGTTTCAAAACAACTGGTTAAGAAAAAGTCTATTGTGACCAAACCAGAGATTTCACCAGTTTGGTTAAGGGCCAGTCTTTTCAGCTCTTTTAGCTTGTAACCATAGATTTTGTCTTTTCAACAAAATCTTAACCAGAGAATCTATGGTTACCATAGATTACGTTAACCAGCTAATTTTCCGTGGTTAGTGTTATTATTCCAGTCGGTTAACAGAGATTTGGTCTTTTCAGCAAAATTTTAACCAGAGAATCTATGGTTAACAGAGATTTCGTTAACCAGTCAATTTTGCTTGGTTAACCACAGAAATTCTATGGTTAGCGATTATTTTTTCACATTTGTGTTGAATGATAAATTCCCATTTTTTTTTAAAGTCTGTTCTTTCCAATTAATTAAAAAAAGGACTTTAAATGTAGTCAAAAATTATCGCGGTTTATCATTTATGAATGTCATTGGAAAACTACTATTGTTCAGATTTTTACGCTTTCCTCGATAGTTAAATCGTTCCAAGCTACAAACAAGAGTCTATGTATTGTTTGTAGATTACAAAGCCGCATTTGATTTGGTGGGCTTTCACAACTTGGTGTCTCAACAAGTTTCCTTCAGGTAATCAAAAATGTGCACACAGATACAGTATAGCATAAGTTTGGAATGGAGCTAATTTTTCTGAACCGTTTAAAACAGACGAATAGGGGGAATAACATGTAGCATTAGCATACGAAAACATGCACGTGCCGTAAATATTCGAGACTGGTGGAAGTGTGATCATAGCCTCTTCGCAGCGGCCGCAAGTAACAAGCCTTTTAAAAAGGTTTGGCTTATATGATCAGGCTGGTTCCTCAGGTTGGCAACAGGTTAATTTCCTGTTCCGTAAAATTAAGCGAATTACGAATCCGACAACAAGCCTCGGAAACGGACTGATCTCACGACGAAACGATTTACCAATTTTCTTATGGAACGATCGTCCATAGAGCTCGAGCTGCTCAGCAGCTAGCTGATGCTCTGTCAAAATATAAAGCTGACATAACAGCACTTCAAGAAATCAGATGGACAGGGAATGGTGTTTTACAGAAGAAAGAATATGACGTATACTACAGCTGTCATACAAAACACCATATGCTCGGGGTAGGCTTCCTAGTCAACGAAAAAATGAAGTCTACCATCATCGGCTTTAACGCTATAAGCGAAAGGTTATGCACCCTTTGCGTGCGAGGCAAATTTACGAACGTCAGCCTCATTAACGTTCACGCGTGAAATAAATGGAACATAGTCCGCAGCCTGTTTAAGACCAACCTAGGAAAACTTAGAGCACGGAAGTCTGGGTAAGCTGCATCCGACGTCATAAAAGTGACGTGGGCTCATTTTTCGGAAATGATGTTTTTGGAGTCGGCTGAAGTTCCCAGTCATCTGCTTCGACATCAACAATGCAGTTGGTAGGTTATTTATTGCAATTATATTCATTATAACCTATTAATTTTGTTTATTAATTTTTATTCCTTGAGGAAGGAGAAGCTGGTTAATATGTTTGCGAAGAACTCGAAAGCGTGCCGACATAATTCCAAAAACGATTTCAATAATACGAAGTGCGATAATTAAAAACACGTTCCGGCAATGCCAGGTTACGTTGAGCGTACGGCTTCATTATGTTCGGCCGCAATGCCAACGCATCGTCTGCGACTATAACAAAACGAACGGCTATTTGGCAGTGGT
Organism: Baccha elongata; assembly: GCA_951217065.1. Classification (NCBI taxonomy): domain Eukaryota; kingdom Metazoa; phylum Arthropoda; class Insecta; order Diptera; family Syrphidae; genus Baccha; species Baccha elongata. The sequence goes on from OX578274.1 coordinate 64,446,031, forward strand.
TTTGGGTCAGGTAAGTTCAAACGAATGCTTGTCCAAAAGTGCAACGGTTGAACACTCCGCCATCAGAAAACTTTCCATTGCGGCCGACATCCACATACAACATTTTGTAATCAGCATCAGCCAACAAAACGATGCTGTTCGTTCCTGCAGTATAGACAGAAAAAGATTAGTCGTATTTGCTATTGCTTTTATTATATAAACAATATTTGAAACCATTTTGAAGTCCATTTCTTTATCGCTTACCTTTATAGTTAGAATATACACTGCCAGCATTGAGTGGTGCGACTATCACGACGTGTTAACCGTCCACCGCACCGATACAATTAGGGAATTACCAAGCTTTATCAAATAGCTGAGCAACAGCTTTCCATTCCCTTTCATTCTTCGGAATCTATCCACAAAAAAAGAATATTAATTAAATTTTTTTACGGCATTTAAATACCTTGATAAAATCAGCCGCCAGAACCTTGAAAATAGCGTCAAGGACTTCTGGAATAATGCAGACGTCCAAAGAAAATGGCGATATAGCTCGGGTTCATCAGCTTGCAATTCCCGCAGAAATTTTGAGCAAAAGCCTTCTGTATCTTGACGTAGCAGCCTTTGGGTAGAGTCATCATCGTCCGAACTACTCTCCAAAACATCTGCTGCGAGAACTGCCATCTCCATTAAATTTGTATTTGTAATTTTTAACACTTTTTCTTTTAATCACTGTTATTTGAATTACTAAAGATCTATTATTTAAAATTTGAAAGATTTATATCGAGAAAAACCAACTCTCAATGGATGTCCATATAACGGAAGTTTTGAGCAGTTCTGCAATCTATGCAACTTCAAAGCCAAAGAAGACATTTTTCATTTTATTAGTATTTGCCCAATCTTCAAACGGATAAGAACCACATACATACATATTGTAACGTGTTACACAAATTATTAAAGGGTGCTGAATGTTTTCATCTCTTGAGATAAACGCCATCTACCTGTTCGGTACAGCTACTAAATCTCTACACCTACTACATTATCTACTCTATCACATTCCTCTATTTTTAATGGCATACCGAAATGCGGTGCACAGCACAACTGGTCACACTCCATCAGAAATTGTATTCGGTACAAATATCCGGTTGCCTAGCGAAATTAAATTCGGATGTCCAACGGACGAAAAACGAAATGAAGAGGAATACGTGGATTGCCTAAAGGAAAAACTGACTGACATCCATGACAGGACAAGGACTAAAATAAAGCTAGCTAGTGACCGAATGAAAACACGCTATGATGCAAACATCACAACGAAACCTTTCCGTGAGGGAGATCTAGTGTGGCTATATAATCCTCATCGACAAAAGGGACTGTCACCAAAACTTCAACAAAACTGGGAAGGACCTTACCGTGTTGTTACAAGGATCAATGATGTGGTTTATCGAATTCAGCGAGGTCTAAGAGGCAAGCCAAAAGTTGTTCACGTTGATCGGCTATACCGCTACAGTGGAGAAGATGGTGAAGAAATTGTTCGGGGCGAACAATCTTAGGAGGAGGGCAATGTAACGTGTTACACAAATAATTAAAGGGTGCTGAATGTTTTCATCTCTTGAGGTAAACGCCATCTACCTGTTCGGTACATCTACTAAAGGCAGAACCATAATAGAAGAATTAGTACGTACGGTGCCGTACGAAATTAGCGAGAACAAGGAATTTGTATAGTGCGCACATAATGTCGGATTGCTCAGTTTCGGCAAGTTTTCGTTCACTTTTGCCTCCGTACGTAAAGAGCGCTCCAGAGCGCAGTTTACGTACGTAAATCTGACAGCCAGCCAAATACATGTTAAATTGGCTTGCGTGTGCGTTCGACCATTATGGTCGACTGAAGGTAATGGCGGCACTTAAGGAAACTTGACGTAGAATTATGACATTAGCTTTCGTTTGCTTACGACTATTATGGTTGGCCCTTAAATCTCTACACCTACTACATTGCCTTCTCTATATTGTACTTCATTGCCTACTGTTTCTAGCAAGTTCAAGTACCTTCAATAAGCCAAGCATTTCTGTATAAAAGAGGAAGCGGATGCGGACCGAGAGTCAGTTTGAATTTGAAATCAGTCGTGTACAAGTCGGTAATTTGAAAGTGATAAAGTGTGAATTTAAAATAAAGAAAGTAAAAAGGAAATAAAGAATGTTTTGAAATATTAAGTGGAATTAAAAGTAAAAAGACGTAAAGTGAGTTGTATTAAAACGGAAATAAGTTTTATTTAATAAAACGAACCTAGATAAAACCTAACAATATGTATGTACTTTGCAAAACAGTGACTGTTTTAGGGAAACTTTACAAATATTGAATGGATCAAACTGGATGAAACTTATTAATTTTCTGAAGGATAGTTACATATTTAGGATGCTCCTTATTTCGGAATATGCATAAGAACATTTATATGAAACAAAGTCATTTTGTTTATCTTTCAAATATGATTGTTTAGTTTAATTTCTTTATTCTACTTAAAAATTTACCAGTCGAGCTGACGGCAAAGCCAAAGCTTGAATGTTCATACAAACTGTTGAAAATGTTACGAATAATAATTCTTAATAAATGAATTCATTACGTACTTACTTACTTACTTACTTGTATGTGTACGATGATGATGACTGACGCCGTTTGATTGACCGTGGAAGGTTCGCTTAGTAAGGGTGGGGGAAGGTGGTGGAGTGGCTGCCACTTAAGGGGAAAGTATGAAAACTCACTTTAAATTTTGTTTTAAATTTTGGTCAAGATGGCATGGCTAAACAACACCAACAGCTATTGTCTGAAGACTGCAACAGGAGAAGCAGCAAGAGTGTACGGAGAAGTCCGTCTTCGGATCCGCTTGGCAGAACTAGAGTTTGAACATTTATTTCTAGTGGCAGATATATGCGATGAGTGCATTATTGGAATCGACTTTATGAAAAAGCATGAAATAATTCTCGACATTGGTAATCAAGTTCTTAAATACCGAAATATAGAGATTCCAATGGTTTATGGCAATCAAAACTCATCATCGATAAGAGCAATCATCAAAGAAGATATGTGCCTACCTCCTTCGTCAGAAGTCTTTGTTTGGACAAACATCAAAGATGATTCTGGAAGCCATCGATACCTCATGGTGGAACCAGACTCTGAGCATTGCTCCCAAAATTACATCGTGGGAAAGACGCTGGTGGCACCTCAAAATAACATGGTGCCCATACGAATATACTAAACATCAAACCATATGAGATCAAGCTCAGAAAAGGAGAAGTTGTCGGTAAATGTGACCCTGTAGCGGCAATAACAAAGATAACCCAAGAACATCCCGAAAAATCAGTGAATCCAAATAAAGTCATTGCTTTGAAGAGAAAAAATTAACTGCTGTAATCTCGATCAACAACAGCTAAGAGTTGCTGGAAACCTTCTACAAGAGTTCGCTGATAAAACTGCATTCTCGACAGGTAACGGTTTATGGCAGTTCAAAGTAATGCCTTTTGGCCTGTGTAACGCTCCTGCAACATTCGAGCGTTTAATGGAATGCGTACTACAAGGTCTTACTTGGAAAGCCTGTCTAGTCTATTTGGATGATGTCATCGTGTTTGGGAAAACATTTGACGAGCATTGTGAAAACTTAAAAGAGGTATTCCAGAGATTGCGAAATGCCCATCTCAAGCTCAATCCAGAAAAATGTATGCTGTTCAAGTCTGAAGTGAAGTATTTGGGGCATATCATTTCGTCTCAAGGGGTAAGAACTGATCCCGAGAAAGTGGAAGCTGTTAAGAACTGGCCAAATCCACAAGACAAGCATCAACTTAGAAGTTTTCTTGGGCTTGCTACATATTACCGACGATTTGTGAAGGATTTTGCCGGAATCGCCAAAAGCTTGCACCAACTCACAGAAAAAGGAAAACAATTCAAGTGGTCAAATGAGTGCGAGAAAAGCTTTGAGGGACTTAAAAGACGCTTGTGTGATGCTCCAGTGTTAACCTATCCAACTCCTGAAAAACAGTTTATAATCGATGCAGATGCAAGCAATGTCGGAATAGGAGCCGTTCTCTCCCAGGTTCATGACGGTCAAGAAAAAGTTGTAGCATACTTCAGCAAGGTGCTCTCAAAGACAGAGAGAAATTACTGCGTAACCAGAAGAGAACTTCTTGCTTTGGTTTTGGCCACAAAACACTTTCATAAATACATCTATGGACAGACGGACCATGGAGCGCTAAGATGGCTTTTGAACCAGAAGGTCAAGCAGCCAGGTGGATCGAGAGACTTCAGTGGAAACCGATTCATTCTTGTTGTCATGGATTACTTCAGCAAGTGGCCTGAGGCGTTTGCCATTCCAAACCAAGAAGCGAAGACAGTTGTAGATCAGATTGTGTACAATTGGGTCAGCAGGTTCGGTGTTCCTATGGAGCTCCATTCTGACCAAGGAAGAAACTTCGAATCCAAAATCTTTCAAGAGGTCTGTTCGCTCCTTGGCATCAAGAAGACGAGATCACCACTTCATCCGCAGTCTGACGGAATGGTTGAACGTTTCAACAGGACTCTCAAAGAACACCTTTCCAAAGTAGTAGGTGACTTCCAACGAGACTGGGACCAACACATTCCTCTATTTTTAATGGCATACCGAAATGCGGTGCACAGCACAACTGGTCACACTCCATCAGAAATTGTATTCGGTACAAATATCCGGTTGCCTAGCGAAATTAAATTCGGATGTCCAACGGACGAAAAACGAAATGAAGAGGAATACGTGGATTGCCTAAAGGAAAAACTGACTGACATCCATGACAGGACAAGGACTAAAATAAAGCTAGCTAGTGACCGAATGAAAACACGCTATGATGCAAACATCACAACGAAACCTTTCCGTGAGGGAGATCTAGTGTGGCTATATAATCCTCATCGACAAAAGGGACTGTCACCAAAACTTCAACAAAACTGGGAAGGACCTTACCGTGTTGTTACAAGGATCAATGATGTGGTTTATCGAATTCAGCGAGGTCTAAGAGGCAAGCCAAAAGTTGTTCACGTTGATCGGCTATACCGCTACAGTGGAGAAGATGGTGAAGAAATTGTTCGGGGCGAACAATCTTAGGAGGAGGGCAATGTAACGTGTTACACAAATAATTAAAGGGTGCTGAATGTTTTCATCTCTTGAGGTAAACGCCATCTACCTGTTCGGTACATCTACTAAAGGCAGAACCATAATAGAAGAATTAGTACGTACGGTGCCGTACGAAATTAGCGAGAACAAGGAATTTGTATAGTGCGCACATAATGTCGGATTGCTCAGTTTCGGCAAGTTTTCGTTCACTTTTGCCTCCGTACGTAAAGAGCGCTCCAGAGCGCAGTTTACGTACGTAAATCTGACAGCCAGCCAAATACATGTTAAATTGGCTTGCGTGTGCGTTCGACCATTATGGTCGACTGAAGGTAATGGCGGCACTTAAGGAAACTTGACGTAGAATTATGACATTAGCTTTCGTTTGCTTACGACTATTATGGTTGGCCCTTAAATCTCTACACCTACTACATTGCCTTCTCTATATTGTACTTCATTGCCTACTGTTTCTAGCAAGTTCAAGTACCTTCAATAAGCCAAGCATTTCTGTATAAAAGAGGAAGCGGATGCGGACCGAGAGTCAGTTTGAATTTGAAATCAGTCGTGTACAAGTCGGTAATTTGAAAGTAATAAAGTGTGAATTTAAAATAAAGAAAGTAAAAAGGAAATAAAGAGTGTTTTGAAATATTAAGTGGAATTAAAAGTAAAAAGACGTAAAGTGAGTTGTATTAAAACGGAAATAAGTTTTATTTAATAAAACGAACCTAGATAAAACCTAACAATATGTATGTACTTTGCAAAACAGTGACTGTTTTAGGGAAACTTTACAAATATTGAATGGATCAAACTGGATGAAACTTATTAATTTTCTGAAGGATAGTTACATATTTAGGATGCTCCTTATTTCGGAATATGCATAAGAACATTTATATGAAACAAAGTCATTTTGTTTATCTTTCAAATATGATTGTTTAGTTTAATTTCTTTATTCTACTTAAAAATTTACCAGTCGAGCTGACGGCAAAGCCAAAGCTTGAATGTTCATACAAACTGTTGAAAATGTTACGAATAATAATTCTTAATAAATGAATTCATTACGTACTTACTTACTTACTTACTTGTATGTGTACGATGATGATGACTGACGCCGTTTGATTGACCGTGGAAGGTTCGCTTAGTAAGGGTGGGGGAAGGTGGTGGAGTGGCTGCCACTTAAGGGGAAAGTATGAAAACTCACTTTAAATTTTGTTTTAAATTTTGGTCAAGATGGCATGGCTAAACAACACCAACAGCTATTGTCTGAAGACTGCAACAGGAGAAGCAGCAAGAGTGTACGGAGAAGTCCGTCTTCGGATCCGCTTGGCAGAACTAGAGTTTGAACATTTATTTCTAGTGGCAGATATATGCGATGAGTGCATTATTGGAATCGACTTTATGAAAAAGCATGAAATAATTCTCGACATTGGTAATCAAGTTCTTAAATACCGAAATATAGAGATTCCAATGGTTTATGGCAATCAAAACTCATCATCGATAAGAGCAATCATCAAAGAAGATATGTGCCTACCTCCTTCGTCAGAAGTCTTTGTTTGGACAAACATCAAAGATGATTCTGGAAGCCATCGATACCTCATGGTGGAACCAGACTCTGAGCATTGCTCCCAAAATTACATCGTGGGAAAGACGCTGGTGGCACCTCAAAATAACATGGTGCCCATACGAATATACTAAACATCAAACCATATGAGATCAAGCTCAGAAAAGGAGAAGTTGTCGGTAAATGTGACCCTGTAGCGGCAATAACAAAGATAACCCAAGAACATCCCGAAAAATCAGTGAATCCAAATAAAGTCATTGCTTTGAAGAGAAAAAATTAACTGCTGTAATCTCGATCAACAACAGCTAAGAGTTGCTGGAAACCTTCTACAAGAGTTCGCTGATAAAACTGCATTCTCGACAGGTAACGGTTTATGGCAGTTCAAAGTAATGCCTTTTGGCCTGTGTAACGCTCCTGCAACATTCGAGCGTTTAATGGAATGCGTACTACAAGGTCTTACTTGGAAAGCCTGTCTAGTCTATTTGGATGATGTCATCGTGTTTGGGAAAACATTTGACGAGCATTGTGAAAACTTAAAAGAGGTATTCCAGAGATTGCGAAATGCCCATCTCAAGCTCAATCCAGAAAAATGTATGCTGTTCAAGTCTGAAGTGAAGTATTTGGGGCATATCATTTCGTCTCAAGGGGTAAGAACTGATCCCGAGAAAGTGGAAGCTGTTAAGAACTGGCCAAATCCACAAGACAAGCATCAACTTAGAAGTTTTCTTGGGCTTGCTACATATTACCGACGATTTGTGAAGGATTTTGCCGGAATCGCCAAAAGCTTGCACCAACTCACAGAAAAAGGAAAACAATTCAAGTGGTCAAATGAGTGCGAGAAAAGCTTTGAGGGACTTAAAAGACGCTTGTGTGATGCTCCAGTGTTAACCTATCCAACTCCTGAAAAACAGTTTATAATCGATGCAGATGCAAGCAATGTCGGAATAGGAGCCGTTCTCTCCCAGGTTCATGACGGTCAAGAAAAAGTTGTAGCATACTTCAGCAAGGTGCTCTCAAAGACAGAGAGAAATTACTGCGTAACCAGAAGAGAACTTCTTGCTTTGGTTTTGGCCACAAAACACTTTCATAAATACATCTATGGACAGACGGACCATGGAGCGCTAAGATGGCTTTTGAACCAGAAGGTCAAGTAGCAAGGTGGATCGAGAGACTTCAGTGGAAACCGATTCATTCTTGTTGTCATGGATTACTTCAGCAAGTGGCCTGAGGCGTTTGCCATTCCAAACCAAGAAGCGAAGACAGTTGTAGATCAGATTGTGTACAATTGGGTCAGCAGGTTCGGTGTTCCTATGGAGCTCCATTCTGACCAAGGAAGAAACTTCGAATCCAAAATCTTTCAAGAGGTCTGTTCGCTCCTTGGCATCAAGAAGACGAGATCACCACTTCATCCGCAGTCTGACGGAATGGTTGAACGTTTCAACAGGACTCTCAAAGAACACCTTTCCAAAGTAGTAGGTGACTTCCAACGAGACTGGGACCAACACATTCCTCTATTTTTAATGGCATACCGAAATGCGGTGCACAGCACAACTGGTCACACTCCATCAGAAATTGTATTCGGTACAAATATCCGGTTGCCTAGCGAAATTAAATTCGGATGTCCAACGGACGAAAAACGAAATGAAGAGGAATACGTGGATTGCCTAAAGGAAAAACTGACTGACATCCATGACAGGACAAGGACTAAAATAAAGCTAGCTAGTGACTGAATGAAAACACGCTATGATGCAAACATCACAACGAAACCTTTCCGTGAGGGAGATCTAGTGTGGCTATATAATCCTCATCGACAAAAGGGACTGTCACCAAAACTTCAACAAAACTGGGAAGGACCTTACCGTGTTGTTACAAGGATCAATGATGTGGTTTATCGGATTCAGCGAGGTCTAAGAGGCAAGCCAAAAGTTGTTCACATTGATCGGCTATACCGCTACAGTGGAGAAGATGGTGAAGAAATTGTTCGGGGCGAACAATCTTAGGAGGAGGGCAATGTAACGTGTTACACAAATAATTAAAGGGTGCTGAATGTTTTCATCTCTTGAGGTAAACGCCATCTACCTGTTCGGTACATCTACTAAAGGCAGAACCATAATAGAAGAATTAGTACGTACGGTGCCGTACGAAATTAGCGAGAACAAGGAATTTGTATAGTGCGCACATAATGTCGGATTGCTCAGTTTCGGCAAGTTTTCGTTCACTTTTGCCTCCGTACGTAAAGAGCGCTCCAGAGCGCAGTTTACGTACGTAAATCTGACAGCCAGCCAAATACATGTTAAATTGGCTTGCGTGTGCGTTCGACCATTATGGTCGACTGAAGGTAATGGCGGCACTTAAGGAAACTTGACGTAGAATTATGACATTAGCTTTCGTTTGCTTACGACTATTATGGTTGGCCCTTAAATCTCTACACCTACTACATTGCCTTCTCTATATTGTACTACATTGCCTACTGTTTCTAGCAAGTTCAAGTACCTTCAATAAGCCAAGCATTTCTGTATAAAAGAGGAAGCGGATGCGGACCGAGAGTCAGTTTGAATTTGAAATCAGTCGTGTACAAGTCGGTAATTTGAAAGTGATAAAGTGTGAATTTAAAATAAAGAAAGTAAAAAGGAAATAAAGAGTGTTTTGAAATATTAAGTGGAATTAAAAGTAAAAAGACGTAAAGTGAGTTGTATTAAAACGGAAATAAGTTTTATTTAATAAAACGAACCTAGATAAAACCTAACAATATGTATGTACTTTGCAAAACAGTGACTGTTTTAGGGAAACTTTACAAATATTGAATGGATCAAACTGGATGAAACTTATTAATTTTCTGAAGGATATTTACATATTTAGGATGCTCCTTATTTCGGAATATGCATAAGAACATTTATATGAAACAAAGTCATTTTGTTTATCTTTCAAATATAATTGTTTAGTTTAATTTCTTTATTCTACTTAAAAATTTACCAGTCGAGCTGACGGCAAAGCCAAAGCTTGAATGTTCATACAAACTGTTGAAAATGTTACGAATAATAATTCTTAATAAATGAATTCATTACGTACTTACTTACTTACTTACTTGTATGTGTACGATGATGATGACTGACGCCGTTTGATTGACCGTGGAAGGTTCGCTTAGTAAGGGTGGGGGAAGGTGGTGGAGTGGCTGCCACTTAAGGGGAAAGTATGAAAACTCACTTTAAATTTTGTTTTATTTTATATACATTTTTATAACATAAAATAAAAATTACTTATTCCTTTAGGTTTCTCAAAAGGAACGAATCTCCTAGCACTTATACTTAAAAAAAAAAAGAAGTTTAACAAAATATCCAACTTGACTGTCATTGGCCATCACAGCAGGCAATGACGGCCAAGGCAACTGTCAAGTGATTTACTTGACAAAAAAATAACGAATAATCCCAATTTACTCCAAACGGCTGGACCGACTTTGATGAAATTGTCAGGCAATTTTCGGAGTATTCCAGCGGCTGATCCTGCGAAGTTTGGTAGTGATCGGCTGAAGAAAAAATAAGGGTCTAGCAACGCCAGTAAAAATTCCAAATTTGAATGACGGTCAGCTGATCGTGATTACACGATTTCACTAGCATTCATAACAATAAAAGTTCGAACTTTTTTTGAGAAAAAAAGATAACGTCTTATATACGTATGTACAGAGCATCTAATTTAAAAAAAAATATTAAACGTTTATACCTAATTGCAAAACTTCGCTCCGCTGAAAATTATAACAGTCACTGAATTTCGTAATTTTTGTTTTTACTTCAAAACCTGACAGATTTTTGAACTTGACAAAGGTCACAGTTGTTTATTCGTTCTTCTCTATATATTCTGTTTAAAATAATAACTAATTTGGCATTAGTTACGCCAAAACAACACTGATCGTCACTAGCATACCTTTCCCTAATTGAATTTTAGCTTCGTCCCTGCTATATACCTACCACAGATTCAGACACATCTACAAAGGTACTCAATACCTACCAATAAAAGTTGTAGTTTCAAAAAGACAATTAGATTTTATTTGTTTGTACCTATACTCTGTCTATTTATTGATTTTGTTCACGTCTTGGAAGGCTGGAAATGGAATTCTCAGCAATATTGTTGTAAGCATTTGGTCTAATTTCTGATATATTATACTTTTCTTCGTAACAATCGGATTCCGAATTAGGATAAAATTGATGCATCTGTTTACTAGAATGTTGTCTCGTTTGAGTAATTCTCTTAAGTGTTTGCAAAAACTCAATTTTTGCATCAAATTTTTGGGAATAATTGAATCTTTTAAATGTTGGTAATAAAGAAAGCAGAAATGTCTTATCTTCGTCGATAACATCTTCAGTGTTTTGTTTATAAAATGGTTCTCTATAAATTAGTTCACTTTCTTTTGTTGCTTTACTTATTGTAGGTTGAACTGGTATATGCTCATCGGAGGGTTCAGGTTCAGGTTCAGGGACAGTATGAGGCACCAATCGCTGTGGTTTTTCTTCAACTTGGATGGAATAATTAGCTTGAGTCTGAGACACGGAACTACATTCATCATAAAATGTTTCTTCAAAGGATTCTCCTTCACTCTCAGAGTTGTCTTTTAGTGTTTTGGAAGGATTTTTAAAGTTCGTTAATTTTTCTCGTTCTCTGATCGTTGGCAACAAGAAAGTCAGTTGATTGAAGTATATATATTGTCTACGCTTGTGGCGCATTGGTCCTTCCAATGATTTTGAATTTTGTTTTTGCAACTCTCGACGGAAACACGTTCTTATGTTTCTCCATTTTCCTTGAATTTCTTTGACTGTAAATAAGATAGGTACAACTCATTTATAAAGAAAAGTCTTTTAAATTTGTTTTTAATTTTTCAGAATCGTTAGTACCTACCTATTAGTATTTATTTTTCAACAGACATATTTAATCTACATTTACTTAACTAACCTACATAAAGTAAACCTAAAGTTCAGTTAATGAATATAGCTTAAGAGGAGTATAGAGTGCAGGAGCAAACAACCTAACCATTCCTTGGGAATATGGTTCAGGTTGCTAAAGAAATTAACATACCAGTCCCCACGCTGCTGGTGGAAGGGAGAGGGAGAAGTTTCCCTTTTTAGAAGACTGACACTTATTGCACTGAAATTTTCATATTAAACAATTACTGAATGGCTACTTGGCTAGCTTCCCGGATTCAAGGGATTTTAACTCATTTTTTACAGTCCATTCAAGTTCACGCAACTTCGTTCCTCCGGTTAAGGCCTATGATGAGCTACTGTCAAAATCGCATGTGTAAATGAGCGAATACACACAGTCATTATGGCGTTGGCTATAATGGACATAGGTGCTAGGCGCATTTCCTTGAGTTTAGTTAAACATGAACTGTGCGATTTGAACTGCTCTTACATACCGTGGTGGAGACAAATTTAGCACACCGGGATGGGTACTACCATATTTCTAATTTTCTCTCTTGTTTTGTTCCAAGTAACGGAACATTTTGAACTAATATATATGACAACAAATCAGAGAAAACAAAACTGTACATTTTCGTATGCAATCCAATTACATAGTGAAAAAATCTTTCATTGTTTGTCATTTGCATTGTTTTTGGTTGGACATCAATTTAGCACGTGTTCAAATTTTGGTAATTTTTTTTATATTTGTGGGTTTTTAAAACAACAAAACTATTTTAAAGGTAATTTTATGTCTTCTTAATGTTGTATATTTAAATAAAATTTAAAAAAAAACTATAAATAGTCATGGCAAAAGGGCAATGGTGTTCTGAGGACAAAAGGAGTCTTATCATTGAGATGAAGTCAAAGGGTCGCACAGTAAGGGAGATTTCTGAGCTGCTAGAATGTTCCAGGAAGATGGTCTACAATGCTCTTAGACATTTTGAAAAGTATGGAGTGACAGCACATGTTAAACAAGCCCCTCGCACACGAAAGACAACAAAGAGGGAAGATAAAGTGATCTACATGATATCAACCAAGGATCCATTTAAGACCTCTAGTGCCATTCGAAATGAATTAATGGAGAATTACAATGTCAATGTATCCTCAAGAACCGTGAGACGACGCCTAAATGAAAAAAAATTGAGAGGGTGCATTGCACAAAGAAAACCATTGGTTTCGAAAAAAAATTTGAAGGCTAGATTAGAGTTTGCCAAATTACATCTAGGCAAACCACTTAATTTCTGGAAAAATGTACTTTGGAGCGATGAATCAAAGTTCTGTCGATTCGGATCAGATGGGAAAAAATATGTATGGCGTCCACAAAACAAGGAACATGATCCAAAATACACCATTAAGACGGTGAAGCACGGTGGTGGAAACGTGATGGTCTGGGCTGCCTTTTCTTGGCACGGTGTTGGTCCAATAGTGAAGATAGACTCCAAAATGGACCAGCACCTGTATGTAAATTTGACAGCTGTGGACATTTGACACCCAAAAAAAACTTAATTGCATTTTACCAAAAAAAGACTACGAATTTGCATTGAATTAACCATTTTATAAATAAATCAATAAAATTTAACAATAAATTATTCATTTTTAATACAATTAAAAGAAACTAAAAACAAGTGATTTTCACATGTTTCGCATGTTCTTATGTGCATTCATTATGTTTGTATAAACATGACAAAACATTTCATTTAATTTTGACAGTAGGTCATGCTAGCTCATGCGCATTATTATAGTTCTACCCTAAAAGTAGGTACTTGGGTGGCCGTTCTTAGTCAACAATCTAGACATTTTCCTAAACGATAAATCAAATTAATTGTATTGAAACGTAGGTAAATAGTTTAATTGAAATTGTATTCAGTAAAGGAATGACAACCATCAGACAATCAACAATAATGGACGTATAATCCACGTTCAAATTTTCCGTCCAGTAATAGAACTTAAGCAAAAATGTTTGTTTCGGAGTCACCACACTACCACAGATTGTAACTTGTGTAAAAAGTTCTATTAGAACTATTTCCAAAAGAGATGTTATAACTCATCAGTAAGTTTTGTTTTTATTTATGCAGTAAACTTTTAATACAAAAAATCATTTTGAAAGCTCAAAGAAGTTCGGAGATATCACTGTTTAAAAAAAAGTGTATCACCCCTATAGATATTCGGATAAATCCCGATGTTTTAGGGACTTTGGCATTGGCGATTATGGCAATCGGGATTTTGGCATTCTACAATTTTTACTTTAACACTTTGTGAAAAAAGCAGTGACGAAAATATTGGGTCTTAGCATTTTGAGTGTAGGTATATAAAAAAAAGGTAAAATAGGTGTTTTAAGCCAAAAAATAACAAAATCCCATATAAAAATTCGTTTCCGGATACTAAATTTTGCTGTCCATATACTAGCACAAAACGTCCTTTTTCTAATATATTTTTATTACATTATTTAAATATAAAAATTAAAAATTTCTTGAAGGCCATATAATTAAAAAATATCTTAACTTTAAGAAACACTATAATTATTTTAAATATCGTTTGTAGTTAGCAAAATAATTGATGTCAAAGTTAGTAAAAACGTTAAATGTTCGGATACTAGTACACTTACCCTATTTTATGACAAAAGCAGCAAAACAGTTTAGTTTCACACGATGTAAAATTAGAATACCTAGTTTGTGTTTCTTGTTCTTATCTATACGTACTTACACATACCTACATACCTTAAACTACTTAATTTGCCAACTTTTCTTTTCTTTCCCAACAACAAATGTGTGAGGAGAGGAGATTGTAGATTATTATGTACATACCTACTGCATAGGTACATATCTAGGTATACACTAGCATATCTAGGTACACATAGGTATATCTAGGTATACATAGGTATATACTAGCCACTCACACTACTCTAATTTACAACACTAAAAAAAATGTTTCATACCTTTTAGGGATTTTCTACTTGCAACCATTTCATTCCAACCGGGAACTACAGCTTCACATACTTCTATCCAAATATTTGCAATTACGTTTCGGTCTGAGTTTTCTGGTAAATTTGTATCATAGAGAGCAGGTTTATTGCGAACGATTTGGATAAGTTTCTCTGTCCAATAACCACTATCTTCAAAGTCTGTAAAAAAAATAAACGTTTAATAAGTTATTCTATTTTCTATAGGTATGTAGGTATAAATAAATTAAATATTATACATACCATTTTTATCATCGAACAACATGTTTTGTTTGGGAGAACAGACAACACACTGAAGTTGAAATAAAAATATGTATCAAAAATAAAACAGTTTGGTTGCGTCTTGCCGCTTGCGAGCATGACAATCGGATTTGTACCAGTGCCGTCTATTTTAATCTCATTGAGTACATAGTAAAATTTATTTTGTGTTTGTTTCTATCAGAATGAATGTGAAGGTACCTACCGGTTTCGGTTATGTTGTTGAAGCTAAATATTGATTGTAAGTAGTTTTTTATAGGTTATTTTGATTTGTTTTCAACAAAATATAAATATCATTTTGGGGCCTAATCGTCGGCGGCTTTACCTCCAATTTTAAATTGACTAAGTACATACAAACACAAACTAAATTTCAGTTTGAGTGCAAACTAAAAAATTAAGTGCAAGCATGTAGGTATATACATAATTGTTTGATTAACAGCCCGATTCTCCCCCTTGTGAGGAGTCGCAAGCTTTTGTGACTATTCAGTGTGAGGATTGTTGTAACTCGATAACATTTATCGAATTCTCCCCCAAACCTCACAAGAAAAGTCACAAGGGAAACGCACCGCGTTATGGTGAATTTTTTTCTTCGACTTGAAACAGCTGATTATGACAGAACACGGAAAAGTTTGGAATTTATCTGTGTGATTTTTTTTACATAATTGTTTGATTAACAGCCCGATTCTCCCCCTTGTGAGGAGTCACAAGCCCTTGTGACTATTCAGTGTGAGGATTGTTGTGGCTCGATAACATTTACCGAATTCTCCCCCATACCTCGCAAGAAAAGTCACAAGGCAAAATCACCGCGTTATGGTGAATTTTTTTCTTCGACTTGAAACAGCTGATTATGACAGAACCCGAAAAAGTTTGGAATTTATCTTTGCGAAATTTTTGTAAAAAAACAAGTAATTCAATCAAAGTTGCATAAACCAATGCGTCCTCAAAACAAAAATAAATAATAAAACAATTCCTTCATTTGTTTCAACTCACAAAAAACAAAGCAAAAAAAAAAAAACAATTGAAATTTGTGAGCTGCGATCTGCTCTGCAGCAGATCACAATTTCGATTGCTTTTATGACTCTTACAAGTTGTGACTATGGGGGAGAATCCGAAAAAGTCACAATATCAATTTCACCTCTTCTTATGACTTGTGACTGTGAGGTATCAGTGATGTTGGGGAGAATCCGCCTGTAAACTTACATTCAATTGATTGAGAGTTATATAGCTACCTAATGAAAAAATTAAATGTTTGCGAAATGCTGAACGAAGCTGGCTTGACCTTTCATCTTGACACACCAGTAAGGAAAATGGAAGGCATTCTACAAACCGTACCTACTTTTTTGGTAAATTGAAAAAAAAAATAATACTTTTTATCGTTATACGTTTATGAATACGTTTGACGGGGCTGTTTTGAATGCTATGATATTTTTTTTATAGGGGTGACTGGGTGACTGAGTGAGTGAGTAGGTGTGTGGGTTAGTTATTGTGTTTTCGGGCAGATGTGTTTTTGTTACTGTGTGTGACTGACGAATTGAATCGACAACGCACGGGCACGATGGCGATGAGTTAAATTAATAAATTAAATCTACATCTCCTCCTCGGTCCTCGCACACGTTGTTAAACTGTAAACGTCTAGCCAACAACAACAAATTGAATTTGGCCAGGCATCAGGCTCTTTCAGGTTGCAATCTTGGCTAAACTATCATACATCTATTCTGTTCTACTTTATTGTAAGCTAATAACATTTTTAATATTTTAAAAATTAACCTGTGTTGGTCTAAAATATTAAACTTTTTTTTGTGCAACAACGAAACATTATTTTTCTTAAGGTTTTTGATGTGTTATAAGCCTGAATCCGAAGTAAGAAAAATTCTATTTGCCGTTTTCGGGATTTTCTTGTTTGAAAATTAAAAAAATCGTTTTTTGGCGGTTATTTTATAACTTAAGGTTGTTTGTTTCAACATTATTTATTACATTTTCTAAAAGATCTTATTTAAGATTCCGTTGAAATCTTTCCGTATCTTTTTCTCCTTCAAAATGAATCTTTTACATTTTATTGTAAGCCTTCATGATATAAAATTTAAAAGTCGATCAAGGTGATTTCTGCTTCTCGTTAGGTGTTTCTGAGCGATCCTAACCTACATTCCATCTTTAAACTTCATACCAACTTTTTTTAAAACTATATTTTTGATAGGGATGAAGTTCGGTAATATCAATAGTTTTAGGTAAAAGAAATAAGCTGACATACACTTAGTCCAAAGAAGAACCCTTTGTGATGCCACAAACATTTGAAGTGTTTTCGCTAAAAGTTTACTAATACTTAATTTTTGAAATGAATTAATTTTTTGATGTTAAAGAACCGAATTTCTGTTGGTGAATCTATGATGTAATATGTCAAACACCAAGCTGATGATTCTTTAAAGAGGAAAAAAGATTTTAGAAAGTTTTAAACAGAGTTTGAAAACTGAAAAATAGTTCTTCTATAAACCGTTAACAATTTATGTTGTAACAAATTTAATCGCGTTATAACATAACATCGGAAAACACAAAAAAAAGGTTTTTTTTCTATTTTCAAACGAGGTAATCTGAAAAACTACACATAGCATTAAGAAAATAAGTATCACGTTTTTTATCAGGGTATCGAATGTAGTAACTTAAGTTTATCAATGAAATATATATTTTCTTTTAGCGGCACCAATCATTGTTGGCCTGTGTAATAAGTTCAGTCATGTAAGAACTAAATAAAATGCACGACTGGGTCGCGCAAACTTGCTCTTGTAGCAAACTATTGGATTGGGAAAATTTAATTTGCTGAATTAGGTTGAAAAGTGAAAAGTGCCCTAAATGTGAGGTAAAGTTGTATGGTAGCTTAGATTATATACCATTACCAAATTTAAATGAAATCGGGTAAGCCGTTTGTCAATTTAAGGCCTAATTTGTAAACACCAAATCTCTGTTATCTGCATTTTAAGCCAAAAACCTGAAATGCAGTTATATTGAGAGCACTCCAAGTATAAATTTCACAAAGTTTTACTAAAATCGTTAGAGCCATTTTTGAGAAAATTTGGAAAAACTAAACCTGTTATATGGGAGGTACCCGTTATAGCCAGGCTAAAACAAAAATTCAAATTTGTCCTCTAGGGAATCATACACACAAAGTTTGTAGAATATCCGCCCAACCGTTAAGGCTGTAGCTGGGTGAACCTGCAACCGAACATCCGCACATCCGCACAGACAGACCGACGAACGTCATGACGAAACCTACTTTTTTCGTCTTCTCTATCATCGTAATGTCAGGTTTGATTTTTTTTTACACGAAACCAATACTTGACCTATTGAGCAAGTAAAAAATATGGTAGGTATACTATCGTATTATTCCAGAGTACGAGTATCAAAAATAAAAGGATACGGAAGAAAATTTAATTAAGATGAAAAAGGAATAATAACCGTTGAATCTTTTCATGTCACAGAAAAATAAGCCTTTTTATATCGTTTATATGGCAAAGTATCTCTCTTTGTCAGCAAAAACTATATATTATCTGGATCTTGATGTCTCTTACCTGTCCGATGTATTTATCCTGGCCTTCTAAAAAGTAACAAAAACTTTTCTAGCGATTCTATCAGCGAACTCTTTTATTAAGTTAGCAAAGTCGATGCTTTCAGCAATTGGAGATCGCGATCACCACAAAGTTTGGTAAGATCGGGGTTTTCCGGAATTTGTTTTTTATTGTACAAAAAAACCAAGATGTTTCCGAGTAATTATTTTGTTATAAACACTAATTTTACCAATAACAGAGCCCTTATTGATGCCGTTAACGCTTTTTAATCTGTTTTATCGGAAACTGTGGAACTGCAAAATATCGGAAACTGTGATATACATTTCCTTTATGAGACTATCATTTGGCTGTATAAAAACTCTCCTCCACCAACTTGTGTTAGCAATTGACCCCGTATCACTTTAACACCACACGTCACCTCATCTCTCACGATCTACTCGATACTCTTGTCAAATAAAAACAAAATGCAATTAATTAAAAATGTTTCTATATTAAGAGATATGAAACACATGTATTTTTGTTTTTGCGTGATTGACACGCATGCGACAAACAAAACAACATTTTCTTGAGTCAGTTGAACCGCTGATGAATGATGCTCCATTTGGGTTTGTCAATCCCAAAACTTTTCACAATCGAATTAGGTCACTTCCAGTTCCAGTACGAATATAGAATATATTCTAAGGGATATGTCATCGTTTTGATATTTATAGTTGATTATACATATCTTCTCATATTTCAAACTCTGCGTGAATAAATTAAGACAAGCATTCAGTCTCCCATATAGACATACCTTAAAATAGAAACATATTTTTTATCACTCATATACAAACATTTCAAAAGAAATAAGCACAATATGGATAGTTAACTTGGGGCGAGAGCCGCCTTTAACTTCCTTTTGATATAAATTTTAAAATTTTACCATCAAGATTAATATGAGTTTTCGATCTTTTTGAGTTCCATTTCCATATATAGAGCAGAGCTGAAAACTATTCCTTTCTTGCACAATTTATTTGAGTTAGGCTTAAAATAAACTCATATAATATACACATTATTTTAAATCTTCTGAACTTCTGTACATTTTATAAAAATGTAATATTATACAGGGAATGGAATATTGTTTTACTAGCTCAATAGGGCAAACGTACCTATTGGTTTCGTGTAAAAGAAATTGATGTTTTAATCAAACTTGACATTAAAATAGTATAGAGAAGCCTGCAAAAATAGTTTTCGTCATCCGTCGGTCTGGCTGTGCGGATTTGCGTATGTGAGTACTTTGTGGTGATTCCATGTCTAGGGCTACTGCGTATTCGGATGTAAGAATTGAACATGCACAATATATGTATGTATTTTTAATAACTTCTCTTCTAGTTGATTCTAGAGAATTATAAAATGTTGCTCGTATAATACTTATTAATTACTTATTATTATTAATATTAAATAAGTATATTAATTACTTATTATTATTAATATTAAATAAGTACTTTAAAATTAAAATTAAATTTAGTCTTTTTCACATACTTACTTATTATTATTAATAACTTATTATTCAACACAAAAATTACACTTTTGAAACCCTACAAGCCTCTATTCTTAACTAACAGGCCGACTCCACGAGCGATAATTTCTATTAGAATGTGTATCCTGCAATGGAGTTTTGACGAAGATGTCTTATATAAATTTGACAATATACGAGTTTTTTTTCGCCCTTTTTCTACGTACATAGATGGCATTTATTTCCTTAATTTTTGTCTCTCATGACTGTCGTTGCTCTTCGTTCGCTTGCATTTTGGTTGTTTTATTTTGTAGTTTTTTTTGTTTTGTGCAATTTAAGTAAAAAAGATAATTGATACATAAATATGTATTCATTGAAATGCATTTAATAATAACTTTTCTATGTACATTGTACATTGACTTCTGAAAAAAAAAAAAAAAATAAAATAACATAAATTCATTTCTTTAAAAATAAAATATACTATATGAGTGTGTATTAACTACATAATTAATTATTATTTATCTAAATTATTAACTAACAAAGTAAAAAACAAATATTTCTAAGCAAAGCGAAAAAAACTATCGAAAGAAATTTGTCGTTTATCCGCGATTTTTACACGCCAACCTCTCTTTCATCAATGAATAGTAAAGACATGAATTGCCCAGCAAAGGAAAAAGAAAAAAAGAAAATCCTCTGATACAGATATCAGAGATGTAGTTAGCGATACAGATATCAAATGGAGTCGGCGTGTAATAGCAGGAGAGCTAACGACCGATTTAGGGAATTGGGACATTATTTTCGCGCGCCCGAAATTTGTTTACAGTTATTGCTTCAGCGTCACTCATTAATGCATGACAATCATGGCTACCGGAAATGACTGGAAACCAAAGATATAGCAAAGTGCAGGAAAAATGACCCAGCTATGGTAAATAATTTTGACACGAAATGTTTTTATCACTAAAATGTAGTTTGAAACGTTTAAAATTATAATGTATCATGCCGGAAAAACAACAAAATTATCACTAAAAAAGTTGGTGCCAAAATTATTTACCATATACATAGTTCGGTCATTTTTCCTGCACTTTGGAGGGCAGTCCCAAAATCGATCGCTAGCTCTCGGACTATAATCATATTAATTCTCTGAAGTTTTGTTCATGGTCTTTTAATGTTACTTTGTTTCATATTGTAACTCGCAAATTTTTAAAATCATCTAAAAACATGAATTTCGTCTGATGTAAGCTTGTCATAATTATATCAAAGAAATAAAATAAATAATGATACAAATTCTATATATACTAATATGAACATTAATTTAAAAAGTTTGTTTTTTATATTAAGAATACCAAGTAGAAGACTTAGCATTTGTTTATTTATTTTAAGTGGACTTTTCTGAATTATTATTCAAAGTTAATGCGTTTAGCGGCCTATAGTCCAAGAAAACATTGCGTTTCGCCCGGTGCTAGCTTTGTGGGCTCGTCATATGACGTCCAGCAAAAAGCACGCAATTTAAAGATTTTTCTAGCTCAGCTTACATAACTTTTTTGACAAAAAGCTTATGTGAACTATACCAGCAAGATCACGGTTGGAATCATTTTCAACTGGGGGTGGTGTTATTGTTCTGCCTCGTGGCCAAGGCTAAGATATAACAAAGAAATAAAATAAATAATGATACAAATTCTATATACTAATATGAAAATTTATTTAAAAAGTCATAATTATAGCGTATACTCTCAATATGTATAGCCGTTTATTTGTTTTAAACTTCCCCGAAGCACGTAGCTAACCCTAAGCATTGGTCTTAGGTAAGGCCCAAGACTGGTAGTTCAGTCATTGTATATACATTGCTGTAGTATTTTCATGCTGAATAATCACCGCCTGGCCATCTTAAGAAACTTGTGAAAAACACATTTTTAGGTTCGTGCATTTACTAGTTGTCTATTCTGTAACCCTGAAAACAGTAGTAAACATATATGATTTTTGTTTTGTTTACGACTCTTGTCAAGGAAATATGGATGATAGAGCCAATAAAATACATTTAATATTGTTAATTTGTTTTGTTGGGGACTATTGTGAGGGTAACAGAATAGACACTTAGCAAATGTAAGGACCTCTAAATGTGCAGTTCACAACTTTCTTTAGATGGCGCTACTCCATGGTTGTACTATAGAAATGTATATACAATGGTTCAGTGAATAAAGGGGTTATAGCTCGGGTTATAGAGTGCGTGAACCTTAAAACAATTCATAGAAATATTCAGGCTCCCTAAGGGGTCAACATAAGCTGTTTTTTTTTGGCACAGATGGATAGTACCAATAAAACGTTATATTTACTTTCAAAATTTTTTGGAAACAACCCATTTCGCGCCAAATATGTTCACTTTTGCTTGATTGCTGACCTGGGGCCTGTTTCATAGATCATACATCACAATATACAATATATTAATTTTACAATTGTGATGTATTAATTCTGTTTCATAGAAATGTTGTATGATGTACTGTCATACATCAATGTATGTTAGAAGGATCGATTAAAATTTGAAGTATTCCAATAATGTATGATTCTGTTTCATAGAATTTTTAAATACATTGTTTTAATACAACTACCTACTACCGGTAAATTTATCATACATTTCAATTTCATACAGCAAAAAGTTTTGCTGTAAGTAATGTTAAAATATTTTTGAAATGAGTTTTACTGAGCGAAAATATAAGAAAGTGATATTTTTTATTAATTAATCAAATAAGTTATAGTCATTTCACTTTGTAGGTTGCTCTTAGCTGTCGTAGGGATGGTATTTACTTATAGCTATCAATATAAGTAAGAGCCTCATAAGTCTCGACTTCTCATGAGTAACATATGAGTGAGGACTTAAATTTTTTATTTGGTCTTGGTAAAGAGTTACATATGTTATGATTTATGAGAGATCTTTAACATAAAATCAAAATCATGTTTTGTCGAGTCCTCTTAATTTTTTTAAGAGGAGGTCTTCATTAACGAAAATTACATCCATTTAGCATTATTTCAATTTACGACAAATTTTTATTTATGTAGAATAATTTTTATTAAAACACTTTTATTTTAATTTGGTTTTAATTTTTTTATTGAACGAAATAACAAGCTCACATTTAATGCGAATAAAATGACAGCTGTCTGAAATGTCAAAATAAATACATTACATACAACAAAATCAATTTGATACATTACTTCCAGTGAAATCTATGAAACAGAAAATTGTATGTGATGATTCTGATTTTTTTTAATGTTTGTTGTATGTAATGTATGTGTTGTAACTATAATCTGCAGCAAGCGGCGTCCTTCATGTTTTTTTCAACTAAAGTACAAAATATGTGCTACCTTAACAAAAACTAAAGGCAAAGAATTGTTTTTTATTAAAGATTTATTTTTCGTTTGAATCAAGACATTACAATGTCACACTACTCGCGTGAAGATTTTGCGGAGATGCACTTCTGCTTCCGTTTAGCTAAATATAAATGTATAAAGTAGAAAATGTATAAATATAGAAAACAGGTAAAAATCATCGACTAATCTATGTTCGCACCCACCGCGCCATAATAAAAAAAAAACAAACATTCTATCCAGGTGATATTAATAAAAAAAATGTAGAATATGATTTATCCAGTTATTTTTCATTTTATTGTATGGGTGTAACCATATTGATATTTTAAAAATAATAAAGGAAAGGTAAATCCTTTAATATTCATTAAATTACATAAAAGTCCAGTAACGTAAGAACTAAAAAAAAAACTACAAAAACTACAAAATACTAAACCCCCTTAATTTTTTTGTCTCAACCCCTATACCTACAGAATCTATCTTGTTCTCACACCTTATGCGAATCACCCTGTATATTTTTTATTAAATAAAAAAAGTGTTATTTCACTCAGTCATTTCTAGATTCTAGTTGACTAAGCACCAAAACACAAAACAGGTCGAGCATTTTGTGGCAACGCTGAATAAAGCATAAGCTTCATACATAGCTCTATACTAGCATTCATTCTAACTTCCAACAATTTTTGTCATACTTCATACATCATACATCGTACTGCAGCGAATGTTCTATGTTCATAGCAAATTATTATTTTATTTAGTTAGTTTTAACATAACTGCGGCGATTGTCGGTTCGGTAGCGACTTCAGATTGGAAAAAATCATAAGAATGACTGTCAATAGTAAGTTGGTTTGTACCTAACAGTCAGGTGTATTCGTGTATTTTTGTTATTGTTTTGGATCAATTAAGGCTACCTGCGAGTTTGCTTAGTGATAGCAAGGATATCTATATGTGTATTGGTTGCAAAAATAACAGGTGAAAATGCCATTAAGCAAGTGAATTAAAGTGGTTAAGTGAAAAGGAGTATACATCTTCTGAATGATATAAATAAATCTAAACGAAAATAATGTTTTGAATAGGAAAGAAAACCTTTCCCTGTTAATTAAAATCTGCCTGGTTTTTTATTGTATCTAAGAGATACAATAAAAAGTGAAATCTGTGTTTTGTGAATGCGTGGAACACCTTTTTTTGTATTTGTATCTACTTGCTTTCGTTTCTACTTTTTGTTTATTTACTTATACGAAAAGCATTGATAAACTAATCGAAATTACATATAAAATTAATTTTGCAATAGAAATCAGTTTCGGAAAATAAATGTTGCGTGGCTGTGTGCGTGTGGTGTACCTATTTCTTTAAAGAGTGGTTGATGCGATAACAAAATAGTAAAACGGAAATATCATAAGTTGTCCTTTTCAAGTTGAAAAAATATTTATGAAAAATGATTGTTATCCAGCTATGGAATCTCTAATTAGCTCCAGCATCAAATGACGCATCAAAGATACCTCTTAATCGAAACCAAAGGATTAAACAAGGATAAATATAGCATCATTTTCGCCTCAAATACACATCAAGTAAAGAATAATTTATTCCTGCTGCAGTGAGAATTTCTCCAGGACATACTATTTTCTCCTGGTTCGTTTCGTTAGATTGGAGGGAAAACAAGGATAAACAAAATGGGGCGAAGACCATTCAATCGAGTTTGCGCTATAAATTATCCTAGCCGAGTTGAGGGTTGGTTGGATGTTTGTGGTAAGTTGGAATCAGATATTTGTAAATGTATATGTTCACTCTGAATTTTGTGTTAGTGTAGGATGCTGCACATCTTGTTGAGATTTGAGGGTTTAACTTACTACCTATAGTGGGAATGGAAGCTGCGGGTGGTAGGTTTTTTTTTATAATCCTTTCCGTGCTTTTTCGTTCCGTTTGTTTATCCAAATCTTTTATGGGGTAATGGTAGAATGAGAGGTTGTTTCCTCTTATTCTTTTGGTGAGAAATTTTGCATCTTAATGAGGTTCTAGTATTTTCTGTTCAAGTCTTTGACCCCTTTTGCTGGTATGTTTTAACGAAATAAAGATGAGCCTCATATAGATTGTAATCAGCCATAAAGAATTGAAGTTTTTGTTAAGAGTGTTAAATTTATATTTTGTTTGCACTTAAAAAATCTTTGCAAAAATTTAATACCTAGGTTACTACTCAGAATAGGTACCTACCTATAATATTAAAAAGGTGTTAAATATTTAATTAATATCTACCTTGGTAGAAACTTAAATATACATATGTATATTGTGTCTTTGAATAAAGACTATAGGTACATATGTAGGTACATATGTACATTGTACCTACCTACATATTGAATTGAACGTAAGGACGAATAAAATTTTAAGGACGCGCTTTATTCATATACCTACCTAGCAATTAATGCTCTCCAAATAAAATAAAAAAATAGGTATTCTGAGATGAAAATTGAAATTCAAAACCATAGGAAGGTAGGTATTTTTCGTCAAAGATTCTATGGTTGCGAAAGCAACATTAATAAAGTCTCTAAATTGGTCACTAATTTATGTTTGTGGTAAATGTCAATAAGAAAAGGCTTTGACAACACTGTAGAGGATAT
Source organism: Baccha elongata (assembly GCA_951217065.1). Lineage (NCBI taxonomy): Eukaryota > Metazoa > Arthropoda > Insecta > Diptera > Syrphidae > Baccha > Baccha elongata. The sequence continues at coordinate 64,471,863 of OX578274.1, forward strand.
CAATACTTTAGTTTTCTTCATTCTCTTCCTTTCGGACGATGCCTATGATTTCGGCTTAGGTATTAGGTCACATCACAACTCTCCCGCTTAACCAAAAGATATGTTTGATGTGGGGTTCCCCATTTGGCCATGTGGAGTTTTCAGAAATTTCCTTTTCGGGATTTTTATAGATTGTCCAATATTGTGATTTGTGAACGGGTTGGCTACGATATCCCGCGTGACAAAACCCTGTGTACGGAAATCCCTTTTAACAAAAGCCCGCATTTCCCGCAAAATCCCGTATAACAAAATCCCGCGGATTTAGTACTTTTTTTAAAATATGCGACGGGACTGTGTCATTTTCCATTTTCATACAAATTTAATCACACAAAATAGTGAGAATCAACAAGAACTAAGTTTTCTACTATTTTGCTCCCTTTTACACTTAATTGGAAGACAGCTCATGTTTTGTGTCATATTTCTTTTATATGAAAACAATACCTCGTGTCATGTTTGTTGTCATGTTTTTTTGTTTGTGTTGTCATGGTGATATGTTTTCGAATAAAAGTATAAAAGGCGTGCTGTTTTCCCAATTAATTCGTTCTTTTTAGGACTGCCTAGAGAAGAGACATAAAATAAATTCTTTGAGATGGATTGTTCTTTTAAGAACTATGAAAGCTTTCGTTTGCAAAGAGATATAAAATAAAATTTTATTAGATTAATTTTTTTTTGGGAACATTACAATATCTCGTCACCGAAATCACGTGATCAAAAAAAAAGAGAAAAAAAAAATAATTTAACAAAAGCCCGTGCCACGAAATCACGCGGATCTGCTACTATCCTGCAGGATTTTCAATACTTTTTGAAAAAGTACTATTTTTGAATGTTTGCACACGCTGACATATAGCGTCCAATACAAAATTTTCCAAAAAATATGTAGAACCATTAAAAAAGAATGCCTAAAGAACATGAGAATCTAAGAAAACGAACATTTAAGACCAAAAAAACAACACAAATCTTTGTCCAACTAATAAAATGTCTAATATAATGAAAAAAATTATACACAGCATTTCTCGTGCAAATTCTCCGTCCAATACAAATATTCATCCCTTTTTTCGATCATACATACAAAAAAATTAATGATCACGTGACCAGCTCATTTTTCGCACGGGATTTCTTGACACAGGATTTCGGTGATGGGATATTGTAATGTTCCCTTTGTGAACCATACATATGTACGCATTGGACGAACAACTGCAGTATAGAAGTAGAGCTTTTCTTTGAGCTTAGGGATTATTTATGCCGTTTATTGGGTATACTAGTGAAGTATCACCATAGCTGACTTTAAAATTGACTTGTGATTTACTTTTGTTGTATTCTGAATAAAAAAAAAATAAATTCAGTATAGGTATAAGGTTTATTTAAAAAAACGTAAAACGTTATCTATAGAATATCATAATGTCGTATTTGGAGTTGATATATGTACATATATGTACTTCTATACAGGGTGAGTCATGAGCAATGCGACAAAATGCTAGGGCGTGTAGGTTGCGTTGAGACAAGAAAAAAATCGTATGGGAGGGGGGGGTCTATTCCCCTCCGTTTAGCCGGGAGGGGCAATTTTCGAAAAAAACTGACTTAAAATGGGAAAAAAATTATTTAAAATCAACGGCTTCATTCACAATGCTGTGCGGTACGTTTTTGAAAAGCCAATAACTTTTTCTTTCATTCTGTGTTTAAATAAATCTATTCTAAGAAATAGTTTTTGAAATATTAATTTTCAAAATCAAAATTTTGAAAAAAAAAAATTGAAAAAAAAATTTCAAATTCATTTTTTTCAAAATTTTACGTAATTAAGTGCTAATTTTAATTTCAAAATTCAATGCTGTTATTAATTTTTAGTCAAAAACAGAAAACCGGATGTCAAAATGTATCTTAGTTTTTGAGAAATAAAAAAAAAATTAAAAGTAAAACTAGTAAAATAAGTAAAAAGTTAATTCGTTTTTTTTTATTATTTGATTAAAATCGGATGGTATGTAATGAAAAATAAGAAAGGAATAATTCCCTTATTAATAATTGACCTGAGCAGGTCAAATTTGGAAAACCAAAAAAAAAAAGTGTTTTTCTTGGAAAAAAATACTTCTAGTTTTTCTTATTTTCTCAAAAACTAAGATACATTTTGGCATCCGGTTTTCTGTTTTTGACTAAAAATTAGTAACAGCATTGAATTTTGAAATTAAAATTAGCACTTAATTACGTAAAATTTTGAAAAAAATGAATTTGAAATTTTTTTTTCAATTTTTTTTTTTCAAAATTTTGACTTTGAAAATTAATATTTCAAAAACTATTTCTTAGAATAGATTTATTTAAACACAGAATGAAAGAAAAAGTTATTGGCTTTTCAAAAACGTATCGCACAGCATTGTGAATGAAGCCGTTGATTTTAAATAATTTTGTTCCCATTTTAAGTCAGTTTTTTCGAAAATTGCCCCTCCCGGCTAAACGGAGGGGAATAGACCCCCCCCTCCCATACGATTTTTTTCTTGTCTCAACGCAACCTACACGCCCTAGCATTTTGTCGCATTGCTCATGACTAACCCTGTATAATGAAATATATAGAAAAACTGGTACCTACATATCATTAATAATAAAAGTTAATATAACTGCAATTTAGGTTTTTGGCTAAAAATGCACATACAGAGATTCAGTGTTGTCATGGTGATATGTTTTCAAATAAAAGTATAAAAGGCGTGCTGTTTTCCCAATTAATTCGTTCTTTTTAGGACTGCCTAGAGAAGAGACAAAATAAATTCTTTGAGATGGATTGTTCTTTTAAGAACTATGAAAGCTTTCGTTTGCAAAGAGATATAAAATAAAATTTTATTAGATTAATTTTTTTTTGGGAACATTACAATATCTCGTCACCGAAATCACGTGATCAAAAAAAAGAGAAAAAAAAATTATTTAACAAAAGCCCGTGCCACGAAATCACGCGGATCTGCTACTATCCTGCAGGATTTTCAATACTTTTTGAAAAAGTACTATTTTTGAATGTTTGCACACGCTGACATATAGCGTCCAATACAAAATTTTCCAAAAAATATGTAGAACCATTAAAAAAGAATGCCTAAAGAACATGAGAATCTAAGAAAACGAACATTTAAGACCAAAAAAACAACACAAATCTTTGTCCAACTAATAAAATGTCTAATATAATGAAAAAAATTATACACAGCATTTCTCGTGCAAATTCTCCGTCCAATACAAATATTCATCCCTTTTTTCGATCATACATACAAAAAAATTAATGATCACGTGACCAGCTCATTTTTCGCACGGGATTTCTTGACACAGGATTTCGGTGATGGGATATTGTAATGTTCCCTTTGTGAACCATACATATGTACGCATTGGACGAACAACTGCAGTATAGAAGTAGAGCTTTTCTTTGAGCTTAGGGATTATTTATGCCGTTTATTGGGTATACTAGTGAAGTATCACCATAGCTGACTTTAAAATTGACTTGTGATTTACTTTTGTTGTATTCTGAATAAAAAAAAAATAAATTCAGTATAGGTATAAGGTTTATTTAAAAAAACGTAAAACGTTATCTATAGAATATCATAATGTCGTATTTGGAGTTGATATATGTACATATATGTACTTCTATACAGGGTGAGTCATGAGCAATGCGACAAAATGCTAGGGCGTGTAGGTTGCGTTGAGACAAGAAAAAAATCGTATGGGAGGGGGGGGTCTATTCCCCTCCGTTTAGCCGGGAGGGGCAATTTTCGAAAAAAACTGACTTAAAATGGGAAAAAAATTATTTAAAATCAACGGCTTCATTCACAATGCTGTGCGGTACGTTTTTGAAAAGCCAATAACTTTTTCTTTCATTCTGTGTTTAAATAAATCTATTCTAAGAAATAGTTTTTGAAATATTAATTTTCAAAATCAAAATTTTGAAAAAAAAAATTGAAAAACAAATTTCAAATTCATTTTTTTCAAAATTTTACGTAATTAAGTGCTAATTTTAATTTCAAAATTCAATGCTGTTATTAATTTTTAGTCAAAAACAGAAAACCGGATGTCAAAATGTATCTTAGTTTTTGAGAAATAAAAAAAAAATTAAAAGTAAAACTAGTAAAATAAGTAAAAAGTTAATTCGTTTTTTTTTATTATTTGATTAAAATCGGATGGTATGTAATGAAAAATAAGAAAGGAATAATTCCCTTATTAATAATTGACCTGAGCAGGTCAAATTTGGAAAACCAAAAAAAAAAAGTGTTTTTCTTGGAAAAAAATACTTCTAGTTTTTCTTATTTTCTCAAAAACTAAGATACATTTTGGCATCCGGTTTTCTGTTTTTGACTAAAAATTAATAACAGCATTGAATTTTGAAATTAAAATTAGCACTTAATTACGTAAAATTTTGAAAAAAATGAATTTGAAATTTTTTTTTCAATTTTTTTTTTTCAAAATTTTGACTTTGAAAATTAATATTTCAAAAACTATTTCTTAGAATAGATTTATTTAAACACAGAATGAAAGAAAAAGTTATTGGCTTTTCAAAAACGTATCGCACAGCATTGTGAATGAAGCCGTTGATTTTAAATAATTTTGTTCCCATTTTAAGTCAGTTTTTTCGAAAATTGCCCCTCCCGGCTAAACGGAGGGGAATAGACCCCCCCCTCCCATACGATTTTTTTCTTGTCTCAACGCAACCTACACGCCCTAGCATTTTGTCGCATTGCTCATGACTAACCCTGTATAATGAAATATATAGAAAAACTGGTACCTACATATCATTAATAATAAAAGTTAATATAACTGCAATTTAGGTTTTTGGCTAAAAATGCACATACAGAGATTCAGTGTTGTCATGGTGATATGTTTTCAAATAAAAGTATAAAAGGCGTGCTGTTTTCCCAATTAATTCGTTCTTTTTAGGACTGCCTAGAGAAGAGACAAAATAAATTCTTTGAGATGGATTGTTCTTTTAAGAACTATGAAAGCTTTCGTTTGCAAAGAGATATAAAATAAAATTTTATTAGATTAATTTTTTTTTGGGAACATTACAATATCTCGTCACCGAAATCACGTGATCAAAAAAAAGAGAAAAAAAAATTATTTAACAAAAGCCCGTGCCACGAAATCACGCGGATCTGCTACTATCCTGCAGGATTTTCAATACTTTTTGAAAAAGTACTATTTTTGAATGTTTGCACACGCTGACATATAGCGTCCAATACAAAATTTTCCAAAAAATATGTAGAACCATTAAAAAAGAATGCCTAAAGAACATGAGAATCTAAGAAAACGAACATTTAAGACCAAAAAAACAACACAAATCTTTGTCCAACTAATAAAATGTCTAATATAATGAAAAAAATTATACACAGCATTTCTCGTGCAAATTCTCCGTCCAATACAAATATTCATCCCTTTTTTCGATCATACATACAAAAAAATTAATGATCACGTGACCAGCTCATTTTTCGCACGGGATTTCGTGACACAGGATTTCGGTGATGGGATATTGTAATGTTCCCTTTGTGAACCATACATATGTACGCATTGGACGAACAACTGCAGTATAGAAGTAGAGCTTTTCTTTGAGCTTAGGGATTATTTATGCCGTTTATTGGGTATACTAGTGAAGTATCCACCATAGCTGACTTTAAAATTGACTTGTGATTTACTTTTGTTGTATTCTGAATAAAAAAAAATAAATTCAGTATAGGTATAAGGTTTATTTAAAAAAACGTAAAACGTTATCTATAGAATATCATAATGTCGTATTTGGAGTTGATATATGTACATATATGTACTTCTATATAATGAAAGATATAGAAAAACTGGTACCTACATATCATTAATAATAAAAGTTAATATAACTGCAATTTAGGTTTTTGGCTAAAAATGCACATACAGAGATTCAGTGTTAACGGTTTATATACATTTGGCCATAATTTTTAATCGATTTCTTTGAAATTTGGTACCTATGGTATTGAATTTCACATTTAACACAGGATGGCATTTATAGTTTTTGGCTAAACAACTGTTTAATGATAGTTACCACATACAATTTAAGCTCTTATAGTTTTCGCCTTTCAAAATAATTTATTTTATTTTTTTTTGTTTTTGTAATCCCATAGTTTGCTACAAGACCAAGGTCGTGCGACGCAGTCGTGCATTTTATTTAAGGTTTCACTCTGATAAAAAAGTTTTGTTTGAGTTTCTATAGGGATGTTTGAACTTTTGCTATTACATATACATACGTATGTGTACCGTGCCTTCACTGCCTTAACTTTTCGATGAAACTTCTTAAAATATCTTGGTGTTAAAATAGCTTTCAATGTTTACAATAGCTGGGATTCTTTCGTCTCATATTTTCTTTCAACAAACAATGAATGATCAATCCAAGGCTTTGGCAAGTTTATCTGTCAATCATTTATTGTAAATCTCATCTCAGGTAATAAATCTTAAATGACTTTCACTATACAAAATGACGATATGCCATCTCATATACAAGACGTGATTTGCATATCGATAGCGAACAAGTCTTTCTTGTTCTCATTGTTTGATTTTTGTTTTTTTTTTTTTTTTTTTTGTTTGTTTGTTTGTTTTGCGAATAGAAAAGAAACCCACCTATAGCTTCGTATTGTGTGTACCTACTTATATATTTTTCAAATCAAACTTATATTTGTCCAACACAAAAAGTGTTTTTAAATCAATAAAATGCGAGATTGGGTCAAGGCTCTAAGGAATTCTTAACAAAGTTTTCAATGAAAATGGGTTAACATATATATAAGAAATATAAGTTAGGTTTTTTGTTCAATTGTGCAACTATAGTAGTTGGTTTAGTGTAAAAAATAGAGACTTATATACTTTTACTTATTTATGTTGCCTCAACTAGAGTGTGGTGCTCCTAGGCCTTGCTTAACATATCCCTCCAGTCGGCTCGATCTCTAGCCTGCCGTCTCCGATTTTGCAATCCAAGTAGTCGGAGATCTTTCTCTACCTAGTCGCTCCATCGATGAGGTCTACCTTGTCTTCTGACTTCCTCTGATTTGACCTGGGAGACTTTACGACCTGGAGCGTTGATGTCAATTAGCTCTACATGGCCCAGCCATCTTAGTCGTTGGATTAGAATTTTTCTGGCAAAATGCTCAAGTTCATGTCGCTGTACAGAACTTATAGAGTTCGTCGTTGTTCCTTTCTCTGTTTAAGCAGAGGGTCCATGCTTGTGCACCATATAACAGTACTGAGATGATGAGTAGGTTTTGGTTCTTCTCGATAGGTCTTTATTGCTCAATTGCTTATTCAGCCCCAAGAACAGCATATAGAGTTAGTCTACGTTTGATTTCAGCGCTAATGTTGTTCACTGTGTTTACAGCAGTGCCAAATCCAGGTAGACAAAAATGGTAACGTTCTGACCAAGTCGGTGCGTGGTGGGATTGGACTTTTGTTGATGAGAGCATTCTTCGTTTTGTCCTCATTTATTTTCACTCCCATTCTGCTTGCTGCTAACTCGATAATCGTGAAAGCGCCGGTTACTGCTCGGTTTGTTCAGCTGTTTTAAAGCTGCATGAGAGTCACTTTATCTTAACGTTTCTGTAGATTCCCTACCAACTGTGACGGAACAGCGAGCATTTTCTAAAGTAACCCTGATGAGGCGTATCAGGTTAGAAGAAATTCTAAAGTTGAACTGCCACGGTATAGTTCAACTCTATCAACGCTGTCGTATAGGCTGTTTAAAATCGACGGACAGTTGGTGAGTATCAATTTTGGCACGAGTACGATAACTTTGGCGCCAAGAATTGATAACTGTTTTTTGTAGAACAGATCAATACAAGCATTTTTTACTTTGGGTGGGGGGGTCTATCTCCCTCCGTTTGGGCGGGAGGTGCAATTTTATAAAAGCAGTGCTAAAAATTTAAAACAAATATTAAAAAATAACGGTAATACTTACAACTAAGTTTTACATCTTTTTTTAAAGCCAATACTTTTTTCCATTAATGTTTTTTAAATCAAGTAAAACCTATGCATAGTCTTTGAAAAAACGGACTTTAAACTCAAAAATTGCGAAAAAAAGGTAAAAAAAACTTTGAAGTGGGATTTTTCAAAACTGTAAAATAAAATACTACATTTTTTTATAAAATTCGTTGCTCATATTAATTTTAAATCATAAACTGAAAACAAAATGATTTTATGTTTTCTGGTTTTTGAGAAAATGGAAAATTACTAAAACAACTTTTTTATTGGATACTTGTTTTTTGCTTGCTTACGTATTAAGGCGTATAAACAGTTAGGTATGTAACCCCCCTGCTTGGACACACGACTATAGGATTTGGGGTGGGTGCGAGGTTGGGTGTATGCAAAGTTTCTGTTGCATCTAAAGATGCCGAAGCATCATTACAAAAACGAACCTATGTACGTACAACATTCACCGTATACCAAAAAAAAAAAAGAAAACTTATAAGAAAGTAGTTTTAGTAATTTTCCATTTTCTCAAAAACCAGAAAACATAAAATCATTTTGTTTTCAGTTTATGATTTAAAATTAATATGAGCAAAGAATTTTATAAAAAAAATAGTATTTTATTTTACAGTTTTGAAAAATCACACTTCAAAGTTTTTTTTACTTTTTTTTTCGCAATTTTTGAGTTTAAGGTCCGTTTTTTCAAAGACTATGCATAGGTTTCACTTGATTTAAAAAACATCTAATGGAAAAAAGTATTGGCTTTAAAAAAAGATATAAAACTTAGTTGTAAGTATTACCGTTATTTTTTAATATTTGTTTTAAATTTTTAGCACTGTTTTTATAAAATTGCACCTCCCGCCCAAACGGAGGGAGATAGACCCCCCACCCATAGTAAAAAATGCTTGTATTGAATTGTTCTACAAAAAACCGTTATCAATTCTTGTCGCCAAAGTTATCGTACTCTCCCCTCAATTAAATTATAGGGTTTTCTCCAGGATCTTTCATAATTGTGGAGATTTGCGGAATGCGGATGTGCTTAAAAAAGGTCCCATCCATTTTAATAAAATTAATAAAAGTTGTGAGATTTGCGGTGTTGATTTTACAAATTTAGCCAGAAATTCATAACTGCTACCTTAAAATATAATATTAATTTTCTTCTCAACTAAATTTGGTACCTATGAGAAGACCTATGCACAGTTTCACAGTGAGAGTTTAAACAATAGTTTCACCAAACCCGAACTAAAGTTTAAACTTTTAGCTTAACTCGTCCGGTTTTACAATAAAATTTAAACTCTCAATTAACTAAATGCAGTTAGGGAAGCTCTGAATGATTAAAGTTTATTTTGAAGTGTCAAATTATTATTGTAAAACCAAAAGAAATCGGAAATATAAATGTGAAATTGTGGTGCAATTGTGTATTAATAGTCAAATAAATTAAATCTCAATTCAAAAATTTAAAAAGAATGGAAGTGAAAAGTGATAATAATATTATTAAAATTGTCATGTGCCAGATTATACATAATATATCAAAATGAAATTGTCTGTTTTCTATAACAATTTTGTTTAAACGGTATATCTATATATATCTTCTGCACAACTTGACCTCACATTTAGTTATAGTTTGCTACAACACTATACCAGCATAGGTAGATTAGAACAACGTGATATTGCTATTTTATGCTAGAAGAATTTGTCGGAAACTGAACTTCTAAATATGTATGTAAATATAAGAAGAACAGAAAATCTACCTACCAATTAATAACTTTTACACTCTCCTACGATTTCGCAGTGATTGATCTCATCATCACACATTGATGGGCTATTATACTCTTAGATTAGTATAGGCACCCCAATGTCACTTAAGTTCAAATATTTGTGTTAATTTTCGTCGAGATAATTTGGTCTACAAATAATTTCCATTACCATAATAAACGCCAATTACTGTCTCAACTTAGAAGAATGTGTGTTTCATAGCCATCACGCAATGTCCCTTGGGTTCCGTCACTTGATTGTCAAACATAATATAGTATAGTCAAAACACTGTATTATAATGAAGAGCAATATACACTCACCGGCACAGAACCTTGGCCAAACTGTTATCACTCGATGGCAAACGTTTTGAATGTTTTAAACACATTTCGCATATGAACGTAGGTCAGGAGTGTTTATCTCTTTGTTTATGTCCGTTAAGCCAATTTAAAAGCTCGCAGGCCAGCATGTGGTCCACAGCTGCTCAGACATCACCGAGTAGCCCGACTTCAATTTGCCAGAGACCATGCCAATTGGACTCACGATCAATGGCCCAGAGTTTTATTCACAGATGAGTGCAGAATAGCTTTACGTGCAACAGATGGTCGAGAGCGTGTATGGAGACGAAGAGGAGAAAGGTTTCTACCCATCACCACTACAGAAACTGTGGCTTTTCATGGAGGTTCTATAATGGTATGGGGAGGAATAAGTTCCGAAGGACGTACAGAATTGGTCATCGTTGATAACCGATTGAATGCCACGCGATACGTTGAGTAGATTATTCAGGAACACATATTGCTATACATGGGGTTCATAGGATATGACAGGTTCCTTTTAATGCAAGACAATGCACGCCCACACATGCAGCAAATAGCGTAATTAAATACTTTCAAGGAGCTGTTATTCAAAAACTAAAGTGGCCCGCTCGTAGTCCGGACTTAAATTACATTGAGCATACCTGGGACTTGCTCAAAAGAATGATAAAGTCCTCATCCCACCCTTCAGAAACTCTGAACGAGCTCCGGGACGATACACTGGCCGGTTGGGAGAGTTTATCCCAATTGGATATTAAAAACATAATCCAGAGCATGCCTAATCGAATGCAGGCTGTCATCAGAGCAAGAGAAGGAAACACAAAGTACTAAAATGTGACAAAAACTGCAAAAAGTGTTTTTTTTTTATTTAATACTGTTTTAAGTTTGCCTTATTTTCTGAGAAAATGTAAAAAACTGTAAAAAAACCCTCAATTTTGAATATTTTTGAAAACAAACTACGGCACTAACCGGCACAAACCTAGCACAATTTTCGAAAATTCGATTTTCGAAAAAAGGAGGGCTAGGTCGAAACTGGTATTTAGCTCTAAAACCCCAATTTTTGAATATTTAAAAAAAAAAAAATTAGGGTACAAACCGGCACAAACCAAGCACAAGCTAGCACAACTTTCAAAAATTCGATTTTCAAAAAAAGGGGGGCTGGGTCAAAAACGGTTTTTTGTCTCTAAAACCCCCATTTTTGAATATTTTTGAAAAAAAAATTACGGTACAAACCGGCACAAACCTAGCACAACCTAGCACAACTTTCAAAAATTCAATTGAAGAAGAAGAGTGGCCAAGTTTCCGTGCTGTGAGTTTAGATTAAATCTCTCATGTCCTTCTACTTTGAATTTGAAATCTTTGTTGACATGTCTTTGATTCGTCATACGCTTTCATATTATCATCGGTCTTGTTGTATAACTTTCATTATTTATTTCAACTTCTTATCATATTTTTTTACAACTAATCTTAAATTTGGCGAAACTTTCCAATATTCATGTTTCCGGACACCAAAATAAGAACTACACAGAAATGTCACGATTATCAACTCTTAATATGTATTTGATTAATTATAAAAATAAAACATCAATGAGATCACTGCTAGATTTGTTTATTATGCGAATTGAATCTCAACAAAGCCAACACAACAAATTTTCAAAATAAAATTAAGTAACTTTTATTTTACTAAAGATAACCATTCTAACCTAAATTAACACTTTGAAGCGTGAAACTCCCATCTATTATGTTATGCCAGTGGCAGCAGGTCATTTTATATTTTTAATTCTCTTAGTTTGTAAATATTATTTTAGTGTGTAAAACAAAGTTTAGTAGTTTCTGCACATAACGACAAAATTGAAATTAATGTTATCAGTATTTATTTGAACGTAATTATCACTATCTATATAATATTAGCATAAATGTCCATGATAGACATTATGGCTGTTTTAAATGTCCATGAACTTTATGATCACTTATGAAATGTCCAGGGTTCTCAGGGTTATGTACTTTGTACAGGGTTCTCAGTGCTTCTCCTTTGTACAAGACAACGGAGCTGAGTTTGTCATGCTGTATTTTGTCCGCCATGGTATTTGTTGGTATGACAGCTGTCTCAGATTTTCTTGCGTCTAATTCGATCGACGTTTTGTTACTCCAAACGTCATGTAAAAAACTTCATCTAAGCTTCATTCTTTCGTTTCAGCTTAAAGAGGGACTTTTCCGGTCACAGTTCTTCCGCCATTTCATCCACCCTAACGTTTCCACGATGGTTTATGTCGCCAATCAATACTTCGCTAATTGCTATTGATCATAGTTCATAGATCCAAGGTATTTAAAGTTTTCGCATTTAGAAAAAAATGCTCCGTTCGAATGTCCGAAATTTTCAGAAAATGTGCAGCATCAGTATTCTGTGTTTTTGGACTAATGGAATAGGTAGGTACTCATTTCAGTCCAAAACATTTGCCCATAAGTGCTCGTTGCAAACATGAAAGATCTTCATATATGATGATGACTCTATCGTCAGCAAAGACTTATTCCCTTCGTCGAATTGAGCAACGCAAACCAACAAATCCAATACAAAAAAAAAATACACAACGCCTTTTTTATATTGGATTTGATTCTGAGTTGCGTTGCGGTGGCTTAAGATAATAATACACTGAAACAAATTATTGATTCCCTTTTGGGTCCATCACTTTATCTTCCGGTCCGGTAGATAGTCATAATCACGAACTGAAATAAAAAGCAAAAGATTCAAGATTAGAAGATGCTTCTAATTTGTATTGGAAAATTTTCGGTGACTCTGTCTGCAGTGCATCTAATAGCACACTGCATCAAATACTCTGCTTTTGCAAAAAACTCAAAACTTCCATCAAAAACTAAAGTTTTTAATTTATTTTTTGGTAACGAACAAGTTTTTGAAAAAAAAAACTAACAAAATCCATAAATTATTTGTTTATCCGTTTTAACTTCGATTGCATTTGACCCTTTTTCTGAGTTGGTTGTGCTTACTTGGCATGGCTGTCAAGTAGTACCTAGTAGAGTGCCAGGTATATTATTTAAAAAAAAAAAGTACCTAGAGCGACAAGGTTACACAGTAAAAAGATCTGTTTATCCTTCTATTACAGCATCTAAAAATATCAGTACCTACCTATCAACATATCTACATAATGTATAACACCCATGGAGTCAATTCATGAATAACGTTATCACCTCAAGGTTTGTTGACATACTGTAATTCACACAGACTGAATGGCGCAACGTTTATATACATAAAATGTAGTTCGCTATGCAAAGTAATAATATTATGTAGATAACAAAATCAAATGCTCCATTTATTCATCTTAAAACATTTGTATTTTATTTTTTTTATTTTAATTATTATTTAGTTTTCTTATCTCACGAACCCATGAATCTTTTCTTGTCGAATTCATATCTACCTTTAAACAATTAATTAAGAAAAGCAACGTGCTGTTTTTTTATAAGGTAAATTAGAATATATATAATGTAGTACGTATGTTTACTCAAATCTTAGTTTATCGTTATCTCATCATGATTAGTAAATTAGTAATAAAGTGCATAAATTATAATACGAAGGTTTTTGCTTTTTGCATGTTAATTTTTTGTGAGTGTTTTAGAATACTACTTTATAATGTTTAAAACATGAACATAAATTCCAGTTTTGAAAGAAATATGTGATTCATAAAGTAACTATTGCAAATCTTATGGTGACCTTGAAAGAGTAGCTATGCTAAAAGAATAATGAATTTTCAGATTGCAAAGAAGATATATTTAGTCGAACCAGGGCTTATAATTTAAATAAATTAAATATCTAGTGAATGTAAGGTACAATATTATTTACGGTGCATAGCGGCACGAGTACGATAACTTTGGCGCCAAGAATTGATAACTGTTTTTTGTAGAACAGATCAATACAAGCATTTTTTACTATGGGTGGGGGGGTCTATCTCCCTCCGTTTGGGCGGGAGGGGCAATTTTATAAAAACAGTGCTAAAAATTTAAAACAAATATTAAAAAATAACGGTAATACTTACAACTAAGTTTTATATCTTTTTTTAAAGCCAATACTTTTTTCTATTAGATTAAATCAAGTGAAACCTATGCATAGTCTTTGAAAAAACGGACTTTAAACTCAAAAATTGCGAAAAAAAAAGTTAAAAAAAAACTTTGAAGTGTGATTTTTCAAAACTGTAAAATAAAATACTCCTTTTTTTTATAAAATTCGTTGTTCATATTAATTTTAAATCATAAACTGAAAACAAAATGATTTTATGTTTTCTGGTTTTTGAGAAAAGTACTACCGTTATTTTTTAATATTTGTTTTAAATTTTTGGCACTGTTTTTATAAAATTGCCCCTCCCGCCCAAACGGAGGGAGATAGACCCCCCCCACCCGTAGTAAAAAATGCTTGTATTATACTGTTCTACAAAAAACCGTTATCAATTCTTGGCGCCAAAGTTATCGTACTCTCCCCCACATAGCTTAAAGATTTTTTGGAAGCAATGGTGAACAATGGTAAAAAATATATTTTGCTCAAAATCAAAATTATTTAAATTTTGTGAATAGATATAAATAAAGGAAGGGTGTGAAAAGTGTAAAAGGTTTTAAGTAATTCTAATCAAAAATAACCGTATTTTATTGTATGACCTACATCTGCACTGGCCGGCATTATTAAATGTAATGTTTCTTTCAACGATAATATTAAATAACGGGTTAAGTTTTGTTAGCTTCATTAAAAAAAAAATTAACAAATTAATGTCTGCAGTAGCTATTAATCATCAGGCTTAGTAAAGCTTCTGTATTTAATTTCGTAAGAATCGCCACAGCCTTGAAAAAGACACTCCGTAGGTACAGATTTGTTCGTAAGTACCTACCTACTATTTTTCAGGAAAACAAAAAAAATTGTTGGGTAACTTAGGTCAAACATATATAGGTTCTTATAAATTTTGTTAGTTGTTTCTAATTCTTTTAAATTTTAGACCTAATTTGAATATGAAATTAATTATATTTGTTAAACGTCTGATAATAAATACATACAATCAATAAAAGTGTTATGTTTTGACTTCATTTACACCCATGTTCAACTCAATCAAAAACCTCTCTTGCCGAGAACCTGGAATTATTCATGAATACGTACCTATTACATTTGAAATGCACTGGCGTATTATGGTGGTCTGGTCTCCGAGCAAAGCTGAAAAGAATATCAACACAAGGGTTACACGAACAAACGAATTTCTTCTTCTTCTTCTTCTTCTTCTTCTTCTTCTTCTTCTTCTTCTTCTTCTTCTTCTTCTTCTTCTTCTTCTTCTTCTTCTTCTTCTTCTTCTTCTTCTTCTTCTTCTTCTTCTTCTTCTTCTTCTTCTTCTTCTTCTTCTTCTTCTTCTTCTTCTTCTTCTTCTTCTTCTTCTTCTTCTTCTTCTTCTTCTTCTTCTTCTTCTTCTTCTTCTTCTTCTTCTTCTTCTTCTTCTTCTTCTTCTTCTTCTTCTTCTTCTTCTTCTTCTTCTTCTTCTTCTTCTTCTTCTTCTTCTTCTTCTTCTTCTTCTTCTTCTTCTTCTTCTTCTTCTTCTTCTTCTTCTTCTTCTTCTTCTTCTTCTTCTTCTTCTTCTTCTTCTTCTTCTTCTTCTTCTTCTTCTTCTTCTTCTTCTTCTTCTTCTTCTTCTTCTTCTTCTTCTTCTTCTTCTTCTTCTTCTTCTTCTTCTTCTTCTTCTTCTTCTTCTTCTTCTTCTTCTTCTTCTTCTTCTTCAATATCGCCACTTGCAATGTTTTTCCGACCTAAGCAAATAACTATAATAAAATGGTGGTGTTTAGAAGAAATTAATCCAGATGACCATGATATTGACGCAGTTCAGTGGTGGGCCCAATTAAAAGAAACAAAGAATGTTGCTGGCGATCATTTGTTTAAAAATATTTCTTTTCATTTGCAATAAATTTATTGAGCCTTCCACTCAATAGTGCTTCAGCTGAGCGTGCTTTTTCGACTATAAACAATATAAAAACAGGGCAACTTGAATACTTGCTAAACGAATTTAAATATAAGCGTTTTTCTAATGATGTTTTTTAGTTTTAAAGGCGGTTAGCTGAAGGATGTCTTTGAATTATAAAAAAATTGGCTCAACTTTATATATTAGTTCACGGTAGCACGAATTTGCACACGCGGATACTATTTTTTGATAGGTATACGCTTAAAAACAATATATTTCACAATTTTAAAGCGAGGAAACACTTATTTATATATATAATTATTTTTTAAAGTTTCCACTTTCCATACAAAATGCATACAACAAGTGGTATTTTTGTAATTTTTGTTGATTGTTTCGGAAAAGTTGTTTTAAAACTTAAAAAAGTGTTTTATACTTCTTATTGTTGATTTATACATTGAAACAACAGCAAATAAAAATTATAATTCGATCGAAAATTTGCATACCCAAAGCTGCACCCACCCAAACTCGCACCCACCCCAAATCCTATATGCCCCCAACTTTTAGGGGTTCAAGTGGGCCAAACAGGTACTGTTATTCAAGAAAATTGCGATACACAAAAAAAAGTTAGGTTAAATCCGAAAAGAAAATTATTTTTTAATCGTTTATAACGATGTTTCCCGAATGGCTTCCCTGGGGCACTCCTGAATGCTAAAACTCGTCGATGCGAAAACCTCGAATGTTTCACTCATACTTCACCTTAATTTGGGTGGTTCCCCGGGTTTGCCACGTTCATCTGTAAAACGTTGGCAAACCCAGAGGTTTAGAATTGTTCCACGTCGAATGCCAAACGACTGCTTAAATTTAAAAAAAATTAATTTCTTTAACGGTAATATTGCAGGTTAATCTTTATTTTAAGACCCAAGATTGCCAAATCCATTATGTTTCTATAAGACATGTTTAAAACACTTGCATGTTTGAAGAATACCAATATTGCACATAATACATACATATATACATATACTTGATTGTTCATATAGTTATACTTGTATATGTATAGGTGGTGGTATTTATAGTTTCTTCATATGCCTTGGACAAGCCTCATCGTTTTACTTATAGTCTCGTGTTTTACCTTCATTCATATAAATATTAAGCCAACAACAAAATTTGACTTGACGATAATATTGATAACTGACGATGGATGTCTGTCTGTAAGTATCAGCACTTTCTCCCAGCCGTGTCCCTTATTTGCAAAGACAAGGACTTTCCTTTTGAAAATCCTGCTAATTGCATAATTTCATAAAAATCAATATCCATTTGTGTGTCAATGGACAAAACCAAATGACCTTGACACTGTGACTGTACCTACTTTGTACAACATCAAATTACCAGAACCAGTTCTGGTACCAATTAACCCCCGTATATTGACCAACTCTACGCTATCCATCTTCATTCAATTTTCTCTATTTGCGTAGGCTACACGCTTTTATATTAATTTATTGTGATGGATTCGTAATACCAGGTGGGTTGTTACTCTTCAATAATAAAACAACCTGCTATGCTTTAACTATTAACGACCTTTAGCCACGCAAACTTTATATCCAGGTTTACAAATCCATTTTATGTTCTGTGTAGGTTCGCTTCTTGTTTATCTTTGGCGAAAGAAGTGAGTGCTATGAAGTGATTATTGACATTGCAAAAAGGTGTGTTTTTGGGGAATATCGTTAGTTAAGGGTGACCTAAAATTAGAGCAATATGAAAAAAGTATAGTCGAATATACATCGAGTTAATAGTTTAGGTACAGACTTTGCTGGTAAACCTTGTTTTAGAATTTTTCAAAGTCCTCTTGCATAAATGTGTAAAGGAATTTCGTTAATATAGCGCTTAACTTATAATACTTGAGAGCGTGACTGATGGTATTGGGCTTGTTGGCAATATATATGCCTTAGAGCCTCAGACTCTTAAAAAACTAAAAATACGTGATCTATGAAAACTCTGATCACCAAAAGAAAAAACGATTAAGTCAAACTAAACTTTCCAATCAAATCAATTTGGAAAAATGTAAAGTTGAACTTTTAAAAACCAAAAATTTCCTGGAAGTCATTATTCAACGGTTCTAGCGATTCTAGCTATTATTGATTTAATTTTGAAAAAAAAAATAAAAGGATTCCCTTTTACTTCCTCAATAGGACAAGTATTAGTTTCTTGTAAAAAAAAATTCGAAGTTTTAATCAAACCTGACATTACGATACTAGAGAAGCCTAAAAACGTACGTTTCGTCATGCCGTCCGTCGGTCTGTCTGTGCGGATATGCGTATGCTCGGTTGTATGTGCACCTACCTGCAGCCTAAACGGTTTTACAGATTTAGTTAAAATTTCGTAGGTATGATTTGTGAATAAATGATATGGGTGGTGGATGTAAGCTTCACAAAAACTCATAATCTGTAGTGAAGCATTTCTCTTGCAGACGACAAGTGTTCTTAAGTTTTTAAGAACTAATTATTTTATTAATTATAAATACCATGTTTTATTAAAATGGTTTTCTTAGACATAAAGAAACATTTTGCAGCGACCTCTTCTCGGATCTTAGTTGTTGTTTTTGTTGTGGTGAATTTGTTCCATTCTTTCTTATTTTGTTATCTTCATAAAATTTTAAAAGTTATTCAAAATACTATTGCATAAACTAAAGTTTAAGGTCAGTACCTAATAAAAACAAACTTGAAGATATTGTCTTTTTTTTAGAAATAAAAATAAATCTACAATTAATTATCTCCAGAATATTCATAATATTTGCACTTAAGATTCTGTACTATCTTCGCTTTACCGTCTCAATAGATACGGCCGATTCCATGACTCTTGTGTCCACTCACTATCCGTCAAGTCCAATATGCAAATTAATGACAAGTTTTTTTTTTTCATTTGTGTTTGTGATGATGTCAATATTATTCCGTTATGAGAATTTCTTATTCTTGATGACTTGTAAAATTTTCATGGGCATATTTAAATGAAAAAAAGAATTAAAAAAACAAAAAGTAAGAAATAGCAGCAAAACAAAAAAATAAATTGGCAGAACAGTGCTGTTCTACCAATTTCATAAAAATGCTTTTCTTTAATATTTTTATTGTGGCATAACATGCTTCAAATGATGCTTTTTTGATAATTAAATTTGATATGATTTTTGTTTGTTTTTACTTGCGGCTTTAGGGTATTATGAGGCAAAAGTTGTGTACCTACTCGGGCAAAAACATGACTGAGTCGCAATAACTTGCTATGTGGAAATGCTAGGTACCTTACTGCTGAAAACTTAAAACATCTTAGTTTAAAATTCTATATGTTTGTCAAATCGTTTGTCCAGATTAAAAAAATACTTTTCTCAAAATTTGTTTGCAATTTTAATCAAGCTCTAAAAATATCGATGCAACCATTTAACAAATATTCATTAACTACTTACTGGAAATGGTTTTATGAGGTAGGTACCCTTAATAAGATTTTTATGACAACAAAATTCCGATGAAAAACATTACCGTTGGCAACAAATAACAAATAAAAATACTGTTTTCAAAATATTTGGTTCTAGTATTAATCAGACTAAGCAGAGCTTTTAGAATAATAATTTTCGTCAAAATCTGTGTTTCCGTTTAGAGATAGTCGTGATTCAAAATACGATTGCAGCTTGGTACCGTTAATAAGCTTTTTCCGAAACCGTCGGCAATGTAAAATTTTACCAATATTGATCGGATTTTTTCGAGAAAAATGAAAATATCTGAAACGCTTGCTTGTATAAATTCTACAAAAAAAGCAATTGAAGAAAAAATTCACCTTTGGCAACAAATTTTATTTCAAGAACATTTTGAATAACTAAAACTATAATGGGTACCTCTCATATAACGGTTTTATTTTTTTTCCAAAACAAGGAAACTACAAAAAAATAAAATGCACGGCTGGGTCGCACAAACTTGCTCTTGTGTCAAGTTACAAAGAGCTTAAAAGAACCTGCCACGATATTATTTTATATGAAATTATTTCTTATTTTTTTTTCAAATTATTGAATAAGGAATCATTTTTTAAAAAATAATAAAAACAAATAAATTTGAAAATCACTTAGTAACAAACGAGAGTTTTCCGATAAAATCGTGGTATGCCAGTAGTTATTAAGTAGGTATTACAACATATTTAATTTTTTTTTTTCGAAATCGTACGTCCAATTTTCGAAAAAAATCGATTTTTTTTCAAACAACTTTTTTAAAATATTTTTTTTTTTTAATTTTGGAGAACGCCAATTTTAGCTAATTAATAATTTTCATCCGAAAAATAAATTTCAAAAAAATTCATGAATTGGTTTCTAATTTTTTTAAGAAACGTCATTAAAAATTAAGTACGCCATTATTGTTTGGCTATCTAGGTCTTCTTAGGAATAAAATTTTGTAAAAATCGTTAAAACTGTTTTTAAAGAAATATGGTTCATACCATCTGAAAGGCTTTTAGTTTCGTATCATTTATAGCAAATTTTATCAAAATCGTTAGAGCTGTTTTCGAGAAAAACTAGGTTTTTCATAACCGTTGTATTGCAGGTACCGTTAGTTTTAGGCTTAGAACAAAAATTCAAAAAATCCCCCTGAATGTTACCCTAAAAATCCTGTATACCACCTGCAGGCTAAACGGTCCAACCGTTTAGGCTGCAGGTGCGAATTACAGACAGGCTGACAGACAGACACACAGACAGAATTGCCAGACCAACTTTTTACGACTTCACTATCATCATAATGACATGTCTGATTGTTATCTAAAAACTTTTTTTTTGTACGAATTCATAACTTGCTTTACAGTACCTATAATCGCATGTAAAAATCATAGTGGCACCAAATATTAGTGGAAGTGCAGTCTTGTGAAGAAATAGTTTTTTTTAACAATTTAACGAAATGGATTGATGGTGCGATAAAAAGTTTGTGGTCAGATGGCAAAATGGTTATAGTGAATTTTTCGAAAAAAAAATGTCACCTTAAAATGTAATGAAATATCAGGAAGTTGTTTTTACATAAAAAAGAAAAAATAAAATTTACCAAAAAAACTTTAATTTTTGAAAACATATTTTTGTTTTTTTTTTGCATAAAATTTTAAGCTTTAAATACGCACGTAAGATTTTCAAAATTCGATTACAAAATTTTGCGACAAAATTAGTTTCCAAATTTGGTTTACATTGTAGAATTTGTTCAAGACATCAAAATAAAGATCTCCGCCAAAACGTAGCTAGTAAAAATCTAATTTTGTTGGCCTATTAAGAAAGATTTCAAAAATGTTTTCTTATTTAATAAGTATGTAAATGTTTTTTGGTCATACCTTAAGAAAACTCTTTTGTTCAATATTAATCTTATAATTAGGTACACAATATAAATTGTCCACACCCTAAAAATAAAACATTATCGAATAACTGTAATCTTCACGGGTGGCGGATAGAAAAAGTAAATTACCATGACAGTCACGCGTAAGATTTATAGTTTTCAGTTAAAAAATGCACACAAATGAAATCAAAAGTAGATTTTTAAAAGAATATTCTCAGTAATAAATACCTATTTCGTAGACATTTTTTTTCATTAAAGTACCTAACATCAACTAAAAATGGAAATACAGGTAGGTTGGTATCCATGTACCTATATACCTAGACAAAAACAACTTTGACTAACTTAACTATAAATATCGCACGCACATTTATGAATAATGCAATCTGTGCCAAATGACGTCATTTTTATAACACATTTCATATGACCAATATGGCCTTTACAACACCGGAGATGATATCTGAAAACTGGAAAGAATCTATAAAAAAGTATTACGAGAATATGGCCACATACAAAGATGACATCCACAAATCGAGACGGTGCTGCATCACAATAATAGCATCAGAAATTTTTGAGATGAGGTATTTATGTATGTTGTTATGTTTTTTATATCAGTACTGCTATACGACAAGCAATACGCGACAAAAACATGACAAGAATGTTCTATAAGAATTATTATAGGCATCAAACCGACCAAACGTTCCATCGCTCCAATCTGGCTGCTTCGATCATGCATCAGCATCAACATCAGCATCAGCATTCACCGCCTTTAGTAGCGATCAGTATCTGTTTAATAGATTGATGAACTTTATTTGGATTCGCTACGTCACTGTGACTATAGTTTCAAGTTATAAAAAGATACTTCAATGGGTATACTTTCGTCTCTCCCGAATATAAATGTCAGCGTGTTTATTTAAGTTCCCGATCAATGGCTGTTGACCCCAAAAGTTGAGATTAACGTCCCTCGGTGTTTGTAGGTTATCGATTTGTCTTTTTTTATTAAAACGAAAGTTATTGTGTGTATAAGGAAAAAACTTTCACGCTTGGGTTTGAATTTTTTGCACTGACGACAGGTGACGGATTGAAGATATATTGCCAGTGAAGAGTGTTAATGTCAAGATGAAGATTTGCTAAGTCATATATAATTTTGTTGGCAATTCCGGTGACAATTATTTGCATGAGTGATATTTGGTTGATGGAGTGATAGTTTGTTGAATAAATTTACTTTGACTGGGTTGGTATATAAATTGCCAGCTTTTTCTTGCTATTTGTTTTGTTTTTTTTTTCACGCGAATGGCTATAATTGAGCCCACATACATATAATTTAAGCCTGAAACTATTCATGAATAATTAATTTGATGCGCAAAGATTTGAGTTAAATATGAAGTACATACTTCATTCAGTTCAGAATTATTATTTAGGTTGATGTACCTATTATGATTATTACTTGCGTTAACATAGATATCTGCAGAAGAAGTAAAATACAAATATGTACATAGCAAATAGGTACCTAAATATATAATGTAGATAATGTAGCATTTTAAAATCAGTTTGGCAGATGCTTTTAAGTTTTTTTTTTATCAAGCTCTATAGTCTTCCATTTTGTATTCTAGGGAAGAAATGGAGTCTTACTTGAATTAAGTTCGCTGGGTAATTACCTACTTATGTAGGTTATGAAAAATTCAGACTTAAGCACACTTCAAGTTCGAAACTTTTCATTTTATACAATTATTTTAATTTTGAGATAGTTGGACAGTTGACAGTGGATGTTTTTTTAAAATTATTTAACATGCAAACAGAGTGATTGGCATAGAGCTAAACCACCCCAAAAAAAGGATTAAAAGTAATCGAAAATTAAAAAGCAAAATGGAAAAAATTGTCGTTTTTTTGTCGTAAATAAAATATTCAACTAAAAAAATTGTCGCGCAACTTTTTTTCAAATAACCCAGAAACTAGTTATTTGCGTTATCCTTTTTTAAATTCGATTAGATTTGGTCCATTTTCTAGGGTGGTAAGCTTTACTTGACCTTTAGAAAAAAAACTGCACGACATTTTTTTTGGTTGCATAACTTATTTACGACAAAAAAGCGACAATTATTTCCATTATCCTTTTTAATGTTAGATCACATCTAATCCTTTTTTTTTGGTGTAAGTGCTAACTTTACAGTCAAATTATTATTACTAAAATAGTCGCGCGACAAATTTTTTAGTTGCACGACAAATTTACTACAAATTCACGACAATTAATCGAATAGTTAAACTTTTGAAATTTAAAAATGGTAATTCTAACTTGCCACACATTATAGATTTCCTTGTTTGGACAGATTTGTAAAAAGGGCCATGACACCAAGCACAGTAAATTACTATTAAAAAATTATATTATTATTTATTTCCTATTATTTCATTTAATGTACTAATTTTAATTGACCGAAAAAGTTAAAAACAATTCATCACACAGACTGAAAAGAAGAATTGTTTTTTGCTCTCCCTTTTGCTTTGAGTTTTCACAATTGACATTACAAACGTGGGTATACACTTAACCGTGAAGTTAAACATGCGTTTCTCAACTACAAAATTTAAGGCGGCGATAGCGTTAAGCTGACTATTTAATTGATTATTGGTATGCGTATAATTATATACAGTCTACTTAAATATTTTACAATCGTCTAAATTTGATTATTGGTAAGGTCCGTTATCTTTCCAAAACCACCAACAAAATATTTAATTTTACTCAAAACTTTATGCTTAAAACTAGTTAATACTCTATTGATGTCAGACATATATCCGTTAGGATATACACCGCCGGTCACTTAATTGAGGCTACTTTTTTTTTGCAACAGTTTTTCGTGATTTGTACCTGTAAGAAATTTTTTAACCGGAAATATTTATTACCTGCCGGTAAGTACATATTTTCCAAGAACAAAACCATGAATTTTTCGGCGTGACTCCGAAAATCCATCGAAGTTTCACAACTTTAATTAATTAACTTTAGAAAAAGTGTATAAAAAGTTGGGTCACTTGATGGAGTCCATTTCGAAAATTTCATTACAACACTTGAGCTCGTGACTTTTTTTCAACGACAGCTTCAAATATTTGAGAATGAGTAAGAAGACACATATTTTTCATAATTTTGAAAAAAAATGGGTTCTGGAAAGACGTTGACGGTGGCAGGAAAAGTCGAAATAGATGGTTTCAAGGACCTAGGATTTTTAGACAAGGAAAGTTAATAGAAGTAAAATCTTTGCAACAACAGTTATATTGTGGACACCAAGAACTATGGAAAAACGCACAACTTTGAAGCAAGAACACATAAAGAAAAACGCTTATTCCGGCGGTTCACCTTTATTTTTACTCTGTGTGCAGCTATGTGCCTAAATTTCGATCAAGATGTGGGGTAGCAGCGTTTCGCCGGTAAAAAAGCTCATACAAATCAGCAATGACATACAGCATAAGAAAATAATAATAAACCGGTTTTATGGCAAGTGCATAAGGAGCTTTCCTATAAACTTTTTCAGAGATCATATCACTTTCAACAACGAAAAAAAATGTGTTGTCTTTTCTGATGAAAATAGATTAATATTAACGAATCAGTTAAAACCATTGACGTTTTAGATATGGACCGCCAGTAGCCAACTTCACGCGTGTTCCAACATAACTAAGGGCGCCATCAACTACTAGCAGGGAATCTGCGTACCAGTGCTATGTTTGTTTTAAATAATTATTTAATTTTCATATATTTTGGTAGAAATTCTTATCAAACTTCTTTTATTTTACAAAACAAATCCACTCCACATGTTATTGACTTACTTATATATGAATATTTCATTTAAATTTTATGGCGAAATTAGTACACGTATCTATCACTACTAGATGATGGCGATTTTAGACCGCGATTAGGTAACACATCATGTTTTTTCCATATCTAGTACGTCAATGGTTTAAACTTTTGATTTCACTATTAAATAGAGGAGTAAATATTTTGACAGGGCATCACAGCCCTATTTGAATAATAATTTGAATAAAACTTTAAGATTCAGTTCCAAACGGTTTCGTTCAGCTCATTTCAAAAAATAACCTACATACTCGAACACGATTAATAAAAACTCAATAAATTAATGTCTAATAACCAAATAATACAAACATCTTTTTCATTTTATGGAATTGTTTTCCCCTTGACTGAAATTGAAAAATTTCGATGGGTTTTCCGAGTCACACCAAACATTTTATGGTTTTGTTTTTGGAAAATATGTACGTACCCACAGGGATGAAATATTTCCGGTTCAAACATTTGCAACAGATATAAATCGCGAAAAACTGTTGCAAAAAAAGTGGCCTCAATCAAGTGACCGGCAGTGTAAAAATATGTATGTACAGTACAAACGTATGTATGTAATTACCTATGTATTTACAATGTACCTACATATTATAAAATTAATCAATATCAATCAATGTCATTTAGTTCGTCTAATCGTCAACACAATTTCACGATCATTCGGAAAACAAGATCATCTTCACTCCACTATATTAGTATACGATCGCATCTGACTGATATGGGTGTCTCCAACAAAAGTAAGATACATGTACAATGTACATAGTACACATTACAGATCGTAACAACTTGTTAGAGCTAGTCCGAATGTAGGTTGCACGACTCAAATTGGTAATATCTCTGATGTTTTAAGTGTTATCTTAAACTTGATGCCTCTTTGAAGGTGTGGGTCAGTTCAGTCAGTTTGATGTATTCCATTACTGAAGTTGATCATATATCTTCTTTCTCTGCCTACAGTTCTCAACTTTTCGAAAAGTTAGAAATTTAAAACGGACGAAACGGAGAAATCTTTGCGAGAAAAAAAATGTAAAAAGGCAAAAGATATATAAGTGTGGGCTTAAGCGTAAAATGTGTGCGTCCACGTCCATACCTACATCCGATGAACGTGGTCTATATTATTTGTCGGCTGTAAGTCATTTTCTATTTACTTACGGACATTTTTACCTGGTGTCAATTATATAGTACAACCGGATGGATTTCTTTCAAAAAAAAGTTTCTTTCTGCCGTGGGGAAGCATTGCCCGACTTTATGTATAGTATTTATAGTTTTATGATAATCTATAGCATATTTACGTGATCAAGAAATCTGTCACTTTGTATGATGATTTGCTTGTTTTGTTGTTGTTACACAAATTGTTGTACTTGTGCAATTTAAAATCATTTGTTATTACTTGTGTTGAAAGTAGGTTAGGTACCTACATTGCTATTATTATGCTTCCAAATGGTCTAATTTGTCTTATAGTTTAAAATACTTACTTTAAGCCTTTGAGGTGAAGTTAATTATTTATTCTAAATTGTAAATCAAAATAATATGTACTTTTGGTATAAAAATATAACATAGTAAGAAGAAACAAATTCTATTTTTGCTCTAGCGATTTTGTCTGCATTTCGTCTTTGCGTTAACACCGAGCATTTTGCCACAAAAATAAAACTAAATTTAATTGAAAAAAATTTTACAGATTTTTTTTTTATCTTATATTGTTATGAGTTTTATAATTCTAATTTATTTTAAATAAAAAAAATAAATATCAGTTTTTTCAGTTTGAATAGGTACTAAAGTTAGGTATATTAATTTTATTAATTTTATTTTATTAATTAACAAACTTGATGTTTTCTTAAAATAAATTACTTCAAACTTAAATTAAAAAAAAAGTATAAATTAAAGTAGAGTAAAATAAAGTACCATAACAATAATATGCAGGAAATTTTGTTGACTAAATATAAGTCTATCAAAAAATAAACCAAAAATCGTTAGAGCAGTTTTTAAATGAATCGATTTTTACTTAATAACATAAACAAAAAAGTTTTTTTTTTTACAAATTTGAAATACGCCAATAGTATGCATTTTATGTATAAGAAATAAAACTTTTTAGCCAAACCATTTTCAAAATATTGAATTTACAAAAAAATTAATTTAAAAATAAATTAATATTAAAATTAAGCAATTTTACTAAACTTTGGTTTTTAGACTTGTTAAAGTCATACACTGTTTTCTAAAAAATTTTTTGGGTTAAAATCAATTTATCCGTTAATGAGATAGGGCAAGAAAAAAATAACGGTTTTATGGGAGGTACCCTTAATAGGCTGGGTTGAGTACGAAATACCGACTGCCAAAATACCGACTGCCAAAATCCCGACTGCCAAAATCGGGATTTTGTCCCTATTTTTTTTTTTGCAAATCAAGACAATCAGATAAAATCCACTTCTAATTTGTTTTAAAGTAAATCGTTGGAGCCTTTTTCGAAAAAAATAAGATTCATTATAACGGTTATATCATATGGCAAGTATCTACCATTATTTTTTGAGCTTAAAAATATGTAATTTCTCCTCTAAGGAATGGTGTACTTTCTTGTTCACGACTGGATAACAAAGGTTTTTTTTTATAAAGAAAAAAGATTTTCAGTAGGTATTTAAAAAAAAAATTATCGAGCTTGATCGCATTTTTTTTGAAAAAATTAGAATTATCGGTTTTTGCCAAAAATTACTTTTTATTAATTTTCTTGCAGTATATTATTACATCCTTATTTATAAACTCGTTTTAATGACGGAGTAAAGTTACTCCTACTTTACAACGCCTCGAATCCTGTAAAGCTTATTTATACGATAAAAAATAAACACGCGGATTAGAGGCGAAGTAAGCTAAAACTGGTTCATAGGAGGTTTAAATCCGTAGTAAAGTCGTTTTAGTATCTAAATGTCATTTTGACATGACATTGTGAAAATAAAAAAAAAATAATAATTTCAAGTGTGTGTAATTTGTTACATAGTTTACGAACGAAATGCCTTTGACGACTTTTGAAGCAGGTTTTGGTTAAGAAAATATGCGGTCGAGTATTTATAAACTTTATTAGAAAAATAAATAAATAAAATATAAAAAAACAGGAAATGAAGAGAAAAAAAAATAACAGAATGTAAACTTTTATGACTTATGACTTTTTTTTCCAGTAGGTATAGTTCTCTTCCACTCAATCCCATAGTTCTTTAGCAACTTATCTAACACAGTGAACATCACCTGTTTACAATGACGCTTATCATAACTAGAGTTTTAGATGGGACCTGTTAACTAATATCAATATTTTTTTTTTATAAATAAGGATTTGTTTGACGTGATGTAAAAACGGAGTAAGTGCTACGACTAGGTTTTTAACTACTCCGAGGTTAAACCGAGTATAAGTGAAACCTTTTAAATAAAGCACTTAATGTTTAGCAGTAGTTTTATATTATTAAATTTCGTCAAATTGGTTCCGGCCGTTCAAAAGATATTCGGAGCAATAAAAAAACGGTTCTATGGTATGGAAACGTTTATATGCTGATTCTGAAAAAAAATTTCAGAGGAAACACATCACCATTGGTAACAAATCACTCACATAAAATTTTATCGAAATTGATCGGTTTTTTATTGATTTTTGCCAAAAAAAATTTTTTCAAAAATTTGCTGCAATTTTATTTCAGTTTAGCAGTAGTTTTTGAATATTAAATTTCGTTAAAATCGATTAAGCCGTTAAAAAGATAGTCAGAGGAAAAATATTTTAGATGATGGACATCACCATTGGCAACAAATCACTCATATAAAATTTTATCGAAATTGATCGTATTTTTTTTCCAGAAAAATAGAATTATCAGTTACGCTTATACATATGGTAGGTACCGCGCAGGTCAAAAATATTTCACTAAGAATAGTTTATACTAAGTTTGAAGAGAATCGGCCCAACCGTTTAGGTTGCAGGTGTCATACATCCAGACAGACAGACAGAATTGTCGGACCTACTTTTTTCGTCTTCTCTATCATAGTAATGTCAGGTTTGATTGTTATCTCAAAACTTTTTTTTTACGAATGCATAACTTGCCTTATACATACTAGGTACCTAAAGAGCAAGTAAAAATTTGTTTGGTTTTTCCCAAATAGGCTGTTATCATGTTATTTCCCAGCAACGTTTTAATGATTATTTATACGATGGTTTATTAAAATCAAGATATTCTTTTACAATTTTTACGTTTTTTACATAAGAGTACCTAGTAAAAATACACAATATAATAATTTATAGTAAAAAACGGAAAAAAATATGTCATTATATATTTCGATTCCGAAATATAGGTACCAAAATATATAAATATATAATTAATATTAATTGTTTATTTGAACTCACAATTTGCTTTATTACCATTTACTAATGTAAATCACAAATCACAAAAAATCTACAATAAAATAACAAAATTGTTCATCCCTTTTCATTGACGAATAAAAACAAGTTAGAGCTGTATCATTCTAAAATTTCGATCCATATTCCGGAATTTATTGCGAAATGTTACAAAAAGTAGCTGGTCAGATAACACTTATAAGATAACTATAGGACATACAAATCAACTTAGGCTTTAGTTATTCTAGCTCAAGGCTGCCCAACCTTTTGAACACTTGGTTCAAATTGACGATTAAAAATCAATGGAGGCCACTGGTAATTTTAACTTTATTTTATGAAAGGAAACAATTTTTTTAATTTGAATTTCATTCATCAAAGCAATAAAAAAAAGAAACCAACATTTACATATGTACTATGTATGTAAGAAAAGCTCATTAAAAACATACATTCGAGTAATTGGTTCATCAATGTAATTTCTGACATTAGGCAAAGACCAAAAAACGAAAAAATCGGAGTTATCAGAGGAATCGGGATTTTCGGAAGTTTCGTTGGTTCAAAAAATCTCCATTCCGATTCCTCCGCTTTTTTCTGAGATTGTTGAGGAGAAAATTTTTATGGATTCATTCCTCAGTTTTATTCATCATTCAACAGCTGATCATTTGATATCTTAAAATTAATTTGTTTGGCATCGCGAATAATTGCTTTTCAAAAGTAATTATTTTGCATTCAATTGAATACAAAACAACATTTTAAAAGAAGAAAATTGATTTAATACAAATATTAAATATTAAGCTTGAAAAATAATCTTCAAAAATTTGAGCAAATCGTCAATATCATAAATAAATTACTTTGAAATGGAAATTCAACAACAAAAAGAATCAGGCTGAGTACGATAACAGCTGTTTTTGTAAGTTGTAATTTTTGAGGAGCGGAGGAATTTGAACCAAAAAACTCCAGAAGGAAACATTTGTTTGCGCACGCCTATTGTTTTTATTTTATTAATTCATCTGCATATGTATGTCAGGTGCCTTTTTAGATATACTGACAGTAACAATAAATCAGATGTAAGTACTTAAATACATATTTTGCTGGTTAAGAGATGTCCGGTACTTATTTTTTATAAAATTTAGATTTGAAAAAACCTTTTTCATAAGCATACATACGTCGATCCAGAACTGCATACAAATTGCAAGGCCATATCAGTTATTGCAGAAAACTCTTCTTTTGGCATAAATTTCCAGAAATCTCCAAATTCTTTTGAAAAAACTTACTGCTTTGAAGCAATTTTTTCTAAAAATTTTGTTTTAGTGGAGACTGATTTTTTAGGGCAGTGAGTTCGAAATGAATATTGACAGGATAACCTATTATTTCAGTCAAACTGATTGTGAATGGATTAACGACAATTTGTAAATTTTGCTTTGTATTTTGAAACTACATCAAGTGCTGTACAAGAGACAAATTTTCGCAATTGATATTGGTTTGTGTAAAGAAGTGGCACATATGACGAACATCGCCAGTTCTCGATTGTTGTTTCTTGGGTTTCCCGCAACAACATAGGTTATCATACTCATTTAAAAAATTAAACTCAAAAAACAACTAAACATTACAAGTTTTCTTAAAGAGTTCGAGAACTGGAGATGTTCGGGAACAGGTGCAACTACCCTGCCACAAAGCTATACAAGTAATTACGGAACTTAACAATTGCACCAATCAAACTTTAACAGCCGAGAAATTAACACTTTTCTCAATTTCTATACCACTAAGCTAATTAAAGCAATTGGTATTTAACAAATCATTGCTAAATAGTTATACAAAATTGGTTTTGATATATAAAATTTTTAACTGGTACATGCCCGCGGGCCATATTTTGGCCCGCGGGCCTGGGGTTGGGCAGCCTTGTTCTAGCTGTAATAAATAATAGTATTATTTTGTATTTTTATGTATTTCTTCTGCTCCACTAACATCGCTTCGATTCAATTAAGCCAAACTGCATAATTAAATCAATTTACTGATTTTGCAAATCCGTAATGCAGTGCTGTACTTTTTGTGCATATAGATACTGTACAATACACACCTTAATACATACATAAGGATTGTAATCACACCTCTCCTCTGGAATGTTGTTCAAGAACTGAAATAATTTGTATGACATGTTTTGTGATGCAAACCTTTTCTTTCAATAAAGGACTGGATTTTTAATTGGAATTATCAAATTGAAACCGTCTTTAGCTATTTTAAT
The DNA here is from genome assembly GCA_951217065.1 of Baccha elongata. NCBI lineage: Eukaryota > Metazoa > Arthropoda > Insecta > Diptera > Syrphidae > Baccha > Baccha elongata. The sequence goes on from OX578274.1 coordinate 64,503,582, forward strand.
AATTATTTACGATAATCGAGAAGAAAAATGCAAAGAATAAACGCTATTATAATAATTCCCATTTTGTTTGATATAGATAGGTATGTTGTACGGAAATATTTATAAAACAAAATCGTGACTTAAAAGTTGACAGAAAAGATGTCTTAATTATTTCTTTACTTCCCTCATAAAAAAGCACACCAAATGGTTACAGTAGTGTTCGATGGCGCCACCGAGATTAAGGAGCGTGGGAGATACTGACACCTTTTGTGTCGCCTCTTAGAGATAAAGAGATTTATCAATGTTTAAAATATACAAATCTTAAAATTTTATAGTATAGGCACGTATTCAAATATTTAATAAACTTATATTTTTCTTTCTTTCTCTTTCAGGTGAGTTTCGAATTTATTTTTGACAAGTTCCATCTGACATAATGATGAATAAAATGTATAAAAATAAAGTAACTTACTTTTGTGAAGTCATAACTTCAGATTTATTAATTGTAAAAATTACAAGAACAACTATGACATGACAAACAGGTTATTATCACTTATCTAGCCCACAAACATTTTTTTAACTTCTTTTTCTTTTTCCTTTGATGGTGTTGATTACCCAGTTTTAGTTTTCCTTAAAGTTTCACCAAAACGGCTTAAAAAGATCATTTCAATCTTTCTATATATAATATTATAAATGTAAATGTTTGGATGAATGTTCACGCGAGAACGGCTGAACTGATCTTGATGAAATTCGGCTCAAAGATAGATTATAGTCTGGAATAGCACAATGCAGGAAGGTGTACGGTTCCCGTGGGATAGAATTTTTTTCTTTTTTTCACAGATTAAAGGATCGGCATGATTTTATGACTCAGAAAATGAAATGGGCTTCATTTCATAACTGAAAAACATTTCCTATAAGATACCATACGAATATTTAGATGTGTATTTGTTACTCAATCACGCGAGAACGGCTGGACGGATCTGGATGAAACTTGGCACAGAGATAGATTATAATCTGAAACGTACATAGGCTACTTTTAAAGCCGAAACAGTTTACGTAGGATACATTTTTTCTATTTTTCACAGAGCAAAGGATCGCATGATTTTTGAACAGTGGTAGTTTATGGGTCAGAAAAAGAAATAGGTTTCTTTTTATAACTAAAAATTCCACGGTTCCTATGGTATACCATAACAATTTTATCGTATAAGGGAATAGTGTATTTACTTTATTTATATATTTATTTTTTGCGAAACAGAGTTTAAGCCCTCGATAAATACGGACTTGGGTTTTTGTAGGTTTGCTGTTTAGTTTTTGGGGGTAATTTATGTCCGTATTGTTGTGCTGTTGTGCCCAAATGATTTTGCACCAACGTGAGCAGCTGATGTACCCAAATGCCTGGAGGAAAAACACTGCCTCAGGCCCTCATGCCACGAAAACTCCGCTGGCCAACTAATTCTTCGGTGTGTTATTAACTGCACCAGAAAGTAACGCAAACTTCTGACGTGAAATGTTTATAAATAATTTTATTCAAACAATAAATTGACATTACAATTTTTACTATAAAAATTTATTTAACAAAAAAAAGCAAAAGACAAATTTATTTTTAATTCAGCTTTATCAAAGTTGAGACGACAGATCAGCAGCGTTGTTAAAAACAGAATGGCGACACCTATGAATGAGAGAATACAAGATTACGACACTTGGTTTTTTTTGAGCCTTTTGTTGTTGTGTTTTTTTCACTTGTGACGTAAGCACAATGCGAGAGGAACAGTTGGTCAAACAATCAAGGTAGCGGAGCACGAATTTGAAGTGGTGCAATCCTTTAAATACCTTGGGTCAATAGTAGCAGCCGATAACAATATAGAAGAAGAAATACGCGGGCGGCTTCTCAAATCCAACAGAGCCTACTACAGTCTGTCAAAGCTCTTCAAATCCAGAAATCTCACCATAACTTCAAAACTACTGCTGTACAGGACCATGGTTCTGCCAGTACTCACATATGGATCCGAGACTTGGGTGCTTAGCAAAAGGCACTCTGACCTCTTAGCCGCGTTCGAGAGAAAAGTCTTAAGGAGAATTGTTGGCCCCATATGTGAGGAAGGACGATTCCGGAGACGGTACAATCATGAATTGTACGCAATCTACCTTGAAGCAGATATAGTGACAAAAATTAGGCTCGGTAGACTTCGGTGGGCAGGGCACCTAGCTCGCATGAGCGAAGAGGAACCTGCTCGGAAAGTTCTTTGTGGTACATTCTATGGCAGACGACAGCGTGGTAGACCATGCTTGCGCTGGAGAGATGGCGTAGACCAGGACGCCCGGAGCCTTGGGGTGCGCAACTGGATGGCGTCGGCTCGAGACCGGGATAGGTGGAGAGACTTGTTGAAGGAGGCCAGGACCGGACCCCGGTTGTCGAGCCGATGATGATGATGATGACGTAAGCACAAACAGAAAAACAATTAAATGGTGGAATCTTGTTATGAATTTACCCCAACCAAAGGGAATAAAGTGCATGGTGCTTACGTCACAAGTGAAAATCACGTCACATTTACTTTAATTTTGGCTGCGTTCAGCCATTAGTGTGGTAGAGTGATGAGTCCACTCGTACCCATCAATCCGACCGCAACAAGTTTTTGTTCAGATAACAGATGTTTTTACACTTTAATCGTGTAAGTTTTCTTATGCTTCTATTTATGAAATGCTTAATAACTGTGGATATGTTTGTTTGGATTTCACGCCGCAACCACAGAACAGATGTGAGTAATTGGAAGGTAGATGAATGGGACACTGAATTTTTATCACTGTGTCAAAGCTTGAATTGGGTGTTTGTTGTGCTTTCATGCCTCAACCACTGAACGGATTTGGATAAAATCCGGCAAGGATAACATATTAGATTAACACAGATGTCATTTTTTATAATTATTCTCGTGGGATAAAAACTCCGTAGCAAAACGCACGGGAACTTGCTAGAAATGTGAAAGTTTGGATAAATGTAGATTTAGGTATATTTGTTAGTCAATCACGATAAAACTGCTGAACGGATTTGAACAGTGATAATATATAGTAGGTAAAGAATAACCAAAAAGTTACTTTTTTCCGGAAATTGTACAGTTAACGTTTTTCTGTGTGTCATATAGAACTAGCGATCGACATGATTTTTACTTGTTTGCATAGTGGTAGTGAGTTTGTATAGAGCTAGCTCACGTATGAGTTGAGCTGTCATTTGAGCTGAGCTGAGCTGTGTTCTGAGTTGACAAAATTAAAATGGTATGAGCTGAATTGACCTTTACAACAAAAATACTTACGTCATTTGATAACGAAAATAATCAGTCTTTATATCATTTCCCAACAAGTGTGATAATTAATCGGGAAGTCCGCCAACCCTTCGGTGGTGGGTGTGGCCACCACGCACTTCAAAGTTAAAAAATGTATGGGGACGTTTTTTCGCTGCAAACTAATAAGGAGATCTTGCATAAGGACAAAATACAAGCCTATTTCACCACTAGAAGGGATGTCTATCTCCCCCCATTTTGCCAGGAGGGACAATTCAAAAAAAAATAATTTTATTTTATTTTATGTTTAAGAAATTGCACCTACTGGCTAAACGGGAAGAGATAGGCCCCACTTCATATAGTGAATTATGATTGTATTTTGTCCCTTCACAAGATCCCCCCATTATTAGTTTGCAAAGACAAAATGTTCCTATAGATATACAAACCCCATACTGTTTTTAACACCTTTAAGGGTGCGTGGTGGCCACACACACCACCTTCTGGATTATTTATCACACGTGCTGGGAGATGATAATAAGACTAATTATTTTCGTTATCAAATGACGTAAACATTTTTGGCGCTAGCTCTTAGACTATTACATTATATTGTTGTAAATCATAACTTTTGTACACTACTGTTTGTATCCATACATTGCTTTATATAATTAACTCTAGTTTGTCTCAGTTATGTACCAATGCAATTTCACCGTATTATCTTTTCTTTATCTATTGTACGATTACATTACCTCTACAGTCTACTCTCAATAAGTTGTTCTAACAATAAAGTACCTACGGCTTTTATAACGTTAAATCTTTTGCCGTGTTTTATCTTAAATCCTAACATGTTATTGCCCAGGTCCGTTATTGAAAAATTAAATTTGTTTTAATAAGGAGCATTTGTCATAACTAAAATTTTTATAAATAAAGATAGTTTCTTATTGCGTTCGTCGTATAATAAAATTAATAAAATCTGTAAAGTTAAATTATGGCCTCCTATATTTAAAATCGAAATACTTGATAAAGATAACTACAATGCGTGGGAGATTTTAATGAAAAGTGTGCTCGTACATTGTGATCTCTGGGAATATGTTAGCAGCGAAACGTCACTTAGTAAAGATTCTGATCTGATTATTTTATGGCAGTTATAATTATTATTTTAAACGTTTCAAACTATATTTTAGTGAAAAAAAAATTTCGTGCTAAAATTACTTACCATAGTTTTCTGCATTTTTAAGGGCTGGTTTCCGGCCTTTTCCGGTGTCCAAAAAACGGACATATTTCTATCGATTTAAGATATTTTTCTTTATAATGACATCAGAATAAAGTAGGAAATAATGTGATTTTGAAATTGGTGTCGAAAATTGTCCCCAGCAGATTCACCCTTTATAACTCTTTGATTACCTATTTTGCCCTGCTTCAAACCTATGTTTTTTTTTCTCTTTAAGTATAGAAAATTAATTTTAATGTTTAAAGTACTGCCCAGTGCACATGTTAGGGGATGATGGCCTGAAAACGCACATCCAAGCAAAATGCTCGGAATATCGCAGCAGGAATTTGACACAATTCGATCTGCTAACTGACAGTCAGTGAGAGTTTTTCTTGCTGCAAACTGTCACACTATCACTCAACTGCAGGCATGACCAGCGCGGCATGATGCACGCTTGATAGTTTGCGTTCACACTAGTCAAGCATGCCGTCAACCACCATAATAGTCAGCAGAATATCAAAATATTTTGAAAACCATCATGCGGCTGGTTAAGCGTTCTTACTTACTTACTTAAGATGGCACTCACAGTCCAGGATGGACTACGGCCTCAACCGTAGCCGCTTTCAATTTATTGGGGAAACTCATCGGGCTGGTGCGTTGGTGTTCACTGTTCATACGCTCCACGTGACCCAGTCATCTCAGCCGCTGTATTTTCAGCTTTTTGACCAGGTTTATATCGCTGTATAGCCCGAATAGCTCGTCATTGAATCTTCTTCTCCATACTCCTTGGATACACATAGGACCAAAAATCACTCGAAGAATCTTTCTCTCAAAGCACCCAAGTAACTTCTCATCCGAGTCTTTTAACGCCCATGCTTCCGCCCCATACAGTAGGACTGTAATGATCAAGGTCTTATATAAAGTCTCCTTGGTTCTATGAGAGAGGGCCTTACTACTTAAATGCATTCCAAGCGATTAGCAAGATTAATTCATCGTTTGATATCTGCATCACTGATGTCGTTTCGTGTTGTTATAGTGGATCCCAGGTATAGATTAAGTCCTTGACTACTTAAAAATTATATCTATCCATCGTAATGTTTTGCCCGAGTCGACGATGTTGAGATTCCTTTATCGTTGATGGCATATAATATTTCGTTTTGTCTTCATTGATGGAGCGTTCACACTTTCAAAACTGAGCTCATCATGCCTGCAGTTGAATGTGAACCCCCCTTATAGTAAACGCGTTCGCTGAATTTCTTATTTCTGTTCTCATATGTTTTTTTTTTTGCAAATCCACCAGTTTACCCTGGTCTGTCCTATCAACAAAAGAGAGCTTTGCACTTTTTCGTTACACCCTGTGGTGCATGATTATTAAATTTACTTCATCTGCAGCAGCATTTCATTTTGCTTGCGGGTATACCTATTTACTTTCTCCCCAATGTGGTTGAGTGCGTCTGAGAGAATCATTTGCTGAAGGGTTATTTTCGGGTTGCAAGGCAACATATTTGATGGGGGAGCTTTGACGTATCCATAGCAACAATATTAAAATCCTTACATATACACATATACATATAATATAAGTGTGAATAAATAAATTGTCTATATAAATGTATGTGTAGGTAGGTTTGTAAATAGAAAGGTAAATGCGTAAAACCATTTTTAAAGGAAATGTATTTATGCTGCCAGTGAGTAAAATATGTTATAGAAATTCATACTTTGTCTCCCTTATATCTACCTATATAGATACTATATAGTCGAGTGCTGAGTTTGACATCAAAGTCAATTTAACGACACTGGAGAAAGCTTCATAACCAAATTTAGGCATTTTTTTGAATGCAAATACAGAGCATACAAAGCCACCCAAAAGAACCTTTAATTAAACTTACACACACATACAATATTTCCCGGAGAGAAAACGAAATTAGATTTTCCTGGATGGTAGAAATTGAGATGCATGGCTGAGTTGCATTTGCATTTTGTTAATTTGAAGATAATAAGCTTCTATTTGAAACTTATACTTGAACATGATTATAATACATGTACAAACTACGTGAAAACCCGTCGAAAACGACGATGCATTTAAATTACCTTTTGTGAAGATTCTTGATTCTTTAAAATTAGTGTTCTTGTTGAAACATTATAGTTAAATTAAAACTGGATATTAACCAAATTTTTTTTTAGGAAGGTAAAAGTTTTAAAAGACAATAATTGGAGATCTCTGCTACCACTCTATAGTTTGGGACTTTAACACCAATAAAAGCACCCTAAAATACAATAAATGGAAATGCAACTTTGGTGTTGTTTGCCAGCTTAACGGTAGACACCTGACCAGAAATGAGGTTCCCAAGACCAAGTTTGACATTTTTTCCCTCCAACAACTGTAAATCGTTCCAGAAAAATGTGCTAAAGCTCATTTCGGTGGTTGTCTCTCATGCGTGAGTTTCAAATACTGCTAGTAGGATGTCGTCACTATGGACTTGGCTTTGTTCAACTATTGCAGCAATTATTCTTAAGTCAAAAGGCAGGAGAAATAAAGAAAAACAAATACAAATGTATTCAAAAGAATTTTGTTGGGTTTGGTTTGAGTGATTTTCGTTACAGGGAATAAGGGCAATAATAATTACTCGATATGCTCATTTAGCGACATCTACATCGGTGAGTTTGAAACCATCTTGATTCCTCTATGTGTTTTAATTATTTTAGTCAGGGATGGCGACTTTAGGTTTGTCAGCCAAACCGTCGACATCTGATCGGAAATATAGTTCCCACGACCAAGTTTGACATTTTTTTCCTTTTTAGAACGTGTGAGCCACGTAAGTCGTTCCAGTGATTACTGAAATACGGACGCATTCAGATGTGTTTACTTAGCTTCCGGTCAAAATTTGAAATTAAAATTTTATGTTTCCTGTTTGGATTTCAGATAAGCTTTAATATAATAACATCGCCTAAAACATAGACCCAAAAAGTTTTAATATAATAACACGCATATAACATAGACCCAAAAATTGGCTCTTATTATAGAGAGGATTGCGTGATTTCAGTTATAGTCGGCCGCCTGTAAACGTAAAGATATAATGGGTGGCACGTATTCGTATGTCGGCCACTTATGTTTTGTATGAAAATAGTGATCATGTTTAGGAAGACAATATAAAATTCAAAAAAAGCTTTAAATTAAAAAAAAACTATATCATAATCGACAGGTCTACACCGAAGAGCAATAGAAAACTCCATAATTACTCGGAAGAATCACATTGAAAGCCAATTAAGAAGACAATTTTCCAAAAAAATTTGGGGTTTGTAAAATCACTATACAAGGCTACATTCGAGTGGCCCAAAATTCAAGAAAAATGGGTCTCTATCTCTATATAAGCTCTAAGTGCGACCGATGAACAAACTGTTGTTAGTTTACAAGACCAAATGCCATACGTTAATTTTCAGAAAAATCATCGGATTTTATTCGACTTAAAGCGAACGTTTATTTATTTAATTCGTTATAAATACTACGTGACAATACTTTATTATATAATAATACGTAATACTTAAAACCATTTATTTTGCGACTCAATTGCTTATCATCAATTCAAAAGGAAATTGTTTGACAAAAGGAGATATTTCTATATTGGAACGTCGAAACTTGCTTTTGTAATATTAAAAAAAATCTTGGTTTTCTCAAAACGTTCGATTTTAGACGAACGACCTGTTCTTAATGAGGGCTTAAAGATTGCTTATTCAGGAAGATGTGCCAAATAATTGAATTTCGAAGATAGTGCGATTGCGAAGAATGGAAAGGGGTAATTGACCTCCAAGCTCAAGAAGATCAAAAGATTCTCCCAATCGAATCCCGGGAAGAGTTTAACATTAATAACAAGAAAATAAAATAAATAATGATACAAATTTTATATAATATGAAAATTACTTAGCACCTGTTTATTTAAAGTGGGCTTTTCTGTATTATTATTCAAAATTAAAGCGTTTAGCGGCCTATAGTCCATGCAAACAAAACGCTTTAATTTTAAATAATAATTCAGAAAAGTCCACTTAAAATAAAGTGATGCTTAGTCTTCTACTTGGTTGAATATTTTTAATATAAAAAAATTAAATTAATTTTCATACCAGTAAGTATATAGAATTTGTATCATTATTTATTTTATTTCCTTGTTATATCTTAGCCTTGGCCACGAGGCAAAACAAAAGCACCATCTTGCTGGTATATAGTTCACATTAGCTTTTTGTCAAAAAAAAAATCTTTAAATTTCATATTGACAAGGTGCTTTTTACTCGACGTCATTTATCACTGTCTTATCTTATGGTCTAATTTCTGTCAAACGAATGCTACGTCGAATGTAAAACTTTTTTGCAAAAAGAAATACAGTTAAACTTCCCTATAACAAACCTTCAAGGGAACAAAAAATTGCTTCGTTATAAGAAGTTTTATACAAAATAGAGAGAATTACGTTACAAGGAAGTTCGTTATAAAGAAGTTTGACTGTATTTAAAAAGCAATACCTCGCAACAGATTATTTTATTTAATGCAAACTATCACATTTTGAGGAAAACATCACTTAGGACCACTTGCACGAAAACAAAGGATACATTTATAAAATCGCAGTTAGCTATCCAGGATGAAATCGATAATTGTTTATTTTTCGATTTTACGTTGCACGAATGAAAACACAAATAACCAAAGATAAAAAAAATAAAACCAGGAAAGAAACAGAAAGCCTCCACAAAACAACAACAACATTTGCTTCACACACTATTGCGAACCTCACCGATGGCAACTTCTTGTCAAATTCTATTTGGCGGATGTAAAAAGTTATCAAGAGAAAAATGAGTGGATAAATATTTAAGATTTTGCAACGAGTTTATATTTTTGTCGATGGTTAGTGCCTATGCATGGATAAATCAGTGGATACTAATGACAAAAAAGTCAAGTGGGCCTTAGAGACTTAGACAGAGATCGAAATAACTTTTCACCATCAGTTTTTATTTTTAATTGTGCAGCAAAAGTTATTCGTTACCCTGAAATTTTAACCTTTTTTTTTCTGAGTGTATAATTGAACTCAATTATGTATATGATTGTAATCTCCCAAAGCTATAGCAAAGGGTTTCAAATGTCTAATTTGTAGTTGTATGCCAAGAATTAATTAAGAAGGGCAATTTATGAACTTTGCATGCCCTAATATAAAATTAAATAAAAATGTCATATCATATTTAAGGTATAAAATTGTGTCATCAGCGCACGTACAAATTGTATTGTCATAACAAAACAAACGACTCTTCTACAAATTTATTTTTATGAAATGCAAACAAGCAGTTTACCAAAACTTTTCAAATAAAATAAAAAGACTGAGTTTTATTATTAACTTCAACGACAAAAAGGAGAAAGACAAAACAAAAACATAATAATCGTAATTTTTTAAAGTCTACGAGTATATATAGGTATAGATTTTTTGGTAACGTAAGTAGATGTTTTGCAATTCTCTTGGCGAATGTTGCGAGTATTAAATAATATGTTTCCATAAAATACGCATTTATCTGTTCGAGTTTATATACCTAGGCACCTTACACTGTTTACAAATTTTCAGCAGAGAGATTTTCTTTTACTTTTTACGAAAATGTATATTGCAAATGTTTTTCAAATAAGATAAGAAAAATGTCGATCCCATTTAGCTATAGATTATACGTTTATCGCCGAAGAGCAAAGGTCTTACATGGAAAACCATAAATACCCCTCGTCTATTTGACTAACAAAATGGCTTTAGGGAAGTCTCTAGGGAAATCAAATGTGAAATCGATTTAACAAGATTTTAGTTTTAAGATATGGGTCTTGGCTATGGTTTACCCTCCACTGCTTAAATAAATGGGTGGCACCGAAAAATTGGGACACGTTTTTCGACTTGTCATCAATTTATTCCTTGTATCTTTATTGTAGCTAATGGTGATTTATTTTGATATTGAGTTTAGAGAAATATTTAATGTTAGGAGTAACTAGGACTTTGATTGTGAAAACATGGATAAGTTATTAGATACAATTATTGGATATGCAATTAAGTTCAAGGAAGAAAAATTGAAAATTATATTGTAAAAATGTCATCATGTTTTCAGGTTCTTTTGAAATCAAAATGAAATCTACAGGACTGGACGCCCCTACAATCCAGCTTCGAATGCTAACGGCTAAGATGACGCATGCACTTTACTAAGAAATATGATACTCTTGTAGAATTGTAGCAAATTTGCTATAGATATTGGTTAGTAAGAACTTGTAACGCGATTTGTATTATTCGATTTGTTCATACAAAAGAATTTTTCATATTCAGAAATTTCATAACTATTAAATTTTATAACAAGAAACAATATATTACTGACCTTCAGAAACAATATGAGTTCAAAATATCAGAAATAAAAGAAAAATTTCTGTAAAAGCCAATAAAAGTGAAACAAAGAAAAAAAGAAAAATTGATTGAAGTTACGGGAGAATCAAATTTCTAAAGCGTTTCAGCAAACATTGTTACATATAAAGAGGTTACAAATTTCGATTTCAAATATAGTTTACCTATAAATATTCTCCGGTTGCAATTCAAATTAAAAAAAAATATATTTTTGTCAACGAATCGGGCTCTGGTTATTATTTTATTTCATAAATTATTTTCACCTCCAAAGCCTAAATTTTTGGCGAAAAGAAATATTTTTCTATTCTATCGTCGAAACTCACTTTTCTTATATAACGACATCCTGGAATTCCCAAACTGTCGCTTTAAGTCGATCGTTAGATTCGCTATTCATAAAAGTGGTCTTACGGTAAATAAGGGGAAACGGGGTGGAATGATAACATTTTTGTTTAAGAGCTTTTCTCTGATTACAAAATATGAGACGAGATCGTCTTCAATTTGCTTCACGTAACTCTACCACTATCGTCTCGTCGGTCGATTATTTGAGAAACAGTTTAAGCGCTTTCTGTACTCTCAAACTGTATTCGAATATAATAACAGAAATAAAAAAGAAAAAGAGATGTTGGACTCTGATGCGATTTAAACTGTCCACAAGTGAAACTGTTATAAACTAAGATTAGGTGTGAAAGTATGTGTACAAATCTTAGTTTAGGTGTAAAAGTATGTGTTAAAAAATTAATGTTTTTTTTTCAGAGAAATGAAATAACCGATGAAAGATTTCTCTCTCGTTTTTCTTTGGGTTTGTGTTTTTATTTTTTCGGCGCTAATTCGTGATAACAATTGTTTTGAAAATCTTTTTTTGTGTTTATTATTTGTTTATTTAGTTCAAAATCTTAAAATACATTCAATTGTCAAGTCAGCAACCCAGAAGCAAATGAGTTTGCTTATATAAAGAAGAACATCCAGTTACAGTGGCTTCTATTTGTTCATAATACTATATTCCCACCAAGCTTGAAATTGCGCAATTTGAGACCTCAATTTTGAAATTGCGAAAACTGTTCACACCTAAATTGAGATGATTTGGTTTGACAATTTTAATCAAAAACATTAGAGAAAACATATGTTTTTCTCTTTCTTGCTTATGTGAGAAAGCTTATGTGAAAAACGATACCTACATATTTAGCTATCGTCCAGACGATGATCGTTTTTAAAGTTACGTGATGCAAAGCTATTGTCAAAACGATATCGTCTGGCGATAATCGAGTTACAAAATGACCCCCCAGAAGAATTTTGTTCGGTTTGGCTTGAGTGTTTTTCGTTACAGGGAATTAGGGCAATAAAAATTACTCGATATGCTCATTGAGTGATATCTACTTCAGTGAGTTTAAAACCATCTTGATTCCTCTATGTGTATAAACTCATGCTACCTATGTATTTATACCTCAAGATATTTGACTTTGACTTTCACAAATTGTATACGCACAACTTCGCCCTACGGTAGTTACATAATTTTACAGACAAGATTTACTTTTATACAATAAAAATACTTCATAAAACTACATTCCCCAAACAATGAACAATTCTTTCGATAACTCCATATTTTATTATCTGAATCAAGGTATTTACATAGGGTAAACGGCCCTATTGTTGGCAACATCCAGTTTCAAACTTTTTTAAAAATATTTCTCTGGTTTATTCAATTTTATTATTTTTGCGTTACATCATTCTCTTTGCATCTTAATGTTAAATTAGAAATAGGTAACTTATCAAATTTCAACCACAAGTTCGCACCATTTTGAAATGAACCTTGTGAAGTGCATAAGGAAAGTAATGAAACAATATATTGTATCAAATTAATAGCTAGGTAATAAAATATAAGGAAGATTTGAGTAAGACGTTATTAGAATAAACAATCATGCAAACAAAAAAGTAAGAACGATTGATTTTAATAATTCTGTTAAAATTAATTAATTATTAAGCTGTGTTTGTGTTAAAAAGTGGAATGAAAAAGTATTATTGGTACTTGCCAAGGATTGATAAGTGTCAATTATTGGATTCATTGGCACTATGCCAATCATTGGCTGCAATGCCAATCATTGGTAAGACTGCCAATGATTGGTAAGAATAAATTTTTATGATTAAACAAAACAAAAACAAAAAATATGAAGTGCCAATCATTGGGTAACATTGGGTGCCAAAAACTGAAAAAATGTGCCAATCACATACATTTAGTTTTTATTTATTATTTATTTTACTAATTGATAAAGAACGATTTGTGTTATTTTTTTGATTATAAAAAACATACATACATGTACATAAAAGTTAGAAAAAAAATCTTTATTTTTAACGGTTTACCCTATATGGGAATTATTAATAGTTAACTCATCAAGTCTGTTTGGATCTGTTAAATTGTTTCTTATAGAAATCTCGTCCCACATAATCGTGGCCCGTATTCCACAATTACAATGACTCACTCTTGATGGAAGATATAATAATGTCCCGCAAATTGAGCTGCGCGGCTAATAATGAATTCATTGCGCACAATTAAGTGTCTTTCAGGGAACAGCAATAGAGGCGTTCAAACAATGAAATACCCCGAAGGGTATATGCATAGTCATCATACATAACAGAACACTATACAAACTTAGAGCGAACCAACTTTGATATACCTATACGTTTGTCTTTTTTTATCTGAGTTTTGGTTGCTCTTTTTATGACTTCATTATTATGTATATTAAACGCCATTATAAACTTTGCATATTGTTTGTATTCTTTTAAGAGGCTAATTGCTCTGTTTAGAAAATGAACCTATAGATGTGGTTGTTTCCTAACCTAAATGAATATATTAGTATTTGTATGTTTTAATCTCAAAGCGGAAGAATTATTTCTTGAAAATTGCGGGTTTTTTATAAAGGTAAACAAAAATTGTATTTAAAAGTTAATACAGTAAACGCGAATTCCAGGAGACAAGAAAAAAGAATTTTCTAATTTCTTTGAAAATTTGTTCAAACAGACAACAGATAATATTTTTGTTAATAATTTCGTTGCCTTTCAATTTCAACACTGTGATATCGGGTGTATTCAGAAACGTCAAAAATCTGCTTAAGAATGACCGCACTTTTTTTCTGATTCGTTTTTGAACGCACTCGCAATGCAGAATATGCTTAAATATTATTTCATAAGGGTTTCTATAAATTTCTATAAAGGTAAAAACTATGTTTGAAGGAAACACGATAAAACCTCCATTAGAAGAAAAAAATAAAGATTAAGATAATAAATTACATAATAACTTTATATTAATGACTATAGAGATTTTATGACTATACATATAAATTACAATTTGATTTTTTTAAAAAGAAAATTTAATTCTCTTTAACTTTATCCAAGGACAATTTTTTTCAGAATAACATTTTAAACGATATCAAAGGAATGTTAAAAATAAAACGAAAGAAAACCGCAAAGATCATAAGTCTGTATTGCTCATGATGGGTCGAATTTTACCCGAAATGCATTCGATTTAAATAAAATTTATATATAAAACAATATAAATAACCGATATTGCGCAATGATATTGACCGTGTTAGGGCGGTTTTGCCCAATAATTCTGGTTTGCACAATATATTAAGGGATATTAGAAATTTTTAATATTTGTTGAATAATTGTATGCAATATATTGGGCGCAATATATTTTTTCGTGTATGGCAACTTCCTCAATACCAATTTGTATACGCACTCCAATCCATAAAACCTCTCTGTATATAGTTTACCTAACCCCATTTACCAAGTTAACCTAACCCCATTAACTCTAACGTTTTATGTAGCAGGTGCGCTTATAGGTACATACATACCTACACACACTCCCATACAGAATTTGCAGACACACTTTTTTCGACTTCGTTATCATGCGGTAATGTCGTGTTTGATTGTTATTTCATCTCTTTCATCTATATCTTATGTCTCAATTTATTCCGAAATTCAGCCTTAGTCACTTGGCCTTAAGTTACTGCACCAAAAATAATCAATAGAAACATTTAAAAATAAAAATGAAAAAAATATATAGGTAAGTACTACCTGCTCATAAACTCTGAAAATGAAATGAAAATTTTCAAAAACTAATTAAAAAAATAACCCTATCTTATTCGAAATGAATTTCTTTGCTTATCTTAGAGGCTGGTTTCTCTACGCCTAATAATTAATTCAATAGTAATTAAAAAATATAACAGTCTAAGGCTTAAAACAATAGCTATTATGTTTCAAATAATTGTTGATATGTGAAACCTTATTAAAAACATTTTTAATTGATGTCCCACATTTTTGAAAACATCCCATCACATGTTTTATAGTTTCTCCCATCAATCATTTTTATTTCTAACTCTCTCTCCTCGCATAATTTAATCTTGTGGTTGATTAGAATTTATATGGCAGAGATATATAAATTCAGCGGACATTATTTTGCATATATAACAATTATATACACTACACTTTAATCTCTAATAAATTTTGTTAACGTCTTTAAATCCTGTTTAACTAATAGAATCAAATAATTTTTTGGTTACCACAAATCATCAAATTGCCTTTTAACATTTATCCAAAACCAAAGGCAGTGATCAATTCAATATACTTTTTAAACTTTTTATTTTTCTCTGTCATGAACTTTGAAAATGCTCATCAATTAGCTAATTCTTAAAAAAAATTAAGATTTGTGATTTTTGCTCTTTGACATCACATAAAGAAAGTTTTAAAATAATTAATATAATAACTAAGTACTGAAGCTCATAATTATAAACAATTTAACAATTCAACAAGTTATTCTTAAATAGGACATGAAGATGCACATGTAAATAACCGGCATCCAAACATGGTTGAACCGGTAAAGTTTATTCGTTTATCAAGCCACTTCAGTGTTGCCAAACGACTTTCTATGAAAAACCATCTCAAATGCCTAAACCAGACAAAACGTATAAAAAGATACGGTGTGGGTTTCTTCAAAGCGACTACTCATTTCGATAGAAAACGAAATTAATTTTTCTTTCGATTAGAGGTCAAGAATCTTGTTCCTGAAAGTCAATGTCATACGGCGTGTTGGATATTAATATCCTTCTTACACGACTCCGAGAAAATAAAAGATTTAAAGTATCTGACTAGATAAATTATAAAACCGTATTTTCAAGTGGACATTGGATACTGGATAGTGTTGTGAAAGTTTTGTCCTACTTGTGGATACATTTATGCTATTATTGGAAATAGAAATACAGGGTGAGTCATGAGCAATGCGACAAAATGCTAGGGCGTGTAGGTTGCGTTGAGACAAGAAAAAAATCGTATGGGAGGGGGGGGTCTATTCCCCTCCGTTTAGCCGGGAGGGGCAATTTTCGAAAAAACTGACTTAAAATGGGAAAAAAATTATTTAAAATCAACGGCTTCATTCACAATGCTGTGCGATATGTTTTTGAAAAGCCAATAACTTTTTCTTTCATTCTGTGTTTAAATAAATCTATTCTAAGAAATAGTTCTTGAAATATTAATTTTCAAAGTCAAAATTTTGAAAAAAAAAATTGAAAAAAAAATTTCAAATTCATTTTTTTCAAAATTTTACGTAATTAAGTGCTAATTTTAATTTCAAAATTCAATGCTGTTATTAATTTTAAGTCTAAATAAGAAAACCGGATGCAAAAATTTTATGTTGTTCTCAAGAAATTAAAAAAAAACCAAATCCACCTTTTTCTAAGAAAAACATTTATTTTTATTGTAACGAAGCAATTTATTTATTTATTTAGCATTAATCTTAGTTTTTTTACTTTTTTTTTAACTGGAGTTTTATGAGAACGTAATAAAATTAAATAGTATTGGAATAACCCTGGATTAATATTATTTTCATTGATAACTTCTGAAAACTGACCTGTCAATATTTTTGCCTTGGCCTGCCCGCAGCCCATGGGTTCTACCTGTTATGGGGACAATAGGGACAATAAAACCGCATTTTTTTTAATGAAAAAAAAAGAAAATTGCAACGCAAGATAAATAAAAGGCATTGCAGTTTTGCTTAGTAATTATTTCAAATTTGAATATTAACTCATTAACACGTAACGATGTCAAGCTCATACACCCGAGAAGAATTAACGGACATGCATTTCTGCTACGGTTTAGCTAATGGTCGAAGTCGTGAAGCCGAAAGACTGTACGCTGAAAGATATCCCGATAGGAGGTGTCCCCATCATAGCACGTTTCCAAGAATCCACCGACGTCTAAGAGATCATGGAGTGCTGGAGCATCGAAGAAGCGAAAGGCCAGTTTCTGATGAGTCAAGAATCTTAGATGAAAGAATTCTGGATTTAGTCCGAAATAATCCCTCCGTCAGTACAAGAAGGATATCCACTATGATTGGAGTGTCCCAATCTAGAGCATGTCGAGTACTTCGGGCGGAAAATTTACACCCGTACCACTTTACGCCTGTTCAGGAACTCACCTCAAACGACAAGTTATTGAGAACCGAATTTTGTAGAACATTACTACTTAGAAATGATGATTTATGAAGAATTATGTTTACGAAGTGAAAATAGTATCATTGGAACAACTTAAGGAACGAATTGAAGTCGCTGGAGTCAAATTGCAGGAAAATTTGTCAAGCATAAACTTATGTGAAGCCATTACAAGGAGATATAATCTATGCCTTCTAAACAATGGAGATCATATCGAGAATTTTTTATAAGTACTTCCAATAAAAAACATAGTAAAAATAAAAGGAATAAAAAAAACTAAAAAAACTAAGATTAATGCTTCTTAAATTGCTTCGTTACAATAAAAATAAATGTTTTTCTTAGAAAAAGGTGGTTTTGGTTTTTTTTTTAATTTCTTGAGAACGACATAAAATTTTTGCATCCGGTTTTCTTATTTAGACTTAAAATTAATAACAGCATTGAATTACCACTTAATTACGTAAAATTTTGAAAAAAATGAATTTGAAATTTTTTTTTCAATTTTTTTTTTTTCAAAATTTTGACTTTGAAAATTAATATTTCAAAAACTATTTCTTAGAATAGATTTATTTAAACACAGAATGAAAGAAAAAGTTATTGGCTTTTCAAAAACGTATCGCACAGCATTGTGAATGAAGCCGTTGATTTTAAATAATTTTTTTCCCATTTTAAGTCAGTTTTTTCGAAAATCGCCCCTCCCGGCTAAACGGAGGGGAATAGACCCCCCCTCCCATACGATTTTTTTCTTGTCTCAACGCAACCTACACGCCCTAGCATTTTGTCGCATTGCTCATGACTCACCCTGTATACATATCGACATTATTTACACAATGTGATTGTTATTAAATGTCTAGCTTTAAATGGACTGTATTATTACAATAGTCGTGTTTTATTGAGAATTTTACTAGGAACATCTCAATAAAATCACGAATGAAATTATATTCAGTATTCAGTATCGCAATAAAGAATTTTGAGTTTTAATAAAATCGCTCTTGAAGATCGCGAAATTCTTTGAAAAAAGGTCCGTATTTGCTCAGCTTATAATAGTATTATATATATAGATTAGGTATACTATGGGCTACACTCTATTTGATGTTGGCATATTAAATACCTAGTTTCTTTTTATAAAACGTTGCAGACACCTGGTGAATGTAAATACATAATTTATATCTATATGCAATCTCACCCGCTTCACCCTAGAATTTGCTTTTAGGGTTTGGTGGGATGATTCCACAAAAGCAAGTCACCAAGTCTCGCTGTTTTAAATTATTCCAACTAACTGAATGCTGTTGTCGATGCATAACGTTATTTTGGTCAAGAATTTTTAGAACTGCCTTTCTCTTCTAAGCAGTTGCAACGTTTTCACATTTCTTCGGCACTGGCAATCTGGATTGCTTGGTTTTGTTGCTTGATCCAATTTTACATCGCATGTTGCCTCCAGTCGGATAATCTTAGAAGTAGTGCTCACTTTTAGGAACATTTTAAGATGTTATTGTGGTGCTTTATAGGGTTATCTTGGTACTATTTGCCTATACAATAATTCATTAGTCGACTCTTATAACATGCAAGATTCTCTGTTAGGGATACCGTGGGACCATCAACAGTCACTGATTTGTTGCACATCTTTATGAAACTACATTTATATAAATTTTCATATTTGTTTTTTTTTTTTTTTAACATTTGACCTTTAAGATTTTTTTTCTTTGTTGTAATGACATTGGTATATTGTTGGTGTGATGATCGTTTGGAGGGCTCACAACTGTACCGAACTAAATTATAAAGTAAGAAATTTCAAAAGAATTTGCTTAATTGTTCGCAAAGTTGAAACTCTATTCAGTTGTATATTAGTAGTAAGTCAAAAAGAGTTTCGTTCCGAAGTTAGCGGTAAAAGAATGAAGTATGAATAATGAAGAAATACTTTAAAGAAATTTTTATATGGCTAGATTTTCGTCGTAGGGTTTATCGTCTTTCTTTAGTTTGTTTGTACAAAAAGTGTTCTGGAAAAATAACCATTTCCATATCCAATCTTCCCTTGAAACAATTCAATCTTAATACTTGCACTGCAAAGAATCATTTAAACCTACCCAGAGCCCAACTTCAGTCGCACAGTGATTCTTTATCCGCCTCAGATTGTGATGCTGCTTTAAATCCAAAGTGAATCGGTATCTTCTATCATCTTCTCTTCGGTTTCCCTCTAATCGATCGTTTTGTGTTAAATCATTATATGAGAGTATTCAGTTCATAACCCCTTGGCCCTTGAGTGCGCTCACATTTTAAAACAAAAATGCGAATCGCCATAACCAGACACTAGGCGACCCGAAAACGTGAAAACGCGAAAACTCATTCTTCGAAATGTCTATACTATATCTTCGACCTGTCCTGGAGTGGAGTATATCCTTCTAGAAACCAGTTCCAGTACCAATTCATCAATTTGTATGACAGTCATAGTAAGAAACTTGTTGATCATGGTTTTGTATCGTCTGCACAACGTTGCCGGTTCATCTGCAATATTTTCAACGGTGTTTTCATTGGAACCAGGCTCTACAAATCTGCCTCACAAATTCCAATACAAAACTGACAGCCATTTGCAAAGAAAATGGATATTCTGATCCGGTAGTGTGATACAAAGGGTTACCCTGTATGTACTAAACTTATTAAAACGTCAGAAAATCACTGTTGAATAATCAAAGTGTTGTAGTCGTTGTCAAGTTTAAAACAAATGAAATTGTCTCAGCAAACGAAAAAGTTAAACATTAATATAGGTAGTGTGATTCATAATTTGGTTTCGAACGTATGTACTACATATCTAAATTTTGCTGTGAAGGTGTGAAATATAACTTAGTATCTGGCTTTCATCATTCCCGAGTCAACCTTGAATAATCAGTATCAACATTCGAATTGTTCCAAGTTCTCGCGGAATCAAATATCTAAATGATTGTTTCGACACCAACTTAAAATAATGAAAACCAATCCATGAATGTCAATCGCAGTCAGTGAACTTAAATCGATATTACTATCCGTGTTCTCTTATTGCGACAGCGAGGTAGTTTTTCATTTCAGATTACGTAACTAAAGTAGCTACACGATTTGTTTTTATTCTTTGAAAACATGTTCATATTTTTGTCATTTGATTGATTGCCAACTTTTAAATTATGGCAAAGACAAAACAAATAAATTGAATGAAATTCTTCTGCAAACTTCCGTATCCTTCCATGAATAGTTTTATCTATACTTTTTAATGATTTATGAGAAAAGTTAAGTCTTATTTTTGTACCATACACACGAATATACCTCCCCATGTGACTTAATGTCTGGCCAAATTCAATTCAGTTTTGTCTTTTGTTATGATGATGGTGCCAATGCTTCTGTTTTATTTTTCTTCCTTGAGAACAGTAGGTGGTCGCTTATATGTTTTATTGTACTCTAGGGGGAAGAATCAGACTTATTGTGCAGAATTATATGAACAAATAGAAATGACTCCCTCTAAAACTGTTATTTAATGCACCGTCAGACATCAAACCGAATGCTGTGTAGGGTTCAAAAGGGTGAGCATATCTAGGGAAAAATAATATGTTATTAAGGATAATACTATATGCTCCAGAATAATACTATTTGCATTATAATGTACCTATGATTCGTGCGTGCGAAAACGTTTAAGCAAAGAACACAATTAATTCAAAATTTAATAGTTTTTTTTGTTGATTAAATATTGCTATGTTATATCTTATCTTACTTAGGTCTTGTTTCACAGTCCCTGAGTAAGTTTCAAGTAAAATACTCGGCAGTAAAATTGGTTGTTTTCTGTCAAAAAAAGTTCTGAATAGCTTAATTGAAATTTACTTAGATATTGTGAACAAGCCCTTAGAAGAATAGTCAAATTGTAAATAAAAATATGAATAATAATTGAAACTGAATTGAATAAATGCATATACCTATACATATATAGTTTTTTTAAGGAACATATAACAGTACAACATTTTTTTGGATTCGCCATGGCCCTTTTCGAAAACGTCATCTGCGTGCAAACTGCATTTGTAAATTAATGCCTTCGAACATTGTGAAGAAAGCAAACGAGCAAACGGCAATATCGAACACAATGTTAATGCAGCAACATTTGTGTTTGCGTTCTCGAACATTTTATTCTTGCAGTTCGCGTTAACTAACATTTTACTAATGCAGTTTTCATGCAGATGACGTTTTCGAAAAGGGACCATTTTAGCAAACTAATTTGGGTACCTAAGCAATTAACGTCACGAACTTCAAAAACAAACCTTATTATGTGTTAAACTTTTCTTATTATTTAAAAAAAAAGCCGGGACATAATTTTAATATTATTTGCTCGCCACAATATTGCATGGATCATCTAGAGCCAAAGAACTTTTTTAACTCGATTTCGGCTGAAGAAAAACTCGATCAAAAAGTTTGGGTGGTGTTGCGATTGATTTTCACAAGGTGGCGCTAAGTCTCTCCAAGCCCGCGGGCCAAAATATGAGCATCTAACAAATTCTAAATGGCCAGCGGCCGCGAGACAAAATAGAAAATGAATTACGCTTTCAAAACCAAGCATTTGCCCAGACTTAACAAGTAACTATTATTTCTGTACCACCAAAAACTTCCCTAAAATTGTTAAATTTTGTACAATTCAATTGTACATAATAGTACAGATACAACACCAGTATGTAGCTGCAGCTGCAGATGTAGTACAAGTTCACTCAACTTTAACGTGCGGTGCTTCCTACTTTTGGACATTTGAAAAAAAAAAAAAAAAACAGCGAAATGCCTTAATGAAAATTGATGGTCTGTGCTACACTATTCTGGATGAGCTTGATACTTTTTTGAGCACAGCTTTTTGACAATAGCTATGATAGCGCTACATTCTGCAGCTACAGGCTACACATTGTTAGCTCCTTCTTAAGGAAACTTGGTACAAAGTATATGAATTTTGCGGCGCGTGCTTACACTCCGTCACACGTCGAAGTACGCTAATGAAGAACTTTATTTGCTAATTCTTCTGTGAAATCATTTGAAAACTAAAATTTGTTGTAAGAAATGAAAGAAAGTACTTAAACTTGTTAATTTATTCAATCGTAGATATTAGATATACAAAGCGTTTATTTTTATTTAAAAAATGAGTCAAATCTTAAAAAGATGAGTTCCCGAGTCAAGCTCGAAAAAATGAGTCCCTTTTGACTCAATTGAATCCCTGTGGTAACACTGTCTCGGATGTCGTTGGTCAAATTCGGCTTATCATCCAAACGTTTATTTGTCCTTGTTTCCACGTGTAGAAAATAGAAATCGTGTAGAAAATCATGATTAGTGATGGTGAGAGGGGTTACTTGAAGAGACGTATGTACGGGGAAAAAATCAAAAATTTTATAAAGATTGAGTGGAGAACGCTTGACGTTCTCTTTTGTGTTGCTCTCTTTTTGTAGTGTGCGTGCCAAAATATATTGTCGCTTCTTGTAAGTAGTTGTGAAATACACATTATGGAAGGGAGAAATAAGTAGTTTGCATACATTTTCTAGTCAGCGCTGGTAGATGCAAACCAAATATTTTATTTGCCGTCATTTTAAAAATACGAAAACACAAAGGGAAGAGCGAAACATACAGAGTATGTTCCTTACGTGGAAACACAATACGTTCTGCACGCGGAAACATGGTCATTCGAAAAGTTGGTTTTTTTCTACTTGCGATAAAATAGACAAAATATTGACAAAGTATAGAAAAATTATTTCGGATTAGGCAGACTGGCTTCATTCCAGAACGGTAGAAGTTTACGGAGACGAACGTCCGAAGTCGAACAGATCAAGTCGGTTGATGATTCGGCGTCATACATTCAATTATAATTTTGGGTATAAACCGAGGTACAAACATGTTTGCCTATATCGGTATACCTATAGACCTGTTATGTAAACATTATGGAAAGCCTTTTTATCTTTTTAAGGCATGAAATCTCAATCCGACAAAGTGATTTCCGTTAACAGTTTTATTTTATATACGCAATATAGTTACAACTCTATACAATTATTATCCTAAAATACGTCAAAGAAAAACATTAAAGCAACAATGACTTCAAAAATCTTCTTTTTATTTTCAAAGCAAGTTCAATACTTGGAAAGTGATTAAACATGCAAACTATACCTTGAAATGCTGAACACAACAGCCGAGTTGTTGTCTTTAAATCTGATTAATGGATTCATAGAGATGCTAATTTTATGAATTTTGAATAATTTTATGTTTGCGTTTATGCGTTTTTCGTATAAATCGAATAAAAATCCAAATTGATTTTAAACAATTTAATAAATTCACTGCCATCTTCACAATTTTTTTTTTTGTGTTGGCTGGTCTAGTGGGTGTTGGATATTATTTATAATTTAAAATGCATTTCAAGTTCGATGCTACCAACAGTCACAATGATAGCTTCAACGTTATTTTTGATTTAATAGGCCTTCTTTTTATTTCGATGACTATAAGATATAAAGTTTGCAGCTTTAATATCTGCCAACAAACGGGTGTAAAGGTAGACTGTAAAGAGATACCATACATTATTTGAAAACTTGATTTTTCATTTGGCATTAAGTCATTGACGTGACGGAATGAAGATTATTTTTAATTATGTGTGTGCAGATAAATGGTAACTAAAATTGGAGAATTTGCGTTATTTTTAAGCCTTGTGCAATTTTTTGTATACAACTCATGTGTTACACATGTTTGCTGCTGCACACAAAATATCTTTTCTAAACTCGCGCATATTTCATAAGACAACACAAAACTACATACCTATATGCAACTTTCTATAGATCCTTATCTACATGATGAAGAGTCAATAAATTCATTATTCACATTATTTGTTATCATAAACATAACACATGGTTGGTGCGATGATAAATATTTTTGAACTCTGTAACCTTTGGGAACTTTGAAGCATCATGCTCTGAAATTAATTACGCATAATGAAAATGGACAGCTTGTCTTTTATGTACATATAACGATAATTAAATTAAAAACTGACAATTTTTTGTTTAATATATGTATATGCAAGAAAAAAAAACATTTGTATTTATGTATATGAGCATTTAAATGCATATGCTTGGTTGAGTCTCAAAGATTTTGATGTTTGTAAACATGAGTCCTATCGAAATGGGTGATCTGGCTACGGCCATACCGGAATTACAAAACTGGAGCTACAATTTGTTAGCAAAAGAAACTATTATACTTTGTTCACTATAAATAATCAGTACAGGGAAGATAGGGATGTTTGTGTTTCATTCGCACTCTTTTGTTTTCCATAAGCAAGGTATAATACAATATAACAAAAGCTCTCTTTTCGGGTTGCCCCAGTAAACATTTTGAAGTAGCGAAAAATGAAAGAATAATATTTAGGGCTACCTATCTTGATTTGTTTTTAGATTAAATGTTTACCCTTATTTATATTTTTATAAAAAACTAAATTGAATTTATCTGACTCTACACCACCAAGAGGTATGATAACAGGCACGTTTTTAAAGGGTATCCCCAGCAGGCCCTATTGGTAGGAGAGCTAGCGACCAATTTTAGGATATTTTTTTGGCCCGTCTGAATTTTTATCCAGTTATTGCTTCAGGGCAACTCATTATTGAATGACAATTATGGCTAACGGAAATGGCCGGAAACCAAAGATACAACCCTTCAAAGTGCAAAAACTATGGTAACTAATTTTGGCACGAATGTAACGAAAAGCAAATGATATGGCAACACTAAAGAAAAGAAAAGAAAGGTTACAAGAAAAGTTCGGTCAGTTATATTTGAAACGAGCTCGTTACTGGTGTTTTTTATAAGAACAGAGTTAATTTGTATTTTTAATTACTTTTCTGAAGTTATTAAATTAATAATTCGTTAAACGTAATTTTTTTCACTAAAATATAGTTTGAAACGTTTGAAATAATAATGTTTATTTATTTATTTAGTTTAACTACAGACGATAATATGTCAATTTGTTTAGAATAGTTCACAATATTTAAATTTTGTATGTTTTTACAAATAGCATTAAAGTACAACAACATTAATTTTCAGAATTACATGTATTCATAGTTGTTAGTAGTTATACATTCCTATTTTTAATCAAAATATTTTTCATAGTAGATTTAGAATTATTGAAATCAACTACACACTTAAATTTGTTAAAATTTCTATACATTAAGGAGTTCATTTAAACCGTAATTAGTTCTATAGATGAAGATGTGTAGAAAAATTCAGGATTCCGAGTAGCTCTTGGACGTGTATTAATGTTGAGTGGTAAATGTTGCGTAGCATTCCAGGGGAGGTGTCGAAGGGCATACAAAAAGAAACGTTTTTGGACACTTTCCAGTTTATTAGTTGCAGTGTCATAATAAGGACACCAAACACAGCTACAATATTCCAACACAGGACGAACAAGTGCACAGTAAATTTTTTTAAAAATGTAAGGGTCATGAAACTCTTTTGAGAACCTCATTATTAGTGCAAGTCGTCCCTCCAAGTCAATAACCAGTTAGGAAACCCATAATTGCTCACTTTATTTATAAGAAGTGTATGGCAGACTCTATGAAACGCTTTGCTTAAATCGCCATTCAAAACATCTGTTTGTAGACCATCAATCAAGTTTTTATTTGTTTGACTTGTGAACTCAAGCAGGTTTGTGGTGGTAGATCGATTCAGACAGAAACCATGTTGTTCTTGTGCTATTAATCCTCTGCAATAGAACTGAATGTGTTTGCATACAATGTTTTCAAACAGTTTTGAAATACATGAAAGCTTTGCTATGCCTCGATAATTTTCAGCCTTGTTTCTGTTGCCACATTTATGAATAGGTAATATAAAAGAAGATTTCCACAATTCAGGAAACACACCAGTTGACAAGGAACAATTAAAAAATGTGTAATAGCAAGATAAATGCGGGACTTACATAATTTGACAAATAGGTACAGTCGGAATGTTATCAGTACCAGCAACATAATTCTCTTTAAGATCGTCAATTCATATATTGCACTATTTCATTAACATTAAGTTTTATAAAAGGTATATCACAGTTCCATTGATGTTGTCTATTATCACAGTATTTAATTTATTGCTCCTGCCATAACATTATCAAGTCGGAAAAGGGTTGCAGGAGCAAATCAAAAAAATCAAGTGTTTTTATACTGTTTTTTTAGTTGTTCTGAAAGTGAAAAACAGACTTTGTTACAATTCAACACTTTTTTCTAGAAATCGATTGATGGTACGATGAAAAATGTTGACCTGTTTTGAAGAAAATGATATTATCTTCAATTTTTACCTTAACTACTTTTTTGATAGTTTCCGAGATAATAGCTTGTTCTAGCTAGCTTTTTGTCCCATATATAATGCGAATCCTCCTTTGAAAATATAACGCCGGAGATAGAGCAGTTGCACTTTAAAATTATTAAATAATGCATCATGGCCATACAACGATACAAAACACATAAAGATATTGTCACAATTGAACATCACGGAAATTCCGAAAGTGATATTTTTTATATCTACCTATTGAAACACTTTAACAGAAATGCCATCGTTTCATGTTGTTCATACTATTTTAATGTATTTATGTCACAATTACTACAAAAAATTTCTAATTAGTTTTTTTTTATTTCATTTTAGGTGAGTGTAAAAGAAATACTTACAACAATTATTGCTGGGTGGTATCGTAAGTATTTATATTTTTGCCATAATAAAAGCAGTACAATAAAAGTTTGTTAGGTATATACAAGAAACCCACTAATTGGGACTGAACTCTTATGTGGAATAGGTTAGAATACAATTTATTATATGAGAATTAAAAAAAAAACACAAACGTTAAGGAGCAAGTACACTTAAACCTATTTTTATGAGGTCCGATTAAGACATAGGGCTTTTTAACAGGCGGCTATATTCTCATAATTTCTTATATTTGAATCTTTCGCACCACAAGAGTTCTTTTGGGTAAAATTTTGTTTGCCTCCTAATTTTTACCTCCTAATTCTTGGTTTGACAGGTTCGTAAAAAGTTCTATTGGAACATACCACATTCATGAAGGGGAAGTATTAAGTATACGCCTATAATACCAAACGTAAATGGTTACATGTACATATTACATATAGATGTAGGCATCTCCATCATTGAATTTTAATGGGAATAATATTGTTTTATAAACCTTAACAACTTTAATTTAAGGTAGGTTTTGGGAATTTTAATCTACCAGATTTCGAAATACATAAATTCATGAGAAATCTATTGATGTTTCCAGTGGGGTTTGTATTTTTGCTTGAAACCTAGTTTGATGTAGAAAGGGCATACAATTATTGACTGATTCGTTGACAAGGTTTAAAATATATAAAACTTATGTGGAAGGGTAGGTTCAAGTCCAACTATTATCATAATAATTGATTTTTTCCCCTGCAAATCGCATTAGTTGCATTTCTATATAACCTCTCATGTAAACTAAAAATACGTTTGGTGTAATTTATTTGCCCTTAAACTTTCGCCTTACAACTATCTTGTTTAATTGTTATTAAATATAAAAACCATGTACAGTATGTTAACGCATCAGTAGATAACTTTTTATCTGTATATCTACATTATATAAACTTACTTTCTTAAGTAACCTTAATAGCCCGAGAGCTAACGACTGATTTTGGGACATCATTTTGGCGCGCCTGAATTTTAGTCCAGTTATTGTCTTTTAAAGTGCAGACAATATTACCCAACTAAACTATGGTAAAGTCATTTTGGCACGATTTTATTTTTCAATAAAATGTAGTTTGAAACGTTTAAAATAATAATGTATAACTGCCATAACGGATTTTTTTCAAACTTCGTGTGTAGTACTTTTTGGTGATTCCCTAGAGGACGAATTTGAATTTTCGTTTTAGCCCGGCTATAACGGGTACCTCCCATATAATAGTATTAATTTTTCCAAATTCTCTCGAAATCGGCTCTATCGATTTTGATAAAACTTTGTAAACGTTATATTTGAAGTGCTCTTAACATAATTGCATCATTTAAGGTTTTTGGCTAAAAATGCACATAACGGAGATTTGGTGTTAACGGTTTTTAACAAATTAGGCCTTAAATTGACAACGGCTTACACGATTTCATTCAGATTTGGTATGTTATATAATAATCTAAGCATTCAACACAAGATGGCATTTAAAGTTTTTTGCTAAGCAGCCATTAATTGATAGCTACCATACATCTTTACCTCACATTTACCTCACTTTTCAAAATAATTCAGCAAATTAAATATTCCCAATCCAATAGTTTGTTAAAAGAGCAAGCTGCAAAATCGAGTTTCTTGATATTTTGGAAATACCATGGACTATAAGGACTATTAACCCTTAAATTCGACAATTTGTCAAATTTAGTGCTTGACTTGCACCCCGAAATCATTATTGCCGCTTTTATTTAATAAAAATCTATTTTGCTTCACTTGACCTTTTGATATACGAAAGTACCTTGCATATAATGAATGCAGTCTGTTATAGACACCCAGCTTCTGCAAGGGCGCGATAAAATGTTTGGCCAAAATTCATCTATGTACCTACTTATTTTCCATAATACAATGAATTAGTCACAATAGAAAAAGTTTCTATTACCTATTTACACAGCTTAAAATAAAGAAATAGTTAAGCAAACGCATATAGAAACATATAACTTTGCAAACATGTTTTTTCTATTGTGGTAACTTAACGTGAGAACCATTGGGGATCTGATTGTCAGACATACTTAATGCATGTACTTACATTTAAATTTTATGTAATCCAAATCCAACATGCTATTGTATTAGTTACAACTTACAAAGGTTTTCCGACAATCTTATCTGATTAACTTGCAACTTTCTCACCATGAAACCGAATTCAAACCCAGACGGTTTAATCTTGTTTGCAGATGGTAAGCAATAATCACGACTATGATAATTTGTTTCCTGTAGTAGTTTAATGGGCTTCTGAAGTGCTATGGAATGGGACTTTAAAGAGTTGAAACCACAAATAACAGAGAATAAGAAATTAATTAATTAAGTTGGTAATAAACATTGATGCTATCTTCAGATTAAAACGCTAATTCTATATGAATAGCAGGAAGTTGACTATATTATTGTCAGTTAATAATATAATGAAATAATCTTTTTCTTTTTTTTTGGATCACGGTTTATAGTTTTTTTTTGCCGATTTGTTTTTGTTCGTGTTTGCTATTAGTAATGCGTGTATTGTTTTAAAAATAGATGACACCACTTGGTCACACGAACTTGCTCTTGTAGCAAGTAACCTTGAAAAATTTGTTTTGGCTTGCTAGGAGTACATATATAATATATCCATGATCATCCGCATAGTTAGATTTCCGAGACAGCTCGTTGCCTTCGGGCAATATATATCAGATCTCGTGGTTGTCTGTCGAATGTTTTTCCGAAATCAACAAATAACAAACGAGCTTCATGATCTGCGACATCAGCTTGATTGAACGGTATCATTTTATCAACGCAGTTTCGCGTATCACCCTTCCCCTTGTAAATTGGTAAAAGATAATTTTCCCTCGACTGATTAGGCATTTGTTCGCCGCTAATAAGTTTGGAGAGCCATCTAAGCCCGATGTCTCCCATCTTTTTCAAGAACTTCAACATCTTTTTCACCGCCAAACTGACTTCTTTGATGTCGGGCACTTCTTAGTTGTTTGATGCTGCTTTTGAAAAGTATAGTCTGGGAAACTGTTCATTTGAAAGTCCTTCCCAATACTACAGCCATCTTTGAAGAATTTTTTCGACATCCACAAGAAGTTAGCATTGAGTATTTTATATGAACTTTGGTGAAGAAATATCCTAAGCAATTGATCTTTTTTGAGCAGCAAACTTAAAGTTAGTTGTTCCTTTGTTGATGTTGATTTCGCTTTTTGAAGGCAAATTCGTTGCAGCGAACTCCACATGTTATGTACATCACACACTTCATTCTTAGGTCTGTTGATGGTTTCGCAAAGAACATTTTCATGTTAGAGAAGAATGATTTTCCTTTTACTTTGTCCAGGCCTCTCACATGTGGCTTCATGGAACTATTTATAAAATAGTAGTCAATGTGAGTTTCGTTCCCGGCACTGGCTGGATGTATGTGATCACGTGTCGACTATATTTGATGAACATAGTATTTGACAAGGTAAGACCTTGCGTACATCTAGGTTGGGACATTCTTTTTTGTATTACCAGTTTCAGAGAAATCTATTGGTCACTATATAGACTTCGAAATAGCCGAGAAGCTTTCAAGGAGCACATCCGCAAGAATGATACCGATTCCTGTCTTTCATTTTCCTAATCAATATAAACATCTTGTATTCTTGTATGCTTCCATCTTTATTTCACGGAAATGGACCCTATTTCCAGTGTTCGCTACTTTTTTGGACGCGTAAAGACGTCCAATCGACTTTTCTTCATCATGTCTTCCAGCTCATAACTCTGTCCGTTCCAACGTTCCTACTCGCCACTCTCAGATTTCGACAAATTTGTTGCTCTATACTTTGCTAGCCCCCGAGATCCGTCTAGCTGTGACATGATCATTGATGCTCGGTCCAGGATCAGTACAGCACAGCAGTGCTATAGCCTGGTGGGGTAGTGCCTCTTGTATTAGCACGTACTTTCATAATGCTCAAAGTTTTTCGAAATTTCGGGTAAAGTTTTCGCATGTTTTCGACACTGGCATGCGCTGCGCTGGTTTTGTTTATATGGGCTCACCTTGGTGTTATATGCCTAGATGTGATTGATCCCTTAGTCGCCTCTTACGACAAGGATGATTCACTGCATGGTATTTCTTACTCGTCCCCGCACGGGGATCCAAAAGTTATTTTTACATCATATAATATTGACTTTAATTTTTAACTTGAACGAACATTTTTTTTAAATTTAAACCCTAAATATAGTACAGTGTACCAAAATTTTCAAACTTATACTTTCTCATAATCATAATACAATATACCAAAAGTATTGTAGGTATACACGTATATGTAGCCATATTCATAGTCATAATATTGATTATTAACTTCTCAGATCTGAAAAAAAATGTCTATAAATTGTAGTAAGGTACATAAAATACATACATATGTTGCTTCTTATAATTTATAATATATGGAAGCGGTAAAAATCAGTGAAGGAGCGCAATATGCGGAAAGAATTAGCACGCTCAACAGCTTCTTTGGAAGAGGAGTGTTGGAATGTAACATTTACAATTTTTAACGGATGAAGTAAAATCAAATATTTAAATTAGTTTTTATACTCTTTGCCACGGAAAGACTTGTTTCTTTTTTATTTAGAACTATTTCCTAAGATATAATTTGTTTCCGTCGTGGTTTATATAAGACTTATACTTGCGCAAAAACAAACCAAAACAAATAGAGGCAAGTTTTGTAACATTTAGATTGTATACGAATTTAGGTAAGTAAAGAGTTTTCTGCCTTACGTGTTTTGAATAATTTAGTTATTACTTTTTATAAGCACAGCTATCAACACAGATACTCAGGTTTCAGGTATCTACACAGGTATTTGTTTTGTTTTTATTCTTTTTTCGACCACTCATATAGTTACATTGGCATACATTGTTTATGATTTAAGGTATAAGACTAATTTAATTCTCACGCGTCATTAGGCAGACAATTTCATTGTCCCCTTTCGGACATAAAGAAGGAAGGTTAGGAAGATAAACATCAAAAACTTGAATTCGTTAAATTCGTCAAGAAATTACTTTAAACACATACAGTAACAGAACCCGGATGAAGGTACTGCAATCGGTTTTGGTGTTAAGCGACCTTTACACGGTCAGTCAGAGGACGTCACTACGTCAGTCATATACACATTTAATCAGTCATCAGGCAAAATCAAAAGGGTTTTGATTTTTCGTCAAACAAATGCACGCATACAGACTTATTTTTACAAACACTATATTACAGATTGATGTCAAATGACTGAATGGGTAAAGGTTATCGCTTTAGATAAAGAAATTTATTGTAAAAAAGATCAGACAGACAGAATTTGTTCCAGACCCACTTTTTGGTTGTTATCTCAAAAAATGTGTTTGCTTATAATAGGTAAAAAGATATGAAGTTCTTTATTAGAAATAGGTACACATTTTTAGTTAAATTAAGTGGTGTCGAAAAAACAATATTTACGATTTTAATTAGACACATCAGATTTTGTTTTCACTTTATGGTTTTTTCTTAGTTTGGTTCTAATTATAAATGTAGGTATGAAGTAGAATTGCCTTTTGAATTCTATAGCAATTTAATGAGACCAAGCGCTAGCGGGCGCAACACTCCCCAGACCAACTTGAAATATTTTTGTTTGAAAGATTTTTAAAATATGTACTTAGAACTGCGCATTTTTAACGAGACTTGATTGTATTACAAAATCATCGGCCATGGTAGTTATTAACATGACTTTCAAGGAAGAAATAATAATCTCTTTCAAATCTTTGAGATTATATGTTACATTCATTTTTATACTCAAGAAAAAATAAGGGCTACCGTTAATAAGTTAGACAAAATATTTTTTTTTACAATCACTAGAAAGCCAATAACAAACAAAAATTCAGCTTTTTTCAACAAACAGACAGACAGAATTTCCGGACCACTATTTTCATTTTCTCTCATTGTAATGTAATAAATACATAAATAAATAAACAAACTTACCCTTTGCGCTTACTGCCATTAACAAGATACAAAATTATAAAAATTGTAAAATTGATGTTGTCATTTTTTTTTTATTTTTTTTAGTATAGTACGAACTATTAGACATAGTTCAAACTATGCTAATACTTATAGAATATTCCTTATGGTTTGTGGAATATGAAATTATAATTTGATTCAAATGGGTCGCGTCATTTACAGTCTAAAAACAAGAATGTTAAATTAGTATCATACCTATACAGATAGCTTTTTACATTACATATTTGATTTCATTAGATTTTATTAACTTTAACCCGATTACTATCGTTTAGAGCTGCTGTATATAAAGTAATTATTATTTTTAACTTAATGCATAGATATTGTTGGGTATATGCAGATTGGGCGGGAATTTCTGATTTATCAACAAAATATGTATGTAAAAACATTTGTCTTTACATTATTTTCTGAAAAATTAAAACAATTTGGTACTACATAATAATATTTGTTAAATTTCAACTTATAATGATTTTAACAAAATTTGATACTCTTACATACATATATTTATTCTCGTATTTATTTTCAAAATGAACAACGCTTTATCAATTAAATTTTATCAAAAATGTCCGTTACACCAACGAGAGATTTTGTAAAGATTTGTTTGAGTTTATTTTTTCAAAATGTGGATTGTTGCTGGACATTTAATTTCCATTTAAATTGTCATAATTTGGTTTCAAAACTAAAATTTAATATTTTAAGTATTTTTTTTTGCAGAAAAACCAAACAATACTTATATTTGAAAGTATACTTCTTATTTTTTTTTACATTTATGCGAGTCATGGTCAAAAGATACAACATCCGGAAATCTATATCAGATTATCTTGTTCATGTTCGTCTCGCTGCCGTAACTTTCATCTCTTATACACTCATTATTGTTAGTCGAATAGAATCTATCTTCTCTTGAGTTTCTTGAACTTTACTTCATGCAGCAACTTGAACAAATTATTCCTACTTCTATAGTCAAAGAATAGAAAACCAACGTATTATATATGTATATGGCATAGCACGCGGTCTCAAAACCGATTTCCTATTCTTTAATTGGTTCTCGGCCGATTGATTCCATAATGGAAATGGATTCATACAAACAACAAGTATATATAGACGGCATATAAGATTAGCGCTCGTCACAATCCAATACAGTACGAGAAACGGAAACGACCGGACTGCTATTTTTATGTCTCTTTAATAAGCCTTTCATTACGACGTGCACACTTCGTCGATGACCTATACCTACCATAGGTCTGCTGGTCTGACCATCACAGCGATTGATTGTCAGTCTCGCAGACCTTGTGGTGCAAGTGTGATCCGATTACATCTATACCGTAATGAGACGTTAACCGCGACGAAGACGACTGTCCAGTCCAGTTCGTCGGCTATAACAAAAACCAGTGCTAGACCAGCAATAATAACACGAGAAGGCTAGTCTGAAATTATCCATGCGGTCAATTTAAAAATTAGAGGGGAGTCTTGGATAAAACTCTTACTTTCGGTGTTGGTGTGTGCAATTTTGTTATTTTTTTTTTCGTTGAGGTATGTAGGTTCTCTTGGCTGACATTGGATATTGATTCATAGAAATAGGAATTACATATTACAAAATCTATGGTAGCTTTCAAGTGTTGATGACAAATATAGAAAATGTGCGTGTGCGGTTATAGGTATTATTTATGTTTGTAGGTGGAACACCGCAAGTAGTAGATAGGTCAACGCATATTATTATGATATCTAAGAGTTTTCTAAAATTGTTTAATAATATTTGGCCCTTGATTCCGAAGTTAGTTGTTGACTATATTTAGATATAAGAATAATTAGGTGATAGTAAGTAGTTACTACCTACGCTCGTGAGAAACTTTTTAAACAGTAGACCCAACCTTTTGTGTACCCAGCCATTAGTTATGTTGGTGGTACAAAGGCATTGAGAGACATGCCTACCAATTTTCCAGTGGTTTTAAGACTTTAGATTAAGATTGTGACATCATTTTTACTTTTGTAATAAAAAAGTTTCTGGGATAGGTATGAAAAGTTTTTTAAGGAAAGTTATACCTACCCATTTGTAGAAAAAATTAAGTCCACGACTGGGGGTCTAACGAATTAGCTCTTATTTTTTTTTTTTTTTTTTTACACTATCAGATCTTATTCAAATGGAGCTTAAAGCAAGCATCAGCAGATGAAAGAGGATTTGCCGACACATAAAATGTGTCCCACTGGCTCATCACTTAGTGCAGGTGTTAGTTGTTAGTAGGCACAATGCAACAAAAACAAAAACACTTGCACATAAAAAGATGAAAACATATAAAGACAAAATTAAACAAAATTACACAGAAACATTTAGGATCGTGGAGCACTGGTTCTGAAGATAGTTTTTAAATTACTTTTATTTAAGCTAAAATCCAACACACCTTTGTTCAAGTTTTTTAACTTACTCATCCGCGTGAGAGGCTCATGCATGCCATAATTGGTTCTGTGATGTTCAATATTAAAAAGCTCAGAACTTCGAAGGTGGTACGACCGTCCGCGGTAGTTAAAACCAATTAAGGCTAACAGGTCCGATGAATCAATTTGTCCAGAGATAAGTTGATGGAGAAAAATTAAGTCATTGTTTACTCTACATTGATATAAAGATTGTATCTGCAAAAGCCTTATCCAGGTTATAAGGATCAGCCCATGGAAGGCCTTTAAGAGCAAAGCGAATAAAATTATGCTGGACTGATTCAATACGTTTCTTATGGATTTCATAGAAAGGGGTCCATACTTGCGAGGCATACTCAAGATGCGGCCTAACATAACAGTTATACAAAGAGAGGGTAACGTATTGATCGTTAAATTCCTTTGCCCACCGTTTTATGAATCCAAGCATAGAGTTCGCCTTTTTTACAATAAGGTTAACATGTTCAGAAAATTCCAGATTAGCACTGAAATTACTCCTAAGTCCTTAAAACTAAAAACACGACTAATTTTATTTTGTGTTATACAATATTCAAAATTACTTGGAACGTTTTTCTTTGAGAAAGTAATAGTTTGGCATTTTATAGGATTAAGAGTTAACCCATTTTTATTACACCAAATACTGAAACTATCAAGATCAGCCTGCAAAAGAGTATGATCATTGGGAGATTTGATTGATTTATAAATTTTCATATCATCTGCAAATATGAGAATCTCACTAAAGCGTATAAAAGAAGAAACGTCATTTATAGCAAGAATAAATAAGAATGGACCCAAATGGCTTCCCTGGGGTACGCCTGAATGGGCAATGAAAGTATTAGAAAGGGAATTTCTAAATTTAACCTGGTAAGTTCTATTTTTTAGGTAGGATTTGATCCATGATATAAAAAGAGTAGGGAAACCGTATGCTTGCAGTTTAAAAACAATAATATTATGACTGAGTTGGTCAAATGCTTTAGAAAAATCTGTGTATATGCAATCAACTTCAGAACCACCTTCTATTGCATTTGAACAATTATGTAAAAAGGTAAGAAGGTTTGTAACAGTAGACCTTTTCTGCACGAAACCGTGTTGCTGTTTACATATAATGTTCTTACCAAAGAACAAGAGGCTTTCACATACAACCTGTTCAAAAAGCTTAGGGATACAGGACAATTTAGAAATAGGTCTACAGTTCTTGATGTCAAATTTGTCTCCTTTTTTAAAAACAGGAGTGAGAAATGATTTCTTCCAGAATGACGGAAATTTCCCAGACTTTAACGAAAGCTTATGGAAAGTTGTCTGCGGTAAAATGATCATTTTCCGAAAAACTCGACATATTCAATAACCTTTTTTACGAATCTGTCGAACCAAGGAAATGTTGCTTTGAGATCTACCAAAATTTGTAGACAAAAAATAATAATACATTAATTTACAAAATATAATAAACTGAATTTTGTATAGATGCCATATCTTCGCTGTTTCCCAACCGAAATCTATATATGAAACTGCACGGGTATGTTTGAGAATATGTATGTTACGTTGCGTCGAAACTAAATATTTTCAACAAAGGGTGGTACAAAAATGTGTAAACTGAATTTTATATAAATTGTCATATCTTCGGGTTTTCCCGACTGAAATCGATAAAACTGTATCAGGTTGTGCAATTCGTGATTGCAGTATGGCATTTTTGATTGCAAGACTGCAAACAAAATTAAAGTGATCTCAAATACTTTCAATGATTGCAATAAATCATTTTAAATCGATATGCCAAAAATATTTTAATTAAATTTCATGATATTTCAAGTGGATCGCATCAGATTTCAACCTGGTTTCAAGTGATTGCAAATATTAGTGGTCAGTTGATTTAATTCGTGATAAACTTCTCGTAATCTAGTTCAAGTTATTGAGAACTTTCCAAACAATTGGTTTTAGGTTGAAATCGATGACGAGAAACATAAAAAAAAAGATATCGGCTACCTTTATGGGAGGTATCGTTAAGGTTCGACAAAAAACACCATTAGGTGCCAAAAACCATCTCCAACTTTTTTAAGGAAATCGAACCTTTCGAAAAAATAGGCATTTTCATAACCGTTATACCTGCCATGTATTGTTACTGTTGTTTTTTTGTTGACTTAAAAAAATCAAATTTCTCCTCGAAGAAGGAGAAGGGTCTGCATATAACCCTATAATTACATACCAAATTGACTTTTCCCTTGTACGCTTAATAATTTTGACATCAAAAAGAGACCCATATGCCCATACACACATCAATCCAAGTTTTTACTTGCCATCATAAGTATAGGTACTATAAGACAAGTTATGAATTCGTGCAAAAAAAAGTTTTGAGATAACAGTCAAACATGACATTTGACATGAGTGATGCATCATGGAAGGCCTTTTAGACGGTTGAAACCATTATTCTTAAAAAAAAGTTTAAACCTGTCATATTACGGTTTCTTAAATTTTTACTTTCTCATTAAAACTCAACGGATCTTAACCAAATTCTATTTCTATAAATCCTATATAGCCGAATGATAATGGCCTACTTTTTTCAAAGCTTTTCTAGAAAAAATTATTTTTTTTGAAAAATTAATATTTTGGAAACCAATTGATGAAATTTTGTTTTTTTTTTGTTTTTAAAATTGGCATAGGTACTCAAAATTTTTAAAAAGTTGTTGGAAAAAATAAATTTTTTTAAAAACTGGTCATACAATTTTCGTAAAAAAAAACTCTAAAACATATTGTAATATTTGTTAATTATATACTGTTAATTTGTTAATTATATAATTAAAAATAATACTACCGTTTTCTCTCAAAGTTGTTTATTTTTGTTTATATATTTTGTAATTATTGCGTTTTAAATTATTTGAAAGAATTAAAAAAATTATTTCATAGGTATTCATGTCTGTATCCCCCACCAATTTTGAATGTCCTTCTGTCTGTCAGTATCGTCACTAACAGCCTAGTCGTGTAGACCAATCTAGTTCAATAGTCCACCCAGAGCTATTTTTCTAGGTTTCAAAATAACGGTACTTGTCCTTTTAACCGTTAACGAAAGACTTATTTTTTCTCGAAAACGGCTCCAACGATTTTAACCAAATTTCACGTGTTAAAATTTCAAAGGTCTATCAAATACTGGAAAAACTTTAATAAACATTCGTTTAACTGTACCTGCCATAAACGGTTTCTTCTGTTGGACTTTCTGAAGCGCTGACGTGATTTCAGCGAAAATCATTACTGAAATTGTCGCATCTATATTTATTAAAATAACATGACATACCAATGTCCGTGAAAATATTTTTGATAAGTTTTATATAACTTTAAAAAAAATTGTTTTTGTCAATTCAATATTTCAAGGACTTGTTGTCGAATTTTTATGCAATTTAGTTTTTAAGTTAAAGTTAATTAAATTATTATAAAGTTCTCAAAACTTAAATGTATTTACAACTGCCTACCTATTTACTGTTTTTAATAAATATATTTAAAAAAAATATTAATACAATATCGATTTATTATAAAACTGTTCCAACGATTTCTAACTGATAGGTAATTAATAATTTGTTAAATTTTGTTTGCATACTTTGTATGCAACTTAATTTTTTATATATTTTTATTCTTGCAAAAACAATATTCACACAAGAAAATGTTCACTATAGTAGTCTTAAAATACTACTAATTTGTTGCAGGTTTGACCCCTAGTTGGCTGGACTATATATTGCATTATAATACCTATTATAAAGGTTTTGGTGATAAATGAAGTTCTTTCTGTTGGTTTACCTATCTTTCAGCTAACGACTTGTGATTGTGACTGTTCCTGTCAGCATGCTCTTATTGGACCTAGATAATCCCCGGAAATAAAAAGTAATTTAACTTGCAGTCATTATAAAGTCTTTAGATAGCAAACATTTGGTCGACGAAAAGTTTCAAAGATTAAAATCCAACAAACATGCATATAATATATGTATAAATGATGACCATTTCTTCTGATGCGGTGTCTGGTGGCGGTTCCTAACAACCAGCACTGTCCAGTTTAGTGGCTTTTTTTTAAACGTTTTAACGATTTTTTCACCCTATAGCTTCATTAAAAGTTCATTCATGTGTCCGGTCCAACATTGGTCATTGTAGGCGAAACGCACATTTTATTTGTGTTGTTCTCGTAAAATGTTCAACAAACTGAAAGATATTTCACTACCAGCAGATGAGTTTATTAACTTACTAAACCATACAACAGTTGGATATAACTAGCAATACCACCAAAGACGCAATGCGCGTACAATAATTAAACGCGCAGTAAAATGTGTTTGAGAACGACGATTACCAATGCCTTGAGAGACTATGGATATAAACTTCTTCGTTGTAAAGTATAGGCGACGATAACGAGTGTTAACTCGGCAAACGAACTGGAAAACACATCATTTAGTGTTAAATGGTCAGTGACATTGGTTTTGTATGTGGTGCTGGGCTGAAACAAGTAAAAATAAAGTCTAAATTTATATTAACTGAAATGCAAAGCAAATTAAGATAAAAAAAAAATTTCGTACATGAAGTAAAAGACTTAAATTAAATGTAATGAATTGTAAACAGTTGTTGTATTTTTCATATTGTATGTCTGTCCACATTTTACAGCAATCTTAATGAAATGTTGGCTATATTTTAAAGGCATTTCTTTTTTAAATATTGAGGAGGTAACTTTTTGAAGCTTTCGGTAAGAATCCTCGATTCAGATACCTTTTGGGTTAAATTCGGTCTTTCTTCGGTTTGTATTCGCTTATGCCAACTTCACACAATTAATTGGTGTGTATCAAATTTGGTATAGGTACGTTGGACTTGCCCATAGAAGCGAAAGTCATTTTTTATTCTGGACAAAATATAATACAATATAATTATATATTAGACAGTAAAGTCAAAATCCTTTCCTTTTTTTTACTACCAACGAAAAATTGACTATTTACTTCATCTTCTAAATTAGGTATACAAAAATTATTACTTTTATTCATAAAAATAAAAAAGATATACAGCCCTATTCCGTTGGCGTGAAGAACGATTGGTTGAAAATCAACAACTTTGATTCTATGTACTTAACGTTCGAAGGGAAAAATTCCCCGTCGGCAAATCATTCTTTTGAACGAGCGAATCAATCATCGACTTTTCAAAAAACTACACACACTTAATAAAAGCATCTTCTTCAATTGCTAACGAAAATTACTATAAACCTCGAAAACGTGGCACTATCCAATTGTTTTGATTTTGATTGTTTATTAAGTTAGATACATAGTTTATAGCTGATAATTAATTTTTTTATTTATCTAATTTTGAGATGTTCACACGGCGCGGCGCGTTGAGTAATAGCGCCCAAATCGATTTGGAAATTTCGCCAGAAAATAACTCAACTTTTTGGTGGGAAATTATTTCACTCTTGTGGGTGAAAGTTGCACTTTACATACAAAATGCACACAATATTGTATACCCAAACTTGCACCCACCTAAAGGTCCTAAACCCGCACCCATCCCAAATCCTATAGTGGGTCAGACAGGCCACCCAGGTAATGTGAATCAGGTCCCTAAAGCTTTTCTAATAATTTCTAATAATTAACCATAAAAAATCAAAAGAAAAATCATTAAGTAGCGTTTAAAAAGTCATTTCTGAAAACGAAAATTTTGCCAAGTACATAGGTTGCGGGAAATTGGGTCTTGTGCAGCATCAGCCGCCACCTCAAATTTATAAGATTTGTGCCTATTTTTGTGTTTTTCTGCGCTTGTGTGAGTATTTAAGAAAAAAAATACTATATGGTTGCAGTTTATATTATCTACAAATCGGCATCATAATAACTTTTCTAAGATGAAGTTGTAAGGATAAAACGAGTAAAAATTAGACTTTAACCTTAATTTTCGAATTTCTCGTTAATTTTAGTTTTTAGAAAAAAAAAAAAAATAATAAAGCGCACGACTGGTTTGCACGAACTTGCTCTAGTAGCAATTAACCACAAAAGTAAAATTAAATTTA
This sequence comes from Baccha elongata, assembly GCA_951217065.1. Classification (NCBI taxonomy): domain Eukaryota; kingdom Metazoa; phylum Arthropoda; class Insecta; order Diptera; family Syrphidae; genus Baccha; species Baccha elongata. The sequence continues at coordinate 64,545,038 of OX578274.1, forward strand.
ATAAAAATAAATTTAATAATTTTTTTTTTAAATATAAATCATAAATACGAACAAAATCATAAGAATTGTTTTTAAAACTATTTTTTTATAATGATTCAAGCCAAAATCGAAGTACGCAGAAACATTAGTTGCCTGAATATAAGTTTAGCAAAGAAAAAATTCAAAAATCGTTAGAGCGAAAATAGTTGGAACCGTTTTCGAGCAAATTTATATTCTTTATAACGGTTATTTGGCAAGCAACGTTATTTTTTGAGCTAAAAAAAACTTTAATTTCTCCTCTGTGGAATGTATTACAAACCTTACATGAAGCGAACCGGTTTAACCGTTTAGGATGGAGTTGCTGATACAACCAGACTGACAAACAGACAATTTTTTGTTGCACAAATTCCGAGATAGTACCTAGAAAGGTTGAAAATCTACCAAAGTTTACAAAAAATTCATTCAAAACTTTTGTCAGATGACCCATATTTTACACCCCTTACCTTGAAAAATACATCGAAAACTTTCTATACCTTAGAACAGAACTGTTTACGTACGTCAAAACGTGATATGATATGTGACAACGTAATACAAAATTCAGCTTCTTGAATTGCGTTTCAAGGGTAACTCCTTATTTAAATGCTTATCTACGTCTAATATGATCAACTAAGCGTAAGCCTGAAGCTAAAGTAAGTATAAATATACCATGTACAAAAAACAATCGATTTTAATCAAATCGATTACGTAGGAGTCCCTTGCAACCTATAGAGTTTAACCTCACGCACCTTATAAGCCACTGTTCAATATGATCTACAACCTAAAAGTAGTCCATTAACACGACTCATTGAAGGCATACATTTTATTTATTGTGACTAATGGGTAAAATTCCAAATAAGGTTTAACTGCCTAACTTTTGAATTAAAATAATGAGCCATTTAATTTACTGGCTTTGAATAACATCATACAAACAATATCGATTAGTTAAAAAAGATTCCTGAATATTTGTTGACAAATATGGTTACAATTACAGCTAAGCTATACTTAAAATATATTTTGAAAGTGTGAAACTCCATCTGATTGGGACTTCTCAGTTGATCAACATCATTAAAAGTTCCAAGTAAATTGTATTTTCAATTAATATGGAAAGAAATGTGTGCTGTGTTATTGGATATAGGTAAGTCGTTAGATATGCGCTGTATGTATTTGTGTAAAACAATGAAAGTAATATACATCCATATAAGTACCTTAGCTTTTTGTCAAAAAAAGTTAGTAAACTGAGCAAGAAAAATCTTTAAATTGCGTAATGACAACGTGATTTTTGCTGGCCATCATCTGACGAGCCCACAAACTACCACCGGGCGAAACGCAATGTTTTCTTGGACTATAGGAAACGTTTTAATTTTGAATTTTTTTTGGTTGGTATTTTGTAAATAAGGACAATTTTTTATAATTAAATAAAACAATTTTTAATAACGAATTAATTTAGAGTAATAATTTTTATATTACAATCAAATTTAGTTTGGATACTTACTTACATAAGATGACGCTTACAGTCCAGGATGGACTACGGCCTCAACCAACATGTCTCTCCAGCCAGCTCTGTTCCTAGCTAGCCACTTCAAATTTTGCACCGGAAGTTGGTTGAGGTCGTTTTTCACTTGTGTGCGCCATTGGGGGGTCTTCCAACGCTGCGTACACCATCAGGAATGAACTGGTCGTTGGGGTTTTTAAATAAATCGATTTTTCTTAAATATGTTTTTAAAACAAATTTTCGGAAAAAATTGGCTTCAGTTGTATCTACATTAAAAATTAATTTTATTAAAATTTTCTCAAAAGTTTTATTAAAAAAATTTTGTTTGAAAAAATATTAAACACAACAAAAATAATTACAAAAAAAAAATCATCATTATTTAAATTGATTGGGTAAGAAATTTAAGATTATTGTTATTTTTTAACTAATTAACTAACCTTAAAACATTAAAGTACTTATGTTCCTAGTACCTACCAAATTTGAAGTATATCAGTATACCCATTTAGTTACGATACAGACCAGACCAGGCAAACAAAACTGACGCAAAAACTTTTTTTTTTCTTTATCATCGTTATGCAATGTTTGATTATATTCTCAATTTTTTTTTCGAATCGTGAACTTTCCTATATTGAAAAATAATCGAAAGTTATAATATAAAACGTTGCCTATTTATGTACATAATTCAACCGTGAGCAAGAAAAGGAGCTAACTCACGAGTTAGTAGTACGTCCTCCACTCGACAGAGTACGTGCTTCGTTTTATTCATACCAAACGAAGGAGTAGGTAAGTATTCTTCCCTGAGGCGGTCCTCATCGAACATGAAGATGCTCCATCTTTGAGGAGCTACTCACGGTTTTTATTCATACCAAATGGAGTGACTCCTTCAAAAAGCTGAGTTTTGATGAGGTACTTTGTTTTATTCATACCACCCACTGTCTTTCGTAGTATGGAAGAGAGCAACGATTTCGTTCAATCGTTTTTTATTTTTACGAAATCAGACCCCTGAGCTCAATTCAGTACGTAATAGATATCGTTAAATGTTATTTGGTTTCAAATTCTTATACCTATGCCGTTATTTCTGAGGAATTCAATACATTCTATAATTTTATTTATCCATTTTACTTAACTAACAAAACTGAACTATACTATGGAAGAATTCAACGTGAGAAAAAGTTGTTCTACACTGAAGAAATATTTGTTTAAAAGAAATATATTGATTTTATTAGGAACATGTTGGAGATGATATTTTCTTGCGATTATATGTAGAAGCTAATTAAAGTTTGATATGTACTTTAATTAGTTTATAAAAACTCGAATGTGTCTTTTCTGAATAGAAATCTTCTTCGCAATTTGTTACAGACATATTCATAGTTGTTTTTAAATACGAAAAAAGTGGTACCAACAATAGACTTTATTGACTTACTGTTTTTCTATATGTATAAGCGGATTAACTGATTTTCTTCAAAATTATTATTTAAATAAGTTTATATATGTACGAACTTCCACTTTCTATAAAGATTTCTACATTACATTGTTATAGAATACCTTATGTTACTAATTGAAGAAAGATGTATACCTTATGATTTCAATAACCAATTGTTTTAGGGTTGTTACGAATTAAAGACGTGTATCAGACAGGCATGGAAAATGAAACTTTCGAAATGTATCGAAAGTTAAAACAAAAGTGTTTCGAATTGTACTTTTTGACTTTTCAAAAACAGATTTTTTCGTTCTTTTGATTTTTCTTTATTCCTAAAACAATAGTTTATAATTGTTTATAACAGTTTGAACTTTAAAAATGCTTCTACGTGAAATTTGAAAAATGTATCTACTTATATCATTTTGCCACCGGACCACAGAATTAACAACTTTTTAGTAGGTACAAAGGGCCAGTTCTATGTCGTGAAAACAGTTCTTCTTGCTGAAGAGGAAGAGGATAATTTTGAATATTTTGAACACACAACTCTGTTTATGTGAAAATTTAATTTTGTGTTGAATTAATGCTGAGAAAGTCTCAATATGTAGACGATTTGTACATTGAGGTCCAGTTTTTCAGTTCGAGATTATTCGAGGGGTAGATAAACCCCGAGTTAACTGTTATGAAAACAGTGTCAGTTCGAAAAGTTCTTCGCCCTATACGTCAATATAAGCCAAACAAATAAAGGTTCGCAAATGAACCGAATTCCTTCGCTTTAAACCAAAGTAAAGCATTCGGCAAACCGTTCGACTCGCAAACCGTAATAAGGGACCTAATCTCACACTGAAAAACAGGGCCTAAGTCGTACAAATAGTTTTAACGATACCTGCCATAAGTTAAGAAAAACCCTCGAAAGCCAACACAAAAATCGAAAGAAAAAAAACAATTTTTATGTTTAAAAGTTAACTTATTTATTCAATACGAATGCATTTCGGTTCTATTCTGAAGAACCATCAGCCACCAGCCAAAACAAACTGGGCTTATCATATAATGTACCTTCCTAATTTTCACGATTAAATTTAAATATATCTCGTTAAGTACCCAAGTACCCACTACTACTTGACTATTAAGTTTTCTTTTCAACGCATTTTGAAAACATTTTTTGTATTTTAGTTTTACACATTGTTATTATTGGCATAGTTTAATTTATGCTGCCTAGACAGAAGATGGATGAAATCATGTCTTGGAAGCGTCGGGCTATTTATTTTGGGTTTTTCTAAGACCAAAAGTGTTTCTCTCAGTAGGGTTTAGAAATTCAAGTAGGTTATGTTATATCAGCGGAATTAAATAACAAAATAGAACCGAGATTTCTTCTACACCCAAGTTTATATCATTCATTAAACTATTACTGAACCAAATTCAAATTACATAAAATGGCTTCTAAATATATATAAATTTCTGTCTGTTATTATTGTTGTGTTCTTCACTCAGTGTACTTTGCAACGAATGAATCAACTGTAACTGCTCCCAGTTCGCAGTTAGACGTGTCTCCTTTCATTTGCTACCTTTAGCTTAATGAATAAATAAACAGTTACAAGATATGAATTACGACGCTTTTCATTTCGATCCACATCATGATCATTAATCGAACTCAAGTTACACAATACATACTTTTATTGTCAGCTACTGGATAGGTAGATGAATGGGGTGGCGGGTTGACATAATGTCTAACAACTATGGTTCACATACCGTCTATTTATATGTACGAACAAATTGTTGCTGGTTATTTCTCTGCAAAGCAAATACAAACAAAAAAAAACATTAAATTGCTTGTGTAATCTTAATGTGAACAAGAAATATGATTAAGCTTATAGTCTAGGTATAGATAAATTCAAAAATACTTACGTGTCCTAAGCGATCAGCCATCACTGATGATTTAAAAAAAGCTGCTCACAGTTAATTATTTGAAAATATACATAAATGCCATGTGCCATGTTTATTTTGACTTCACCATTTCTGTCTTAAAGTTTCACAAATTTGCAGACCAAACGGTTTGTCCGATTTGCTTCAAACGTTGGACACCAACAAAGTACATGTTGATATTACGCATCGTGATTCATGACGTACATATTAGAATTTGAAATTGACATAACATAACATACCGGGAGCTGCCATCATGAACCTAATCGTTAATATTTAAGAAAATCTTTTCGAAAACGCCTTTTACGATCTTGTTTAAAAATTCTATTTACGATTTTTTTCTAAAATAGTCGTTTTTATATTTTAATCATTTGAAAAAAATCATAAAAATGGTACATCCCATATAGAGGACAGTTTTGTTTTTAACTATAGGAAAATCGTTAATACCTATACAAATACAAAGCCCTGAGTGGACTTACTCACTTACTTATTTTACTTTACAAAACAAAAAAAAACACATTTTTGAGATAACAATCGAGATAACAATCAAATATGACATCATTAACAGCGAATTAAAAAAAGGGGATCCGGAAATTCTGTCTGTCTGTCATTAGCACCTGCAGCCTAAACGGGTCAATATCCTTCAAACTTGGTATAAACTTGGTATCTAGGGTTTTTGTATTGAAACCGTTAGATGATTTTTTGTCCTAAAAAATTACGGTACCTACCATATAATGGTTATGAAAAAGCTTATTTACCTCAACCTCGGCTTTAACGATTTTGATAAACTTGACATGAGTGCTATGACGATGAAGGCCTTTCAGATGGGTTCGAGTTATTTCGGCTATTCATAGAACACAGTTTTAATGGTACCAGCCAAATAACGTCTTTTTTTTATTTTAGAGGGGTTTGTCACCGGCCAGTTTAGTGGTTCAATGATTGCAATATTTCAAATGACTTCAGATGATTTCACGTGATTTCAAGCAGTATTTAAGGATTTAAATACTTAATAATTTAAATATTATGTGATTGCAATGATTTCAAATAAATTTAATGATATCAAGTGATTGCACAGGATTTCAAAGTGATTTAAAATATAAGTGGTTTGGTGATTTCATTCGTGACAAACCCCTCGTCAATTTTGACTTTCTCATTACCGACCCAGCTGATCTTTACCAAATTTTATTTCTAAAAAGGCGTAGATATAGCTAAATGATAACTGCGTAGATACCTACATATGTACTTAAATTTTTCATAACTTTGTTTTTAATGTAAGTTGGCATAATTTCGCATTGTCAAATAGTTGGTTATTGTCAGCTCATTGGCAGCTATATTGTCAGATCATTGACAGATCTGACAATATTGTAAGACCTGACAATCGTCAATCCTTAGCTTTAGTTTCCTATAAAATTGACATATCTGTACTTACTCAAAATTTTTCCTAAAAGTATTTTTGCGAACTAAACTCAGATATTTTTTTATGTATGTACATGACGTGTGCTTCTTTCATTGATGTTTGACCGGTTTTAACAAAATTTAAAGAAGTAACTAAACATATTATCACATAATTATTGCACCTAGTTCATTTTTTTGATTTATTTTTTCTTCAATTTCTTGGTTTCTAGGAGTTAAAAGAATTTTGCAAGTTGCAACCATAAAAAAAAACTGTTCAGAGTACGTTGTGAAATCGAGATGTATGAGAGTGAGATTTACCAGAGAAAGATGTAAATCCAATTGACAAACATCTAAAATAATAGAAACTGATTTTTTTTTAATTTTTTTAAACTTTACAGCGTCATCTAGCTTTTTCGTGGAGTTACATTAGTTCAAAACCAAACCATATTTCTCCGAAGTATTCGGAATAAGTTTACGGATAAAAAATGGTTTGGATATGTGAAAACGAAAACTATATTCTTTCTACCGCTATACAGCGCCATCTAACAATTTCGCGTAGTTACATTTAAATTCAATACACAAACCAATCTATTTTTCCGAATTATGGTTTTTGTCTAAGACTTACTTGTTTTCTTGTTTGATGCTAGGTGGCGAAATGTTCGTAGAGGAGAATGTTGATAAGGTTGAAAGAAATCGTTAAAAATTAAACATTTTTTAAAATTTTTATGTAGCAGCATTCTCCCTATTTTACATTGACATTATGTATTTGCTGTTTCATATACATAATTTTGATTATTTTGATGCGTTATTGTGTAGAAAACAAAGGTTGCACATAAAGTGTGAAGTCCTGTTCATTCTTTTGCGGTTTTGTGGTATACCTCAAAATAGGGAATCAGTTATTGCTTCATAACTCGAATATACATCTTGCGAAAACACCTGAAATTAAAGATGCCGAATAATTATTTTTAACCTGCGTAACTGGACGATGTGTTTTTATTTGCTCAGTAGGACAAATATTAGTTTCGTATAAAAAAAATCCAGGTTTCGATCAAATCTGCTTATGATGATAAAGAGGGTGTTAAAAATGCCAAATCCCCAAAAATGTTTTAATGTTGATTTGGCATTTTCATGTTTTCGGAGGTCGGACATTGGGTCATATGCAAAATGATGAGTTCAAGCTTTTACTCACTTTTCTCATAATAAAGTTATCAGAAAAAGTGAGTAAAAGCATGAACTCATCTTTTTGCATACATATGTCGAAACGCTCGAAAAATATTGCCCAAATTTTGGTAATATGACAAATCACCAAAAAGTGCAAATGGAAATTTTTAAAAAGTTAATATGAGCGATATATCGCAAAAGTAAAAAAAAAATATTTGCCATCAAAAATTAATGCACCAGAATGAACGAATGAAACGAATGCTTTGGTTACGTTTTATATTAGTAAGCAGCACAGTGCAAGCTTTAAATTAAAAACTTATACATAATAGCTTTATCCTTTTATGTAATTTAAATTAAAGTTTTTATTTATTTATTTTTTTTTTTTTTTTTCAGAAAATGAAGGAGAACTATCGAAAAAAAACATTATGTTACCATGGGGTCCACTCTACTGCGTACTTCAACAAGATGAGCAATCATTTACTGCATATTGCAGTGAAGAAATCTCGGTAACTTAACAAGACTTATCTTTAAAATAAGTTAATTTAAAAAAATCTAACACGGCTATTTTCTATCTTCTCTTTATTTTCTCACTTTAACTTAACGTGTAACTTACTAACATGCAATTTGGATTATAACTTAATACTAACAAATAATGTGCACTTAATGTAGATATTTCCTGCGACTCCCAATAAAGAGGTCAGTATTTTAAAACCGAAAAATATAACGCTTTGAACTATTTTTGTTTTTATTTAAATTGAAGTCGTTTATCTATCTTCTTTTTTTTTTGTTTAATAACTTTCTTAACTTTAATTCAATTTAATGTTAATTAAAATAAAATTGTTAATGAAAATATTTATTCTACACAGTTAACAGATGTCCTGTTCAATGAATATCCTCGAGTTAGATTAGACCGAGTTCGGAGGCCAGCTAAAGCACTCTGGAATGGTCCACCAACAGTTTGCGAAGAAACTGAAGAATCTGATGGTTGTCCAATAGACATTGCAGCAAATACGACGCTCTACAGTGATTTAGGTAAGTCTTTCATAATTTTTAGAATTACATAAGAAAATAGTTGCTGTTCTTATATAGTTATTGAATGTGACTATAAAAATACATGTGAATATAAAAATACAAAGTAGCGACAAGTGAAGGTTTTTATATTTCTTGTGCATTGTGACTTATGTCGTTAATAATATGTATATGTATATGTAGTTCTAGGTATATACATTACAGGTGTCCCCCGATAATTACCTTTCACTTAAGCTTAACTGGCTCTTTAAATTTTAGTGTATATACAATGCTATTATTGATATTTACCTGATATTTGATTTGATATTTGATTTTTTTAATGGTAAACGCGTATGCAATTTCTTCTGTTTCATGCCCTGCCTATTTGAATAGAAAAATATAAAAAGGAGTAAAACATGTGTGTCAAGTTAGCATTACCACATTCAAATTTCAAAGGTTTAACTTTTTGATTAACTGTCGTGAATTTGTAGTCAATTTGCCGTGCAACCATTGTATATACATTTCTATAGTATTTTCATGCTGAATAATCACCACCTGGCCTTCTTAAGAAACTTGTGAATAACACATTTTTAGGTTTGTGCATTTACTAGTTGTCAATTCTGTTACCCTGACTACAGTCGTAAATATATATGAATTTTGTTTTGTTTACGACTCTTGTCAAGGAAATATGGATTTTAGAGCCAATAAAATACATTAAATATTGTTAATTTGTTTTGTTGAATAGACACTTAGTAAATGTAAGAACCTACTAATGTGCAGTTCACAAGTTTCTTTAGATGGCGCTGCTCCATGATTGTACTATAGAAATTTATATACAATTACCTAGTTTATATGCAGGGTCGAAAGATCGAGTTTGATTTGAAACGAAATTCCAACCCAGGTATTTCAGCCAACTAGTTGAATGCTTGAGGAGTTGAGTTATGTGCGAAAAAGTTGAATTGACAGGAGAATACCTGCGTTGCTTTGTAGACATTAAGACTAAAAATTGAATTTTCGAGAAAAATTATTTGTATTGCTTTTACAAGTTATGCGCATACTTTTCAACAACAAATATTCATTCGTTAATATGCAATTGATCACATGCAGAAATAATTGTGTATTCACCATTTCAAACCAGGTATTTCATTTAATTTTCGACTCAACACCACTGCTCGAGTGCGATCGAGTCGAATTCCATTTCGTTCCAACTCATCCCCGTTTACAAATGGGTGAACCTAAGTTCAAGCTCGCTTCAACCATGCATATAAACTAGGTAAATGGTGCAAATAAACAATTTGTCGGGCGACTATTTTTTTTTTTTTTTTTTTGATTGATTTGTGTTTATTTAGCATGAAAAGGCCATTTTTACATTTTTAATTAAATAATTCATATAATTAACAAGTAAATAAATAATTGATGATTTTTAATAATTATTTTAAACAAACATAAGTATAACATTTTTATATCTTGTAAGATTTGTTTCAATTTTTGCAGCAATTGGAAGACTGTTATAAATTTGTATTCCTTTGTAAAAAAACATATTTTGCGATCTATTATTAACGAACAATTGTACATTAAAATTATTATTGCTTCTTAAATTATAAGGTTGAACCTCAGCTCTTGTAGTTAATCTTCTTTGAAGATATTTTGGCATTAAATTATTTTTGATTTTAAATATAAATAATAATGAACTATACACAATTCTTTGTTTGATATTTAGCCATTTTAACATATTTAGCATATAGCTTATTGGCGTGTATCGATTACAATATAAAATTGACCTCATAGCTTTATTTTGTAATTTTTGGAGTTTTTCAATCATACCTGTAGTACCCAATAATAGTATCGTAGAGCAATACTCAAAATGGGGCCTAATTATGGTATTTTATATTTTAATAGCCATTGAAATACATAATTTCTTTCTTATTCTGCGAAAGAAACCGATTTTTTTGGATATTTTTGCACATAACTTTTCAAAGTGTTGTTTAAAATTCAAGTTACTGTCAATTACAACTCCTAAATATTTAATTTCTTGGACACATTCAAATTCGCCAACCTGATTGATTTCATTATTTGATGGCAGTAACATTATTTTAGTTTTTTCAGTGTTTAGTTTTAATTTGTTCATATTTAGGTACTTTTTAACATTATTTAAGTCTTCTTCTAACTTTTCTACAGCATTATTAATTTGTTTTTCATTTACATACATTAGACCATCATCGGCAAAAAATACAATTTTACTATTTCTTATTACTTTTTTGAAATCATTTATATACAAAATATATAATAATGGTCCTAGCATTGCACCTTGAGGTACACCAAGCTCAATAGATATTGTGTTGGATATTTCATCATTAAATTTTACAATTTGTTTTCTATTTTCTAAATATGATTTAAACCATAAAAATTCCACTCCTCTCACCCCATAGTTGTAAAGTTTTTCCAGTAAAATCCTCCTGTCAACCGTCTCAAAGGCTCGTTTCAGATCAAGGAACACTGCTGCAATTTTAGTATTTTCATGCAATTTCTCTTTCCAATCGGCCACAACAAAGTTTAATGCAGATTCACAAGAGTGTTTTCTTCGAAAACCAGATTGCTCTTCCATTATTATTTGATTGTCTTCCAAAAATTTTTCGAATTGAATCTGAACGACCTTTTCTAATATTTTTTCATGAAGCGGTAACATAACTGGTCGAAAGTTTTCACATTTATTCGAGTTCAAGACTTTTTGCACCGGAACTATCATCGACGTTTTCCAGTTATTCGGGAAAATGCCATTAACTAGCGAATAATTAATAATTTTGAGAAAATATAATAATATTTTAGAAAATAACCACTGGTAATGCTATCTTGACTGTCAAGTTAGCACTAATACCCCAGAAAAAGGATTAAATGTAATCGAAACTTAAACAGGATAACGGAAATAACTGTCTTTTTTTTGTCGTAAATAACTTATGCAACGCAATTTCTTTTTTAAGAAACGCTTACCACCATAGAAAAGGAATAATTGTCGCTTTTTTGTCGTGGTAGTGCTTATTTGGGGATAGTAGTGCTAGCTTGACTGTCAAGTTTACATTACCAGGGGTTATTAAAAAAAACGCGACAAATTTTTTAGTTGCACGACAAATTCACGACAAGAAAACTGTAATTATTTGCGTTGTCCTTTTTTAATTTGATTAGTTTTGATCCTTTTTCTGATCCTTTTTTTGGGGTTATTAAACAAAATTGCTTAACAATTTTTTTAGTTGTGTAACTTAGTTACGACAAAAAAGCGAAAATTATTTCCATCATTATCCTTTTTAATTTTCGATTACATTTAATCCTTTTTCTATTTTATTTTATAAAATAATCGTGCGACCAATTTTTTAGTTGCACGACAAATTCACGACAATGAATCAATAGTTTGACTTTTGAAATTTGAAAGTGGTAAAGCTAACTTGACACACATAGTAAAACCAATCTTGTAGGGAGATACGGAGATCAAACGAATAAATATTTATGAATGATTTTAATTTATCTCTTTTTCTTCAAAAATAAGTAATAAGTTCTTAGAAGGCAATTAATCGGGTTTTTCATAAGTGTTTAAACCACTTAAGTACCTCTCATTGTTGGAAATTTAGAGAAAGGAACATATCCGGGGATTACCTACCTAGTTAACAAAATTATAAAAGAAAATGCGGGAAAAAAATCATTACTTGGTCGGTATCTTATGCAAAAATCAACACTTTATTCGTGAAGCGTTTAATGCGGAGCAACAATATTTCAATAACTTACTTAATAAAATACAAAACGCAAATAAATTCAAAATAACGAGCCTTTACATTTACAACAACTTTATTGCCCGAACAATTTTTAGAAACCTTTGATCATACCGTTAAAACCTAAACAATCGCAGTCCAGCAACAAGATTAATAATTAGAGTCTTCACGTTCGAATATTATGAAAGACTTGGCTACTACCAATAAAGTTGACCCCCATGTTGTTCTTGATATTTCAACACGTCTTCCACCACTACCCTTATGATTTCATTTATTTTGCTATGATGGCTATACATACATTACGTATCGTCTTGATTCCTCGGCGATATCCAATCTAACGCCATTTGAATGGCATAATATCTGCACCCACTTTTCTTTGTCTGTGCTTACTGTCCTGCACGTAACAGATTCACAGCTCAACATTAGATTGGTATGACAACATATACAACAAATCTTTAGAATTTAACACAGAACGCACCGATTAATGAAAACTTGAAACCTGCTCGATATAAAATAGCAGAGCATTTAAAGAGTTATAAAAATTAAATTTTCAAATTAAGCTATAAATTTCCTGTTTCTTATATTTTATCTTTAACATCAAAACACTCCCAAATAAATAAATTAAAATAAACGAATTAACCGATTTATAACTTCCACCATTCAAATATACATAAACCGTACCTATCCATTCTTTTCTTCGGCTCACGCACAAATCATAATATTTCAATATAGTGCATAAATCAAAAGGACTGCCTCTAGGCGTACCCTTTAACCTGAGATAGATATCCATTAAATACTATATCACACATTTCAGACAAATAATGCCACACCACGCAACACCAACGATTTATAAATTGCGTTGGTATAATAAATAGCCTATTTTATTGTTGACAAAAGACTAATCGATAACGACATTTTTCTTCAAAGAATGCAACTAAATATAGGTCAACTAAATAGGTCACAGATATTTTAAAATAATAATGATAAACTATACAAACCTTAGCTAATAGGTAAACCTTTAGTACCTAACGTACCTACTAACTAAAACGACACGGCGCGCGCGGAAGGAAACATTAGTTTGGAAACGGTCTTGATAGAAATTTGTACCTATTTAATGCACATGCACCTTAACTAAAATAAAATAAAATTTAAACCGAATCAAACAATTAAATGGTAGGTAACACTTAAGTATAAAAATAGTTTATCACTATGGAATAACTACACTACACGTGTTCATTCCGGAGAAACGCCTCCAAATTTATAATATAAGTTCATAATAATGTATCGTTATCATAATAATGTATCGTTATCGTTATCAAATTCCTTGCTTAGCATAACAGGTGCTGAGTGCTGACTTTATGTCTATTTCACTGTATAAATACGTCAGAGTTAGCCACCAGCACCAAAGTAAGAGCCAAAGAATGTAACCAAAACAAAAACGAAAATGAATAATTCATAGCAAAAATGTGTTTCATTCCAAATCTAAAGCCAAATGAATTTTATTTTTTCAATGTTCAATCTTTCATTCCTTTTTGATATAGAAAGATACAATCAGTGATGATAATAAAGTACTTTTGTAGTATTGTAGTCAGCAGATATGATGCAATTTTGTGCTATTTATTTTTTTAACGTACATAACACTATCAAGCAAGGTGGGATAACATAAGGTCCGCGGACATAATCTCCATGGACATTATGGCTGAACCACTTCAATTTAGAAGAAACTTGCAGAACTTGCGGATTAAACATTTTCTGTACTGAGCCTTTAAAGACTGAATAATTCCTGTTAAATAGATTTAAATTCAAAATTAAGCTACGGCTAATAATAATTGAATCTAAAACATTATATTTATTTATTTAAGCTACAAATTACAACTCTTATCTGTTAAAAGAATAAAATAAATATAATTATAATTCATATCTTAGTCATCTAATCTAAATTGTTCCTTAAAATTATTTTTAAATTTCTTGAGTTTAAACTGAAATCAATATAATTCAAACAATTAGTAAAATCAACACAAGAAGCAAAAAGTGGGTCATAAATACCGTAGACAGTTCTATTAAATTTTAAATTTAATAATTTAAATTGACGAAAAATTCTGTGTGCAAAACATTAATTGATATTTCAAAAAGAAGATTATTTGAATCAATATGTCCAGTTATAATGTTAAAAACAAAAAGGATATTAGATATTTTTCTTCTTTTACTTAATGTTTAAAGATTCAAAAGTTGTTTTCTTTAGAAGCATCGTGGTTGCATCGATTTCCCAATTGAAAACACATGTTTGTTTCAACCTGCAGTTGCAGTTAAAAAACAGTTAAAAAACAAAACAATTGCTTACATTAGTACGGTTTTGTTAGCTGGTGTATGTGTTATGGTTTGCCTTCAGGAAGAGTCCTGTACATTAAACAGGTCTCATCCGCATTATGGCGAGGAAGAAAAAATTGCTTTAAATTGATCGGCGGAAAAGTTTTTATTTGGTAGACCGGAATCTTTCGGAACTACACCGGACGATGCTGTTTACGTTTATTTGGCACTTATGATATTTCGAATCTGAAAATAACAGAAAATCGACTTGCACATATTTCGAAATTCTAAATTGTTATCTAATTGTCGTTATTTTGTTAGTATAGGTTTAGAGAAGTGATTGACAAAAATATTCGGCCCTATCATAGGCCACGCCGCAACGGTTTTCGTACTTTACATAAGTGAACATATTGAATGACTTTGAAGATCAATGTTGTAATTGGAAATTGGAAATTATGTTGCAAAATACTCAGAAAGAAGTCATCTACAATGATTTCGTTTTGCCATTCGTAGTCCATTCGTGACAAAAAAAATATCTGCGCTTTAATTTGTTGTCCGGAATCGGACAGTTTTCCTTATCGATACTGGAACTACCAAATAGAAACGCTATAAGTCTATGCAAAACATTTGGACATTGTTTTGCTTAGGATTTCTTGATGTGATTTTCTGTTTATTTTTAAAACAGTAGCCGAACTTGTTGTAAGGAGTAACTAAAGCTAAAGTTCTTACAAATTGAATATAATTTTACTCAAAATCACACACATAATATTTAAATTATTAAAAAACGCCTTTGGCAAAATATGTATGTATTTGCCCGATCTGTCAAATAAATTCAATTTCATTGATATTTAAATTGATAGAGAAAAAATCCCGACTGAGAAAAGTATGAATTAAAATACATATATTTTTATCAAATTTGAACAAAAAGTTGCGTATAACCAAACTCGCACCCACACTAAATCTTATAGTGAGTCAAGGCAAGGGGAAACTTGCCCACCATAAATATCTAACTTCTTTCCTCAGTCGGTATTTTGGCAGTGAGGATTTCGTCAGTCGGGATTTCCTATTTAAAACTATTTAGTCTGTTTGGGTTGCAGTGATTTTTTGGAAAATTATATAGGTGAGGCAAAGATTGATTAAATACTCTCAATTTTGTTTTCCTAGCTAATAGTTAGTTTAATTAGTTAATTTAAATGACTCTTTATTATTTCTTAACATAATTCATGTTGGTATATATGTAAACTACCAGACTTAAAAATAACAAGTAAAATAATTCTATATTATATAAAATTAAAAATTATTTAAAATTTAAAATTTAAATATCTTCTTCTATTACACATTTTCTATATCGTTGTGCATTATTAGGGATCACAGTTATTCCTTGTAAATATTAATCAGTCTTCCTTTTTTCCAATAATTCTCAACCGTTTTCATGCTACACACTTCGCAAACAATTTTTTTTCCTCAAACGTCATATCTTCTCTAAAGTGTTAATCTGACAAAAAAATACCTTAGACGAAGTTATAGGTAGTTGAACTTTTCATTTGATCTTTATATCATACAGTTCCGTTTTGTAGTTACGGACAAAAGTGTACCGAAAGTTTATCTCAAGCTTATTAATATAAAGATAAAATTATATTTATATTTACCACACATCCCTGGATATAATACACAAATACCTTAACTTTAGTACACTATAAATGTAAAATGCAAAAGAATACAATAACTTCTGGAGCTTTAAAGTAAGGGGCAAGCCGGCAACTACCAGGAATGAATTGGAATTGAAGCAAAAGCTTTATCAGTTTCAACCTTTTTTATAAGCCCTAAACTTACCCAACAAAGTTGGTTGGTTTAGTAGAGCTTGATAAATTTTTACTACGAAGTTTATCTTTGTATCTCTGATGGATAGTCTTTTCTGTTGCTGTTCTATCTGTTCAATGTTCAAGCGATGAACCTCTACTTCACGTTACGCATGAAATACCTTCGCCCCGGCCCCTCTAGTATAATGTGTGTACAGAGAAAACATTGAAAATTGAATGGAATTCTTTTTCACAGTGTTTCTCTCGCTTTGCGTTTTGCTTGTGAGTTTACAGTTTAGTTCATTTTTGGCTTCCGGTGGATTAGTTAACGGTTCTGTCGGTCGGTTGTGCGTGCATCCGTTTGTTTTTAAATAGCGCGCTATTAAGCGTCTTTATTAGGCAAACTATATTGCCAATTTTGTGGAATTTATTTTTAAAAATTTATTTATTATTCTAAAAATAGATTCGAAGATTGGTTTTGAATACAAATAGAAAAAAAATAATAAGTGATATAATAATATAGTTTAAAAATAATTAAAAGTGACTAAGAAGTCTAAGAACGTCAAAACTTAGACTACTAATTAACGCCCGCTGATAGGTCCCCATTTTTTATGGATTTTGGATTACCTACAGTTAATATACGGTTTCCTTACGTTTGGAGAAAACAAAATTGGATTTCTACATGAAATGTAGGTAGATAAACAGAAAATAAAAATGAAACAATGGTTTATTTATTATTTTTATTTGACTGAACCACCTGATCAAATACGTATAAAACGCCTCCGAAAAATTAACTTAAAAAAAAAACATTTTTCAAATTATAAACTGCATTTAAAAAATAAGACTCATTATTTTTTTATATAGAGTTTCATTTTAATACTGTTTGTCAAACAAGATTCCTTAAATGTCAAGATAGAAATAAATGTTTGTTAGTTTGTTGTGGAGGTACGTACCTACTATTTGTTTTGTGCCGTAGATTAATCCCACGCTTGTCAGCTTAAATAACGTGTGAACTAATGGAGCATTCGTTATTATTATCTACTTACGTGGTAATTTGTAGAATGAGTGTTAAGTTGTTGAAGCAAGACTAAAGAAATACCACCCCCTTCGATCAATAGGTACATTCAAGTATTGGTGTCATGATCAATATTCATTTGACGGTTATCGTCTTTAATCTAATCAAGCTATCATTGTAAACATAAACAGGTTTTATTTGGTATTGAGATGAGTTTCTCACAATAACAACAGTAGAAAGGTATTATTGGTACCGGTTAGCGGGAATTTTTCTTTTATTTATATTTTTAAAAATCTATAAGCAATTTTGTAGAACAGAATGTTAGAAAGTTAAACTATAAGTTAGTTCTCGATTGATATTATATCATAGATTTAGTTTTGATGTGTTTTTAAATGTGCTAATCTGATTGAATTATATTGTAAACGTTTTTTAGCTATCGGTAGCATAACTTCTTTTTATTGATACATAATATGTGCTTTATTAAGAAGGAATTTAGTCAACGGTGACCAATCTGTTATTGAATAAATTGATTAAGATAACAGTTAATTATGTTTAAGCCCCTTTTGTTTTATAAAGAGACAAATATTGTTTTTATATAAAACAAGTTGAAAATGTATGTATAACCATATTATAGGTCAGATTAAAAATAATACGCTTCATAGAACCTTCTGGGAAAGTTGTAAAAAAGAACGAAAATTCGGGTACCTATTTTAGAAGGGTGCCTCATTGCCATTGAATAATCCTGATCTCGCTATAAGTGAGAATAACTTATCTGTTGGTGAATTTTCGAGATCAATTTATAGCATAAGGAACCAGTACTTCAAATTGATTTTCTGGGTACAAGCAGGGTATAACATGATCGTGGACAGCTATACAGAATTTAAGAAAAATATACCTACCTATTAGTTAATAAATCTATATCGACTGATCGAAGTAAATAGAGTTTTTTTAGAGCTCTAAATAACGACGCGGATAAAAATGTTGATGATGATAATGATATATTTTCGACTATACTTAACTCCTTATACTTAACTCCTTAAACAAATAATACAATGATTCTATAAGAACTTTTATTAAAGAAGCAAATAGCAGTTATTTTCGTTTGAAGTAATGGGTTAGGTATTGAGTAAGGGGATTTTTGCAAATATCAAAAAATATCGCATTCAACTCATGAGTTTTCAATGTTTGTCAATTAAATTCTTTAAGATGGAAATTGAAAGTGGTTTGAGTGAAACTCTCAATAAAGCTAATTGAGTAAACGTTCATTAAAGGATTTCGATCCAAAAGAAAAATTGAAGCCAGTAGGTCCTATTATTAACAATAAATAAATATTTTCATAAACTATTTTCTAAGTAAGAAAAGTAGATAATGTAATAAATTCTCTATATATTTGGTTGTAACCTCCAAAACAAAAATCCAAAATTTCAAATTTTGCGACATTGTTAAAAGCGGGATTTTGTGACTGCGAGATTATGAAAAGCGACTTACAGACTTATTTTTACAAACACTATATTACAGATTGATGTTAAGTAACTGATCGTGTAAAGGTCGCTTAACTTGCAAGATTTCGTTTTTCGATATTTAAAAAAAAAGTAAGATTTCGTTATTGGAGATTTTAGTTAACGAGATATCGTAACCCTCCCAGATATAATTTTATAAGGTTTCTAATCTTCCAACTCTGTTATTTTCATTTGATTTTACGTATTTTGTAAATGCCTTTACATTCAAAAACGCCTTTTCATAAAAAAACAACGGATACATAATTTAACAATAGCAAACAACAATCTAAAAAAATAAAAAATCATCATAAATGACAAAAAAATTACGAATTGGCAATTTTTAAAAAATAAGAGGAGAAAGCTCGACTATAGTGTTGAAAAAAATTGCAATGACCTTCAATTATCGTTCACTCATTATAGAATAATATTATATTAAAATTCTCAGAATATGTTTGCTCGTCACCCACTCAAAAAAAAAGCAATTTAACGCCAACTTTATACCGTTTCGCTGCCGCCGCCGGATGAAACTCCACAGTCCACACACTCACTGATAGAAAATCTAATAAGGTATAAAGAAATACCTACATAAAATGCTTACAATGATTCGATTTTTTTCCAAAATTAGAATCAAACGATTAAATTTAATGTAAATATTTAGAGAAGCGTTAGATAGATTTTGGCATTAAGTTTACATTGTCGATCGTGGCTACGGTGGTGGCCCGGTAGATATTTTAAAATTTCGCATTGTGAATCATCTGCAATGCAATGTTTGTTTCTAAATTATTTAAATTTAAACAATAATGAAACCTTTGAAGAAAGTGTTTATTATCTTAAAAAAATTCAAATATATTTGAATTATTCAACAAGTGGATTCTGAATAATAAAATCTACTTTTTATGTTATTGGTTAAATAATTTAAAGTTAAAACTATTCTTTCTTATATGTATATGTAATGTATGTATAAGACTATATTGTATCGATGATTGTATATCTTGCAATGCATGCAATATGACACGTCTCCGCCCACTTTATGTACACGTATAAGTACCACACTGATAATGATATCACTACACATCAGCTGCGGAATTTTTGGGGAAAAAAAACTTGGCGTCTGATGGATTTACAATGATGGAAGAAAACCAAACACAAGATGAATGAGAGAATAATGTAAAAGATACTTATTGAGCATTTAGGGTCAATAGACTAAAGAAAAACTCACATTCGTGAGTAACTGAATTACAACACTCAAAACATTCACTGAATTGGATATCACATACATATAGGTAGAGTGAAAAGAGTAAAATTGTTTTAATTATGATGAACGAAAGAAATTTACACTTTTCACTTAATAATGTGTAGGAAATCGTTATGATGAACAGAAAATTTGTAAAAAAATAATAAATAGTTTTAAGGTGTTTGCGCATGTTCGCCGTGTAAAAATGTGCCTATGATTGCTATAGGTACATATTATTTCCTTGCAGGCAGTTCGGAATCTAAAGAATCAACAATTTAATTTTAATGAGATACATGCGTGACTTTATCAAAGCTGAGTAAGAAGTGAAACTAACAATTGGAAGCAAATTTAGGAAATTTTTTAAATGGCATTAGGGTATGTACCTGCTATAAGATATTGTCAATAGAAAATAGAAGATATTTGATGTTTCGCATTACATATTGAATGTATAAGAAACATAATACAATCGTACGGTTACCTAATTAGGCACAGGACTACATATTTATATCTACTAATATATTTAATCTGGGTTGGAGTCAAAATCCCGAAATCCAAAAGACCGAAAAGTCAAAAGACCGAAAACAAAAAAGCCCGAAAAAGTTTTCCCGAAATCCCGAAAAATTATTTAAAATGAAAAATTTGCGCAAATTTTGAATAATTTTTCGGGATTTCGGGAGAACTTTTAGGGGCTTTTGTGTTTTCTTTACTTTCTTTTTCATATACATATATACCTTTTGAGGGTATTTTACTTACTTTAACAGCACCCGGGTGGCCCGCTTCGCGCGCTTCGCGGATTCAAGGGATTTTAACTCTCTTGATGTAGTCAGTCCCACTCACGCAACTCCGTTGCTTCAGTCGTCTGGCGGGCGCCTGAGTCCAAAGTTTCCAAATTCAACAGTTATAGCTGGTCAACTTATGACCCCAACAGTCAAGATTGTGTAATCCTAACGGGAATTTAAGTAGGGCTATTGTTTTGGTATTTATAACATTTTTCTGTGAGGTGAGAGAGAATTTTGTTAATGATTTAAAAAAAAATATTTTGTTTTTTGTTCAATGAAATTATCTATTTAAAAAAAAAATTTAATTTTGAAAAAAAAAATCAATCTTAATTTCGGTAATTTGGCTTTTGGGTTTTTTGGGTTTTCAGTCTTTTGGGTTTTCGGTCTTTTTAATTTTCGGTCTTTTGGTTTTTCGCTATTTTGGGTTTTCGGTCTTTTGGATTTCGGTATTATGTCCGTCTCCCATTTATTCTATCTACAAAAATATAACGGCAGTTTTCTGTTAGTCAGGAAAACTAAGAAGATATACATACATAATTATAAATAAATTTAACTTGAATAAGTTAATTTCGGTAGTTAGATATAGCGTTGATTACCTGTGAATATACAGATGCAACGTAAATACTGATCTGCTTGTTTGTATAATATTGGTTCGATGTTAATAATGGTGGAATAAAAACGTCCTCTTTTTTTCTTCAAGCACCAAAAAGTGAACTAAAAAGTTTATATGTGGCTGTTTTCACAAATTTCAAAAAATAAAAAAAAGCTAATTTGACAGATCGGGATAAATGGATTTCTTGTTTTTCATACAAATTTGTTTTAGTTTTTCGGTTCAATTATCAAATAATCGCTATCTTTTAACAGAAAGTAAAATAAAGTAAAAAATTATTTTTTTTGTTACCATTAACGAAACTAATTAACGATGACTAATTATGCTACCACTTTTTTTTACCAACGAACTATCTAAAAACCAAGCAAAAACTAAAAGGTTTCTCAATAAGAGGTTATTTTGATATTCAAGGACCCAATCAGCAAAGACACGACGTTGTTGATGATCAGCCGGCTTGAGTTCTTGTGTTAACTGAACTTTATAAGCCTTAAGACCCAAGTCTTTATGCAAAATACGGTGTAATGACGTTTGTGGAATGCCTAATTCCAAAGAACGACGAGGAATGGACAAACCTGGGTTTTCTTCAACACTTTGGGCTACAACAGCAATATTCTCAGTTGTTCTTGAGCGACGTGGACGGGTTTTATTCTTCACATCACTAACTTGTCCCAACAGCTCGAATTTGTCCACCAATTTCTGAATTGCGGTCCGACAAGGTGCTTTACGACGACCCAAAAATGTTTTAGTTTTACGAACCGTCTCTGCCAAATTTTCACCAGTGAATTTTAATAATTTCAATGCGTTGTTGTGTATGGTTCCATTTTTATTAATGGCGTAGTTTCTACTTGTCAAATGTCAAAAAATGACAGCTTCAAAAGTGACAGCTACCGATATAGCGGGCTATTTAAAATAACCCCTCTTATTGGATAACCCTTTATAAGCTCTGTTATAGTCTTTAAAAACAATTTAACTTTAGTAAACACATATTTTCTTAATGAGCGTATACATACATATTTTCAATTTATGTTATTTAGAAAAAAATTTCTTGGTTGAATATTAATTTTTTATTAATTTAATTAGTTTTCATTTGAATGAGTTTTATTTTTTGTTTTTCAGCCTCTTTTTGTATGCCCTCTTTAGAAAATAATTAAGTATGTCAAAAGTTGAAGATTTTCAGTGTTTTGTAAATTTCTTGGAAAGTATGAATGTTTTGCAAAAAAAATGTTAAGGTAACAATTGTAGATTATATGATTTTCTACAAAAAAGGTCATGACACTTTTCATCGTACCATCAACCGATTATTTTTTTGTGGTTTCCCCATTAAGCATAATGCACGGAAAAAAAATAAAATGTTTGACTGGGTCGCACGAACTTGCTCTTGTTGCAAATTATGGGACTACAAACATTTTGATGCATGAAATTATGTAATTATGTATCATCATATTTTTCGTTATACTTTGTTTAGCTAAAAACCTTAAATGCCATCCATTTTGTGCTGGATATTTAACTTATGTGTCGTTCCAAAAATACATAAATGAAATCGGTTTCGCCGTTTTGAAGTTCCAGCCAAATTTGTAAGAAGCCGTTTAAATTAAATCTTCGTTATGTGCATATTTAGCCAAAATCCTGGAATGCAGTTATATTTAAAACATTTCAAGTATAATTTACACAAAGTTTCATCAAAATCGTAAGAGCCGTTTACAAAAAAAAATTGGAAAAACTAATACTCTAGTTAGGTACGTTTTAGTTTTCCCGAATTTTCTCAAAAACTAATAGTACGATTTTGATGAAACTTTGTGTACGTTATACTTGCAAGGTTTTGAATATAAGTGCGTTTCAGAATTTTGGCTAGAATTGTACATAACGAAGATTTCTTGTTAACGGTGAATAAAACATATTGAGGCATATTCATAGTTATTTTTAAACTCGAGTTTTTAAACAGCATAAACTCGAGTTTTTCTTAAACACAACTTAAACATCATTTATAAATATTCCCCATTGAAATTAAAATGTCTTCGACTACAGTACCTATCTTAAAACTTATCTTATTGGTTAACATTGGTTTATCACGCGTTGGGGGTTAGTGTTGAAGATTGATCAGAAAACTGTTTCTTAATAGTTTGACTATCGAATCCCTGACCAAAAAAGTATCGATTTTGTTTGGTATATTTTCCTTTTTTTTTAATGTTAATTAATAACTTTTCAGAAGAAAATCACTTTTTTTTTAAATTCATAAATGTATCCTTGAACCGTGAGATCCACATTTTGAATTTATTTCCCATAGAGAAAAAATAAAACTTTAATAGTCCTATGGAGTATTCTGCTGTATGCAGTTTAACTCAATCTTTGTAATACTAGGTCATTTAGAATAATTATTTTATTTATATATCATAAATCATTCGCAAAGAATTTGTTAATCACAAAGTCATACGCGTGGTGCAAGAAATCCCCGCACCAATTTGTAACTTACGTTTTTGAATGTATTTTGTTTTAAAAAGAACGGCACTTAATCAATATAAATTAAAACATGACCTTCCATAATATTATGGCAAGTGCAACCAACCCTTTTTTAAACGTTTAATCAATTATTTCAATTATGTACTTAAAATATCGCACCGTCTTTATTTGTCTCATTCCCCATCAACATCATAAATAACACATTTAACTCCATCCTCATAAAAACACTATTGTAGCATTTACAGTACTGCCTTTTTATCAACCACACAAAGGGACGCAATTTGTGCTCCGAATCCGAATCCCTTTGTAAATAAAATGCACCTTAGGGTTGCACGTACTTGCTCATTTTTTTTCATCTAGGAGCTTGTAATATGTATTTTATTTATTGCATATAGATATCTAGAAACTTATTATAAACACTGAAACGATTTTTTATATATTTAAAGCTAAAAAAACGGCATGTAATCGATGTGTTTGTTTTAAAATCACTGGGTACCTAATGTTTCAATAAGTTCTGTACAGCTGTACAGAACTTATTTGAAAGAAAACAACACAAAAATATTTGCTAAGAAATCAAATGGAAACTTATTCAGAGATTGTTAAGCAAAACTTTAAAATATTAATTTTATTTTTGTATTTGAAGTTATGTATAGAATCGATTAAGTGGTTACTGATACTGAGAATGTGGGTTAACAAATTTTAACATATATGAAGCTGCGGTTTAATTTAAATATATTTTGTTTCCTTTGTGAATCAAAATCGTTCGAAATGTTTTTGATAAAATAAAAATATTCATGCGTATTATTTCGATTTTTATAGAATCCATTATATTACCCTTTGACACAAGTAAAATGCAATCCTTTGTGTGTTTGCTAGCTCCAGCGACAACATCAGACTCATATAAAATGTCGTATATTAGTCCATCAACTGTGTTGTTTTTAAAAAAAATTATGGTTTTTCTCCACACATGTGGATCGTTTCTAAACAAAAACTATAAGGAGGTCGGGAAATGCCATGAAAACTGGGATTTAGCCAATAAGTTAAAAATAATCTCAAGATAAAAATAAACTCGAAAACGAAATTCTATGTGATTACTTAAAAAAATGATGGCGCTGACGACGACGGACGAAGACGATAATTATGTTGCAGTGGCATACCCTTGTAGGAATTGAAAATTTCGCATGGTAAAAATAGTTCAGTGAGAGAAAATTTACTCTGGGAAACTTCGTATGATTGTGTCGGAATGGTATTATAGAGAAAAACATCCGGAGCATGGAAACTAATTGGAAAAAGCGAAAGTTTATTAGTTGGAAAACTAATAATTTTAAATTTTCCATCTGGTTAAAAATTGAAATCAACACAAGATTAAAAAATTGATGTTGATGTTAAATTTATAAAGCACCTTAAATATACCCTTTTCATTATCAGATGCAATTTGTTATAGAAATAGTCAACATTTTTGGAACCTAAAGATGTTACTCACTTCACTATATGGAATCGTATAGTTCCAGAACCCAACTTCTGTTAATGGTAGCACAAACTTAAGTTACTTTTCTTTTTATTAAAAATGTAATAATTGTAACAATCGTTGACTATTTACCAAGCGTTTGCCTTTATGTCAAAGCTCTTAACATTTCCTCTTTGTTGTTAAACTTGTCAATCGTTTCCAATCGATAGCCATCAGAGACAAATTATTGGGAGTATGGTAATTAAGTGCAGACAAAAACATAAATACATAGAAAGTTATCGGAAGAAGGAGAAAGCGATTTCCAGGTGAAATATACTTTTTTATCTTAAAGTGTTTGTGCATCTTTTTTTTTTTGTAGGGAAAACGTTTAAAAACAAAACAAAAAGGAAATAAACTCATTTGAAAATTATTCACACACTTCTGAGTTAGTTTGTCGGGAAAGACTTTAGTAGGTATAATTAATGCAAATTTTTATAAGGAAATTATAATAACTTTCGCACATAATACAACAATCATTTTAATAATGTTGTATTACTGCAAGTACAATAACTTGTTTGAAGGAAACGGTGAAAACCTCGATGTAGACATTAATTTAATGTTTCTGAAATATTTTTGTTTTTATCTGATGATAAGAATAGGAACATAATAAAAAAATTGTAGAATTTATAAAGTTTATTGAAATAATGGACTATTTTGATATTCATTTTAATCGACGCACGTTGGTCGATTAAAAATGTTCGTCTTTGAAGTTGCAGTAGCGCTTTTGGGTTTGGAGTTGGAGGTGGTTAGTATTTCAGGGACCGCTTTCCGAACACCTTGTTTATATTTTTAGTAATTCCCATGAAACCGGTGAAAACCTTTTGTGAATCGGGGCCCAAAACCAGATATATCAAATTATTTTCGACCAATTTTTAAACACTCAACGATATTCAAGCAACAATTAATCTTTTAGTTTTTTTCCAAATTTGTTATTAACACACTTGATAATTTGTGTTTTTCAAAGACCTTAGATAGAGCCAGCCATTTTAATTTATTGATAGAGCTAAATCTATTTGTCCGAGAGTTAGCGACCGATTTTGAACATTATTTTTGCTTTTTGTCTAGTAATTTTTTGAATGTCACTCGTAAATAAATGACAATTTTGTCTACCGGAAATGGCCCGACTATGGTAAGTAAAATTTAAAAATGCGGATGAAATAATGTAAATGATTTTTTTTTCACTTCAATGTAGTTTGATACGTTTTAAATAATAATGTACAACTGCCATAACATTATCAAGTCGGAAAAGGGTTGCCAGAGCAACTCAAAAAATTCAATACATTTTTTTTTAAGTGTTTTTATATTTTTTTTAGCTCTATTAAGTCGGTACGCATATTTTGAGAACTGAATTTTGTATATCTTAAAACTAAGTTTTATAAACATCCGTAAACAGATTTTCAAAATCTCAATATTTTGAGAAAAAAATAAAAAAAAAATTATTTAAAACTTAACAAACATTTTTAGTAAAAAAGTTGGTATTGTATCTTATTTCTAACAGCTATTGAACTAGCTGTGTCAATTTTTTTTTAAATCGCTTCGGTGGGTATCGAGAAATTTGAAATTTAAAAAATATATATATGGCAGGTACCGTTAAACGAATTATCCTGAAAGTTTCATTTTTACTATTTAATAGTCATTCCATGCCTACAAAATTTTGTTCAAATCGTTAGCTATGTTTTCGAGAGAAATAACTTTTTCCAATATTTTTGTACCTATGACAGGTACCAACCTTTATTTTTGGCCGTTTAAAAATACGTCAGGGTAAAACGCTTTGAAAACAATTTTACCAAGCTTGAAGAAAATCGGCCAACCCGTTTAGGCTGAAAGTGTCAATAGTGACAGACAGACAGACAGAATTGTCAGACTTTCTTCTTTCGTATGCTCTATCATCGTAATGTCATGTTTGATTTTCATCTCAATTTTTTTTTCACGAATGCATAACTTGCTTTATAGTACCTACCTACATTATAATCGTAAGTAAAAAAGTGAAAATGTGGAATATATTAAAAAACCAGAACGACTGAAAGAGTTAAAAATGAGAGAAAAAATACATATTAGCTATTATTAATAAAAAAATAGTAGGGCGTATTGTGTCGAAAAAAAAAGTGTGTCGGACTATCACGCCGCTGGAGGTCTGGGTTCGATCCCAGCTTCGATAAACCCTAATGTTTTTTCTGGGGCACTGCCTTTTGCGAGGAAGTGACATCCTCCTTGATAGTCCGGGGGGCAGCGACACAAATTATGATATGATTTCTCCAAAGCTGAGTTTTATATATTTCATAGCTGTGACCTTGCTGATAACAAAACCGGTCTTCAGCTGCCGCATACGCGGGGGATTTGACGTGGGTGACGTCTTAAACATAGAAAAAAGGTAAAAAAAGTGATTTATCCAAAGCTAAAACTTTGTGTATAGGTTCATACAACCGTTAACTATTAGAAACCACTCGTCAGCTGGCTAGATTCCGGTGGATAATACGTCAGCTGGCCATGAAAAGAACTTAATAAAACACAGTCAAAAAGTAATGAAATATGGGTCATCTGACAAAAGCTTGGTAGGTCTCTAAGTTTGAATACAGAGTTTTGTAGAGAGGTTGATTCTGGGTCTTGTGCAGCAGCCGCCATCTTGAATTTAAGATTGTTTTTGTGTTTTACCATTTTTCTACGTTTGTGTGCGTTTTTATGAAAAAACTAATAAAAATTTTTTTGTTGCAATTTGTAGTATCTACAAATGAATTTTACTTGTAATTGTAGTATCTTAGAAGTTATAAGGAAAAAACGAGTAAAAAAAATAGACTTGATTTTCGACAAAATGTATTGAACACTTTTTTAAAGAGCATCTATTTACTACGACGGGCGGAATAGTGTAAAATGCATATATTTATGTTGCTTTTTACTTGCAATTATTCAAGGCGAAGTGATTTATTCAGCTTTAAAGAAATCACTCATTGAAAAATGTCACCTTAGTTGTTCGGATTCGACGTAAAATTGTAGGTCCCCTTCACTCCTGTAGGACTAACAACGCACACAAAAGGATTGGTTGAGAGTTGTAAGTCACTAGGCCATGGTTCTCCGGAGCTTTCAGTACCACCAAATTAATTTTTTTTTTATTTGTTTATTAAGTAATATTAACAGATCGATATAATTTCTTATTTAAATAAGACCAAATGAATGACTTAGTTATAAGGTCTTAATTTATCTTTCAGTAGGTTGTGGACGTACATTATATAATTTATTTAAACGAAATGTTTATATTCCTTAGAAAATTTTACATTGTAGTCAATCAGACAGTACACACCACTTAAGTTTACCAGAAAATAAATATTTAAATGTTTATCTCTCAGATTTCTACATAAACTTGACTCAAATCTTGTTCCATTTAATGTTTCCCAAATACATAATTCCAACACATTTTTGACCTTGTGGTTGCCACAAACAGTAAACAAATTAGGGCTCTAGTCGACCCAATTTATTTGTGAACCTATTTAAGTTTTCAAACGGAACCACCTTGCATAAGACACCATTATGGTACCTTCCTTTCATGATAAGCACAAAAAAAGACAATCAAAATTGTCACTTCTGTCATTGTTTTTTTAGTATCTAATGGGGGCAACTTTTTTTTTTTATTAAAAAAAAAAAGATTTCATACACCCAACATATGTTGCAATTTTTAATGAGGGCCACCAGATGCTGAGCAAAACAAACGTCTGTTAAAATATCATAAGAGGATCCTGAAAGATAAACCTAATTTCAATCTGTTCATTCACCTGTGTAAAAAATAAAAAAATTAAGTAAAAAAAAAAAGAGAAAATAATGTCACAATACATTTTGTGGTTACCATCACAATGCTTGAACATTATGTGTGAAGGTGAAAGACAAATGATGATGATGAATAAAAAAATTTCACTTAACGCATGACTTGTCACCCTCTACGCAAACTGCTTATATCAGAATTTCATAAAGTAAAGGGCTTACCAAAGCCACTTCCTGCTCGAATGCTGCCACATTAAGTATGGTGCACAGTGCACCCGAACATGGACTATTGGCCTTTGTTAGCAAAGCCAAGCTGGGCTGGGATGAAATATTTTGAACAATAGTGAGAATATTTAATTTTTGTTTCATACCTATGTCAGCATGGTAGAATTAAAATTTCTATCTGATCGTTATCTTTTTTACGTTACCTATCATTCTTCTTATGGTTGAAGTTTGTCTCTTTTTGGCACAAATATAGTTGTAGTTACTATTTTGAATTTAATATTTTTTTTTAATGAGTTTACTGATGAGTGCTGAGAATATAGGTCACTTGAGAAATTGTTGTCTTTTTTCACATTTTGTGAATTTTATAAAGTGTTAAAATAGAAAACCCCATATTGTGCCAAGCGAACGATCATCGTGAATCATGTATATTCATTTGTTCATTATTTTATTGATGGAAAGCTATTTCTTCGGATTCACCGAACATAATGGAGTGTGGCAGAATATCCTACAAATTGGTAAATATTGGTATTAATACCTATAAAATCACGTTTGCTTTCGAGAGCATTCAAATACTCACGCTTAGACACCCAATTTTTCTAATTAAGAAAAGAAGTTTGTAAAAGATGAATTTATAAAACTATGCAATGTTATTTGAACAACACTTAACTTCCCCACACACTTAACAATTCTCCTAAAACCCTTTACATTAATACACTATTTTTTTCACATATTTTTTGGCTTCAAACATTGTAACATTTCAGACTTCGAAGACACCACGGGTACCGGTGGTTTATTTCACAATTGTTTTTATTTAGCATTATGTTAATTCCCATTCCACGTTTTGCAAATTATGTTTCGTTTCTTAAATTATATGGATATGAGTGTGAAAAATAATCATTTCATAATTTTTTCATTCATTGATTAGCTTTTTGAAGTTTAAAACCACTTGACTGTCCCCATACAAAAAATAATTTTTAAACCCATATACGTCCAGCATAAAAATTGACTTTCGCTTCACTATAACCAATGTATCCAATTTGAAACACATAATACAATTTGTACCTGGTTTTCAGCACCCAGTTTATCATTTTTCATACAAAATCTTAAGTTATTCAAAAGAAAGTTTTTAATATTACTAAGGCCCTGTCTTTCAGTGCGTGATTATTCCAGGGTTAGAATAACCTAGTGTTAACGCTGATGGAAACACGTTTTTAAGTCAGTTTGAGATCCCGAATTCACTCAGAATCAGTTCACCAACTAAGCTAGATTAATTTTGAAATATTATTAAACACAAATCATTTTTCTGCAAAAAATGTATTGGACGTGTTTGTATCACTTGGTGTGGAAACAGTGAAGGGTTTTGTATTATAGAAGTATCAATGATACATGCGACGCTAAGTACAAGGTATTGGTATATACTACACATTGAATGAAGTGTAACAAAAATGATACCTACATTGGACAGTGAAGTTGTTAACATTTTTTCGTTTGGTATGTGTAGTTTTGTTTTTTTTATATTTGGTATTTCTTCGATTTATTTTTCACTTGCGATTATTACATACATTTGTGAAAAAGAAGAAGCTTATATTAAAGGCACCTGTCATTGAACCTCTTTTGTCTTGTATCAAATTAATTTAAAACGGTTGTACCGATTTTAACAAATTTGTTTGTAGACCATTCCTTAGAGGAGAAATTAAATTTTTTTAAGCTCAAAAAATAACGGTACCTGCCATATAACGATTTTGGAAAAGCTTAATTTTCTCGAAAACGACTTTAACGATTTTCTTTAAAAAAAATTACTGATGGCCTATTGACGGTACCTCCAACCTCCTATAGAACCGTTATTTTTTCTTGAGCTATCTCATGAAAGTGTTAATCGATTTCAAACCGAAAGATCTAGATTAGTTGAATAAATTTCAATACCAACATTTTGCAAAAAGGCTTAATTTTAGTTTTAATTATTTTTTTAATTTATTTTTTTTTTTGTATATTCAATATTTGGAAAAGGGCTGACAAAAATATTTTATTTTTTGTGCATAAAATTAAGCTTTTCAAATTGGCGTTCTTCAAATTTGTAAAAAAAAGTTTTTTTATAAAAAACATTAAGTAAACATCGATTTATTTAAAAAACACTCTAACGATTCTGAAATAATTTTTTTGATAAACTTATATTTAGGAAACAAAATTTTCTGCTTACTTTGATTTTGGCTTGAATCTTTTGTAAAAAGAAGTTTTAGCTCTTTTGTGAAAAATTCATATGACTTTCTTTTTCCTTTATACCTACCCTACCTATTTAAAAAAAATTTATAAAATGTATTTTTATAACTTTTAGTTTTTCGTACGTGCGACCAGTCGTGCACCACAAGAGCAAGTTCGTGCGACCCAGTCGTGCACTATAGACTATGCACATCAGATACTTCAATTTGTTTGTGATTTTGATTTTGTTGTGGTTGAAAATAAATGTCTCCAATGTCTCCTTAGTTGCTAGATTTTCCCTATTATTTGAAAATGTGACCATCTCTACATCGTCCGGATTAACTTTAACTTTAATTTTTCACTTACAGCAGTCCTCGTATAAATGCATCTCTCGGTATTGCATGACATTTTTACGGAATCTTCTTCAAAACATAAATTTTTTTTCACGTATATATGCACCATATGAAGAAAATATTACTTAGTTCCCTTCCTTGAACTTGATTAAAATGAGAATTTGTTTGCTCTAAAACATCAAAAAGTCAGTCGGGTAGTGTTTTTTTTTCATTCTATAACTTTGATATTTTTTGAATTTGTTTGTGTTTTTATAATTTGTTTTTGTTTGGAACTAAGAAGCCATTAAAATTGAATTTTTTTTCTCTTCTGCACGAATTTCTTTTCTGTGCTTAACTATGAAATAGGAGTTTCGCATTTTTTTTTTGCTTTCGACATCAATGCCAAATGCAAATAAGTTAGATAAAAATTTTGCTCAATTAAAATATTTTCAACTTAAAAAGGTCGTTAACTTTCTTTTAATCTTTTACTTTTTGCATTGTCTGTAGTTTTGTTTGTTTGTGTTTACTAAAAAAAACAAAATGTAGACAAGAAGTTCTATTAAATAAATTACAATAAAAACAGCCTTTTCTAGCGAAAAAAAACAAAGATTAAAACAAAAATGAAAAAAAAATTAAAATTCTGAGTCCATTTATTTCCTAAGAAACATTTCGCCAATTCGAATCTGTTTTGGAAAGTTGCCCGACAAAACAAGCAAAATATTTCTTTTAAGAAACAAGACGAATGAATAAATTCAAAATTAAACTCATATCTACAACTACATTTTTGTGGAATTTGAATTGAAATTCTTAAACACACAGTAGGATTCACCTTGAAATTGAACTTTTAAAATATTGTATATACAATATACATACGTACCTAAATAATGTGATACATATTATGTAGCATGTCTATAAAGTCAATCTAAAGTTCAAAATATTTACTTTCCGCAACATCATCTTGCCAATTGATTTCGAATTTAATTTCAGAACAAAAACACATAGTTAGGTGAATACGTATTTTTTTATAGGTTAGATATTCTTTATTAAAGAAAATTGTCTTTTGATGAATGAAATGTGCGTGTGGATTCATTATTATATTACGAACTGTGTGTGAGAAAAATTGAAATACTGAAGGCTAATTATAATGAAACCTTTATCGCGTGATTAAGGTGCATAGATTGAAATTTGGACTGACTCAATAACTTTGGATGATAAAACAGCAGGAGATTACGACTTATTTGAAGTCAAAATTAACTTAATTGTATGTCTTATTTTATGGAGGCACATATACATATTATTTGGTTTCATACGCGTTATAAAATGAATGATTTGTCTAGTTATTTTATTTTTGGTTAAAATAAATGATTAATATTCAAGTCGAAGATATATATAGGGGTTGGAATTGTTACCCGACCCATACTTGAATGTTAAGCGATTTTTATACGGTCAGTCATTTGACATCTATCTGTAATATAGTGTTTGTGAAAATAAGTCTGTATGAGTGCATTTGTTTGACGAAAAATCAAAACCCTTTTGATTTTGCCTGATGACTGATGTATATGTGTAGATAACTGACGTCCTCGTACTGACCGTATAAGGGTCGCTTTAGATTTTGAGCTTACCTACCAGATTTTTTGTATTTCTTAGAAATCATTTCTATTACTTTTTGTACCAAAATAAGATTTATTGTTTTTTAATTTGCAGATATTTACTTTGCTTGGCCACGAGCATAAAACCATCATTCTAATTATTTGAAAAGAAATGAACAATTATTTATATTTAACAATAAAAATCCTCGAACGATAGATGGATTTTTAGACAAGATATTCAACAAATTTTCTAAATTTAGATTCAACGAAAATTGGCGAACTCAAAATATATCTGTTTTTTCTACAACCTTCATCGTACAGCCTACAGTCTGTGGTCAGAACTGAAGTATCTTATATTTATTTTGAATATTTAAATTAAAATAATGAGCGAGCCATGATAAGATAGATGTACGAGTATTATTGTTTGAACAAGTTTGCCCCAAATGTTCGCAATTCATAAAGTTAGCGAAAAACATTTATCAGATTGATGTCACATATTACATACAACTATCTTAGGTATAGTAGTCAACTTTGTCGTTTTAGTTTTGCATGAAAACTTTTAAAGATATACAATTTTTGTATCTGTGTTAAATGTGCTTTCCTGCAGAGGGTTCATCATATTGTTAACGGACGTGACACACAGAATGAATATTTAAATTTTTCTTTACTTTCAATCCATGCAAAAGCAGGAAGAGATTAATTTTAAGAAAAAAAGATACCTATACGTATGAACATAATATGGTTTATAAACTGCAGACATCTAAAACATACAGTTTTTCATAGTAGAAAGAAAGAACTATCTTTTGTGCGACTTGCTGAACGGGGTGATTATTAAACGACGAGAGCGAGGACAGAACATATTTGCTTGTTGTCGCTTTTGATGAGTGAGTGTAGGTCTATTTTGTCTCATAATCAAAAGCCACCTACTACCTACATCACCGTTAAACTATAGCTATTCCTTGTGTTTAGTATTTTTATCTTGTAGGAAGTACAAGTACACCTACATATGTATTGTGCCTTTTTACGTACTTCAATGAATGTGATGTAGCCCAAAGCAATGCAAAGCGAACACTTTAAAACGGAAATATAATTGAAAATGCTGCAAGTTTTTGGAGATGCAATCGTAACATTTGAAAAGATAGGTACATTTATAAAAACGAATAGAAACACACCTTGTGTTTTTTTTATAAAAAGATTAAAAACAAACCCTTAGGAAGCATTGCGATGTGAATAAAAAAGAACAGTTTGGGGAATAAAGAACTTATACCAATGTAAAGTAAACAGTACCTATACCTACTTTACTTTACCTAAGATTGTTGTAGATATAGTGTAGTATTATTTTTAAATGTTTTTAAGAATCATTTCTATTTATGAAAAGTTATTTTCTGTTGTACCTTTTACAAAAAATTTCTTGGTGCGTTTTGAAATATGCGCGAAAAACCGCGGAATTTTCGCACTTTTTTCGGTTTTATGCTTATATCTCTTAAACTATGCGTCTTATCTGAAATTTACCTGCAACAAAATGAAAGACCATTAAATTTCCTACAAAATTCATCTATTTTATTTTTTTACAGAAATTTGAAATTATGTTGAAATTTCGACGCGCTCTAACTGGCTAACGGTACGCCTGAGAAATAAACAATATAGATGAATTTTGTAGGAAATTTAATGGTCTTTCATTTTGTTGCAGGTACATTTCAGATAAGACGCATAGTTTAAGAGATATAAGCATAAAACCGAAAAAAGTGCGATAATTCCGCGGTTTTTCGCGCATATTTCAAAACGCACCAAGAAATTTTGTTGGATTTCTTCAGATTCAAATTTAGCGACCCAAAAAACATAGAATAAAAAAAAATACATTTGTATATTTTTTTTAACATGAAACTACCGTTTGACTGGACTATAAGGATCAAAAACAATAACAAATTATTGTTTTTTTGTTTTGTTTAGTGGAGTGTGAGTGAATGATGATATTAAAAAAAATAGTTTTGTGATCGTTACTACAGAAGGCGTTTCGCCCAAGCAGGTATATATATATTTATACGACATACGACATGGCATCTATTTCACCAATCACTAAACATATTAAAATTATGTTGAATTATCTATTGAAGATATTAGTTTGTAAATTGATATATAAAATCCTTTTTAAACCGAAGACAAGTCGTTTTTAATAATCAAAATAAATAATAGGGGACCTAAATGGCTGCCCTGTCAAACAGTAGAGGTAACATAAGATTAGTGAGAGAAAATTAATATTTTTCATTTTCATTTCATTGATTTGTTTATTAAGTGTCAACATTTTGCTTACAATGCATTCGGATAATTATAATATAGAGATGAGAATAATATATATTCTTAGCAACTATAAATTTTTAATAATACGGAAAGATATTTAATTTAGTGTTTATTGTTTTGAGAAAAATTGTGCAAAAACTCATTGGTAATTTTACTAAAATTAACTTAAGACTAAATAATAAATACTTAAAGCTAATATAAAACTAATACAAGTTATGCGGCAATGTTATTTTATACTGTATTTTCATTACATATACATCTGTAGATAAACTTTTCGTAAATTTTTAAACAATTTTCTTTTATGGTTGGGATACCCGCAATTTCATGCAACCCAATCGTTGAGAAATGCCAAAGAAGGTTTAAGATTGTTTTGAGTTCTTATTTTGACAAATCTGAATTTACTTGTAATGACACTCTGCACATTTAAACCAACATGGAGATGCATATAACATAGCCGGTAGGAAAACCACTTTATAAATTAATAATTTATTTTCAATGCTAAGATGAGAGCTTCTGTTTAAAAGTGGAAACAAGATTTTGATAAGAAATTGACCTTTTCTTACACTTTTGGAAGTTTGACTTGCATACGTTAGGCTTTTATCTAGAGTAACTCCTAAATATTTAATAGTTTTTTCCCATCGAACTGGAGAATTACACACCGTTAGATTAGTTTGGGGCAAGTTGCTTTGCTTACGTTTCTTTGTATAAAAACATGCTTGGGTCTTTAAAGGATTTATTTTGATTTTCCATCTGTAAAAGTAAAGTTGCACCGAATCAAGAGCATTTTGGAGGTTGTTCAAAATATGTTGGCAGCTATCTGAGGTGCTATAAATACATGTATCATCTGCGAAAAATTATCTTTTGCAGTGGTCTAATGCAGGAAAGTCAGAGACATATATGTTATACAGAGGGCCCAAGTAGCATTTTGTACCTATTATGTTACAAATTTATTGTATGTCGTTTACAATTCATATACAGTTGCTGAAAAAATGTTTTGTATGTTTACATTAACTAATTGGATGATTGGTAAACAAATTGTAACACACAGAATGTTGTTGAAACAACACATCTTCAAACGTAAATGTACTGTATACCGAATTTCGTGAATGTAAAACCAATATCACAGAACATTTACATTTGTAGCACTTTTGTAAAGCTATTATCAAAACTTAACTTTTACAAAACGTTTACAGTAAATAGTCACAGTACACCTTCAAACGAAAACGTACTGTAAATCAAATATCGTTAATGTAAAATCAATATCACGAAACGTTTACATTTGTGGCAGTTTTGTAAAGCCATTATCATAACTTTACTCTTACAAAACGTTTACAGTGAATAGTCAAATCACATCTTCAAACGTAAACGTACTGTAAATCAAATATCGTTAATGTAAAATCAATATCACGATACGTTTACATTTGTAGCAGTTTTGTAAAGCCATTATCAAAACTTTACTCTTACAAAACGTTTACAGTGAATAGTCACATCACATCTTCAAACGTAAGCAAACTGTAAAACATTTCATTTACAGATAATGTAACACTTATAACATTGATCGGCCATTAATGTTTCCATTTTTTATCAAATTAGAAAACCAAAAAAATTTAAAATCTATTTTTGTTGATATTTAGTAAAAAAAGCATGTTAAGTTTTGATTGAAATAAGATTTTGAATTTTGTCTTACAAAATATTGAAAAATATGGTTTTTGTGGGAAAAAAAAAATTGTCTCAAATATTTTTATAAGAAATCATTTCTAAAATAAGATACAGGCCCCTTATTTTTATCGACCTGTTTTACAAAACTGGTAGAAAATATTTCTCGCGTTCGATATTTTGCCTTTACTTGCACAAAAAATATAATTATTGAATATTTTTATACCTTCCATATTATAATAATAATGTCAAGAACAAGATGGAAATTGTTTAAGTTTTGGTTTGTATACATACAGTAATATGATCTCAAATGGCATTACGTATTTACCTATACAGTTTAATATTTTTCTGTAAACGATTTGTACCTAAGTTTATGTTATTTATTTCGAAGTGTTTTTTAACGTTTACATTTGTAAATGTACAAATCAGGTACATAAAACAGAATTTGTTCATATACTGTCAACACGACATTTCATTCCCCAAAACCGTTTACATTTTGGGTACAGTGAGTAAACCTTTCATATACGCCTGAAACATTACAGCTACGTTGTAAACGTTCAGTAAATGTTCTGTAGCTCTGAAATGCTCCTTGGGGGGAGGAGAGGGTTGAGCCCTGAGGAATACCCGCTTTAATTTTATACAAAGGAGACTTTTCATCAGCAATTTCAACAAAAAACTTTCTTTCACTTAAAAAACTTTTAATAATCTTTATAATAAAACTTGGAAGACCGTTTATTAGAAGCTTATGAATAAGACCATCGTGCCAGACGCAGTCAAATGCTTTTTCTATATCAAAGGAAACCATTCAAACGGACTTTTTTTGTTTAAGTGCTTCGTGAATATCTTTGGTAAGTCTACATATCTGATGAGTCGGCGATATGAAGATATTTCTGTTAGTGGTTTACTGGGCTTAGGAATGGGGACGATTTTTGCTATTTTCCATCTTTTGGGAAAGTAACCTAGCAGGAGACAGTTGTAGAAAAGAATACTAAGGAAAGTATAACAATTTTTAGGAAGATTTTTAATTATTTTGTTAGAGATTTTGTCATAACCAGGAGCTTTTTTTGGTCTAAGCTCTGTTTTAATGATATTTTTTACAAATCTTGATGTTATTTTTGGAACACTAAGAGGATTGATGGAGACCTGTTCAATTTCTGTTAGACTTTTTTCAACATTTTCAGACGTAATTTTGTCATTAAAGTTTTGAGTAAAAGTCTGGCTGTTTTAAAAAAATTTTGCTAATTCCGTAGCCTTTTCCAGATTTGTATTTATTTTGTTACCATCAACATTCAAATGCTGAATTTTCGAATTTTGTTTCTTGAAATTTTTTGAAAGTTTCCATGTAAGCTTGTCATGTTTCTTTATCTGGGATAAAGTCTTGTTCCAATTCTTGTTTCTAATGACTTGTAATTTTTTTATCACCAATTCGTTGAGGAGATTCAGTTGAAATTTCAAAAATGCCGTTCTTTGTCTTTGATATCTACGTCGGACTGTGTTTCTAAACGTTATCGTTTTTTTTAGATCCTCAGTCAATACAGGATCGTGTATGTCGTTGGATTTAGAGATAAAAGGAACTGAAATTTTAACTGATTCTTCTACATCAAGCTCAATTTTTTTTTATATTTTCATCGAGAACCTCTATAGAGTTCATAGAAGTTTGAGAAAGGGAACTATACTTATTGTTTAAACTTGATTTAAATTTTTTCCAATCTGCCTTTTGAAAATTATATTTTCTTTCTGGGAAAGAATGGTTTGCTTGATGTCTCATTTCAAAAATTACTGGCAGATGATCCGATATGAGGTCATTTTCTACTGTAGTACAAGACAATAAGTTTTGTCGGTTTGTCAAAATGATGTCTAAAGTAGAAGGAAGTCCTCTACCATTTGAAGGAATATATGTGGGGTCTTTGGTGTATGAAATGTTAAAATTTTCAAAATTTTTAAAATCAAATAAAGTTTTGCCCCACTTGTTATCTCAAGATGAATGTCTGCTATTTAAATCACCACATATGATAAAATTTGAATTTGATCTTGTTAGTTTTAATATATCAGATTTAAATTTCGAAATATTTTCCTTTTTGACTCTTCCGCCAGGAAAATATGCAGCTATAAACTTAACAAAGCCAACATTTTGCAACTCAACTTCCATTGAAATTGTTTCGATCAAAGAAGTTTTTTCTATTCTAAGTAATCTATGATTTATGTTTTTTTTGACTAATATACAAACTCCCCCACCTTTGCCTACTTCTCTATCTACTCTATAGCAATGAAATTCTTTGAAATTAATATTTGTCTTTTCTTGCAGCCAAGTTTCTGTAACAAGTGCTATTTCAATTTTGTGTTTTACAAGAAAATCATAAAACTCTATTTTTTTATTGTTTAAACTCTTGGCATTCCACATACATAATTTAAGTTTACTTATCATTTTTGTTATTATAAAGGTACTTGATGCTTAAATCAGCAATCACATTAAATTGTTGTTGTTTAGATTTACATTCTGAGAGTTTAGATAAC
Organism: Baccha elongata; assembly: GCA_951217065.1. Lineage (NCBI taxonomy): Eukaryota > Metazoa > Arthropoda > Insecta > Diptera > Syrphidae > Baccha > Baccha elongata. Next base: position 64,584,974 of record OX578274.1, read on the forward strand.
ATCTCGTTTTTTAATGAAATTAATTCTTCGTAAGTAAATAAATCATTGTTTACATTATTTTGTGTGATTTTAATTGATGATGGAACAATAGGAATTTGGTTAGCACTAGTCTGGTTTGAGTATGACATTCTCTTATCTCTGGAGGAGGGATAAGAATGAGATTGAACATACAGGTGGTGGTCGTTGATGCATCGGGGGAAAATCGGCTGTTCGATAAACAAAATTGTTCCGTTGATATGATCTTGGGACTTTGCCATCGTTGGAATTTATGCGATTTCTAGTTCTATTTCGTCCCCGCAAACGGTTTTGGATCTCCATATATTCCAGTCTCTTTTTACAGTTTGAATCGGTTGCTGAGTGACTCTCCCCACAATTTACATATTTAAGAGATTTGTCTTTATTTGGACAAAAAGTAGCGTTATGTTGTTCCGCACAAAGAGAACAGGCAATTTGCACATGGCAAAAACTAGATCCATGTCCGAACATCATGCACTTGTGGCATTGAGGAACAAAGTTTGGGCTTTTTTTTATAGAAGTCCCAATAAACAGTTACATGAAAAACTTTGTTGAAAGTTTTCCTTAAATCATTTAGTTTTACACTTTTATTTTTTAGGTAAATAAGATAGTTGCATTGGTCTTCAAATTTAGGGATTTTAACGTTCATGGCATAGACTTTGAGAACATCCAGTTTTTGGATTTGCACTAATTCACGAAGAAGATCTTCTTCTTTTACTTTATGCAAGCCATATAGAACGACTTTGAATGGTTTATTTTCTTTTGAATTGTTGGTAAAAAATGGTATTTTTAAATCAACAAGGGATTTGGACACTGTTTGGATGTCGTCATCACTATATAAATTTACACGACAACCCAACGAGGTGTTTTTACATTGAAAGTTTGTGATGTTTTGGTCTTTTATGTATTTTGCGATGAATTCACCGTTTTTCCCGATTGAATATCGTCTTCCATATCGGAAAGATCTGATAATTCAGCAAATCTATTTGATGGTATAGTTTTTGCCATTTTGGACAGATTTAATTTAGCAGAGGCTGTACTCTCAACCGCAGATGAGCTTCGCGCTCTTTTTAAATCAGGTGAAATTTTAACAGTTAATATATTTACTTTTATTTGGAAAAAAAAGAAAGCACTGATCGTAACACGTCCATCAACGTTGACGTTTCGAACTGAACTGATAACATTTTTAATTAATAATATCAAAGTCCGTTCGCTCAAGTATAGGTATTTCGTATAGGCACGTTTTTACTAACAAATCTGTAGTTTATCTATACCAAAACAATTTTTTTTAATGATATGTTCCGGTTTTAAACAACCATACTATGTGATATAAGAAAAATAAGATAGAGAGGGATCTACTTTCACTTTTTTCCGATAGAAGGGTCTTTTTCAAACTCGAATTTGGCAAAATTTAGTATTATATTCAAACCCGCTTAAGCGAAATGACAAAAATACATACATATTTTTAGTTTCAGTTTCTCTTAAATTGAATTCGGATAAGTGAAACAAATTTTCACTCAAGCGAACTTCGTATAACACTTGAATAGAACAAAGGACGTAAAACCGCTAAAAATTTGCATCCAAAAGTGTCTTGTTCGTTTATTAATAAATATAAAAACAAATAAGACCCAAAACATTTTATTTTTTATAAATAAGGCAGTAATGAAAAATTATGTCGAAAAAAGTATTTTTTTGTTTTGTAAACTTAATTTTTTGAACAAAACAAAAACAATTTAAAAACAAAACTGCGGTCGAACGGTTTTTATTAAACTTTTAACAAAGTTGACCTAATACAACAATTCAAAATAACAACAAAAAATACAACAAAAAACTAATTAAAAATATTTTCTAACGCGGCGTCTAATCACAACGCCGCGTTTCACTGTCTCGTTTTTATGCCTCCGTTACCCGACGTGCGTTAGGGATGACATATAGAAGAAGGGTTATAGAGGTCAGATTTATTTTAAGTCCTAGTCAGAAATATGAGAAATTGAAAATTAAATATTAAAATGTGAAAAACTAATAATAATAAGAAAAAACAGTAGATACCAAAAAAAAAATACATCCCCACCAAAAAACATTAAGTCCTTGGTATATTTTGAAACTCTGTAATTAGACATACAAATACTTTTTTAAGGAAAACAAATTTGTAAGGTGAAAAAATGAAGATACGACGATGGCGTTAAACAGGTGGTTCAATCCATTTGGACTATGAAATGTTAATTTTATTTTATTTACTTTTTCAGTTTATTTGTTTCAATCGAACATCAGAGTTTTTACAATATAAAATTGGATGTAGCTTTTAAATTCAACGATCATCGACAAATAACGAAAACCTTAAATAAAATGAAAATCTCACATTTGCCTTCAAGTTTATTTATAGTGATAAAAAAGTGAAAACCAAAGTGAAAACCAAAGTGAAAATTTAAATTGAAAAAAAAAATCTCATTAAAACAAAATGAATTGTGTCGCCATACCACCGACTGAAGAAAAACGCCCTGAGCCGGCACTAACGCCGACAAGTTCAGCGCTTGTAAAAGCATCGCCTTTATATTGTCGATCACTGGAAAAGGAACGTGAACGTCGAACATCACGAGGACTAGCATCCTGTTTGCGTGGCGAACGAGATGAATTCATCGATTATCGGCAAAACGATGGCAGGAGTAAGTCTAAATTTTTTTTATATTATATTCCTATTTTTATATTTTTTAAGATGACGCATCTTATTTTGAAGTAAATTCTTATGGGGCTTGGATATGGGCAACATGTGTGCAATTAATTAATTTTTATAATTTCTTTTTTTAAACAACTTATTTTCTGTCTTGCTGTAAGAAAAATTGAGCAATGATATTTTGTTCGACCACAATGAATTATACACAATGGCAGTCAGTGACCTTCGAATTAACAAAAAAAAAAAACAAAATATAATGAATGAACTTTAAGTAGATGAGTCGTTTTGTTTTTAAAGACAGCATAATGAGGAACATTTCATTAAGAACACAATGAAGATGATAATGTTCAGTTATTAATATTTTTGTTGAATGTCATTGCGTTTTAATTTTGGTTTTTTTATAGTTTTTCATTCCCCTTCCATAATTTTCAAACATTCGGTTTCGAAATTTATAAAACTGTTTGTACGGTGCCAGTATTAAATAAAAATGTTTATATGTATTAAAACGCTATAGTATTTTAATATCATGATAAACAGAATATACAAAGTTAAAAGTTTATAGAATTTCGTGACGGCAAGTTATAATTTGGCATAAAATTTCCAGTAATTGCAAGATGAGCGTAACTATTATGTGCTATTACTCCGAAATTTGAACACATTACTTTAAAAAATTATCGTCAAAGCAGTCTCAGTAATGATTATTTATATAGGTAACAAAAAATTACTCACTTTGTTACTGAACTTTTCTTTTTAGCAAAATTCTCAATTCATCCATAATTCTTTTCAAAAACAAGATATTAGAAGAACAACAAATACCACAAATAAATCATTTGATGTTTCCTTGCTATTTATAAGGCAAGTTATTTTTTCCGATATAACAATAAAGTTTAAAACTACAATGACGAAAAAAGTGGATTCAAAAGTTTAGTTTGCCAACGTTTGCAAGTTTGAAGTTGCCATAAAAATTAAATTAAATTTAATAATTTTTTTTTAATATAAACTAACAAAAACATACTAATTATTTTTTAAAGTCCTACGAATAAGTTTACCAAAAAAATAATACCTTAATCGTTAAAGCGGTTTTTAAATAAATCCATGTTTACTTAATATTTTTTATAAAAAAGTTTTTTTTTTTATAAATTTGAAGTACAGTACGCCAATTTGAAGTGTTAAATAGTTTGCATTTTATGAACAAAAAATAAATTTTGTTGGCCAAGCCTTTTTCCAAATATTGAATTTACAAAAACATAAATTAAAAAAATTAATCAAAAATAAAACTAAGCAATTATGCGAAATTTTGGTATTGAAGTTTAATAAAGTTATCTAGATCTTTCAGAAAAAAACGTTGGGTTAAAATTGACTAACCCGTTCACGAGATAGCTCAAGATAAAAATAACGGTTCTATGGGAGGTACCGTTATTTAGCTTGCCAAAATGTTGTTTTTGCAAGTGTTAAATAGTTTGCAAGTGTTAAAGTGTTAAATAGGCTGTCAGATAAAAACCATGGATTTTTTTGTTGGTACCTAACTAAGTATAAAAAAAGTAATTAAAACCAATATTGTAAATGCAACATTTCTATAGTATAATTGTATATATGTAAATACAATGTGTATACAATGTATGTAGCTAAAACTTCTGCATTACATTTTTATATGATATAATATAGGTAAACAAAATTTTATGTTATAATTTGCTCTATAAACAAAACTGTCCCTACAAAATAGTGCTTCGAACAAATTTAATTTTCCTGTTGTCGAAATCTATATATCTGCAGGTACTTACATATCAGATAGTCCATGAATAAAATCCATGGGCTTACATAATTTTTAATTGTAAAAAATAGATAAACTTACAAGAAACTCAAACTCAAATCAACATTTTTGCTTGATTGCATGGCTGAAGTTTTAAATTTGCATGACCAATTATATTTAAACTCAATCGATTTCTTGTAATACTATACGTTCATTAATTGAAATGAATTTCCTTAATATTAAGAATCTTCCATGTTGAATTGCCAATCGTACAATTAAAAGTGATTACAATGTTATGTAATAAAAACGATACACAGATATACTTTCTGAATATTATGATTTTGATTTGATACCATTAAAATCAGTTGTAACTTTTGATTATAAACTAAAAAAGAAGTGACAACAGTCAAATCGCTGACATTCCTCCCCAGGGGCCCAAACCGATAACCAAGACTAATTTGATTTTAAATCACAACGACAGGACACAATAAAATTAATCAGAACCAATTAATAATCGGGTTTTCTTATCTCATAATAATTTTATAAATTTGTGGGCGTAGGCTGATCACATCATAATAAAAGTGTATCTTAAGTGATGAATTTTTTTGTCTCCCCATATAAAGATTAAGTTATTTATAAAAAAATACCGATGTTCATTCACGAAAAACCCCATCAGATTGCAGATCGACCTCGATAAAAATTCTAAACTTACACCCACGCAATGGAAAGAAATTTATTTATTTTCCTCTTGCATTTCCTTCTCAAAGATCAGTTGGAAAATATTTTTCTAGGACTCTGGGGTCGAGTCGGGTGCCTTGCCAACATCTTCCTCCAATTTGGAGATTATCCAGTCAACACGCTGCCGAGCAATTTCATTCCGTTCGATGATCGCATGCTATCTAAAAGTAACACATTTTTGAATCGATTTTAAAATGGGATGCAGTCATAGTGTGATGTGCTTTTGCTTACATTTCCTACACTTTAAGTAAATATTTACGAAATTGAAGTTTTTTTTTCCTCGATTTGAAACAAATGGACGGTTGTTTCATTAATAGCCGAATTGTTTCACTCCATCTGATGACGGACGATGTTAACAGAAAATGTTCACATGTGGAACCACCAGCTATCTGAACTAGATCGGGGTCTGGGGTATTAATGTTAATTTTTTCTATTTTATTTTTTCTTCTAAAAAACGGGATTAATTATGCGTGATTAATTACTTGCACTTCAGTGGATAACTTTTGTTTTCCATTATTTCAACGCTAACTTGCACTCGATAATAAATTTGGAAAGTATGTTTTCGTCCAATCTCATAATCTAATCGACTGACCAGTGAAGCAAAATATTTATAAGCAATTTGGGTCTACATTCATTTTAACTTTTTTTATTGATCATTATTGTAGCATTGTACATACCAAGCAAAATACTTACATAGTATATATTTCTGTGTTTTTACTTGCTCAATAGGGCAAGTATTGGTTTCATGTAAAAAATGTGCGGATGTGCGTATTTATGTGCGTATGTGCTGTTGTCTGTCCACCGGCCTACAGCCTAAACGGTTTGACGGATTTAGTTCAAATTTCGTATATAGTACTTTTTGGTGATTCCCTAGAGGAAAAATTCAATTTTTTGTTTTAGCCCGGCTATAATGGGTACCTGCCATTTACGGTTTTAGTTTTCCCAAATTTTCTCAAAAACGGCTCTAACGATTTTGATAAAACTTGCTGTACGTTATTTTTGCTGTAGTTTTAATATAACTGCATTTCCGTTTTTAGCTTAAAATGCACATAAGGGAGATTTGGTGTTAACGGTTTTTACAAATTTTGCCATAATTTGATAACGGCTAAACCGATTCCTTTTAAATTCGGTACAGATTTTAAACCTGACTAAAATCTTAAGATGGCATTCAAAGTTTTTGGCAAAACAACCTTTTAATGATAGCTGCCATACAACTTGATCTCACTTTTAAGCCATTTTTTGATATTTTTCGAACTTTCTTCAGAATTTAATAAATTTAAATTTTTGTAGTCACATAGTTTGCTACAAGAGCAAGTTCGTGCGACCCAGTCATGCATTTTATTTTTTTATTCTTTGGTACATTTGTATTCATTGATAAATTAATGTTAATGGTTATTTAATTGAATTCTTATGAAGCGGCAATAAAGCTGCTCTGAAAACATTTAACTAGGGTGCGCTAGATTGAAATAGATACAATTTATTAATAAAATCAATCGTTTTTTGTTTGTGAATGAATAAATAACCTATATACAGGCGTTATACATATATATGTTTTAAAAGAAATAAATGCACGACTTAAAGAACTATAGTAAAGTGGTACCTTGTATAGTAAAAATTTAAAATTATATTGTTAATGATGAAGTTCCATAATTAAATTCGCTTTGGGAAAAAAATATTTTTGAGATGAATTGAATAAAGGGCTTAACTGGTTCGCACGAACTTGTTTTTGTGGCAAACTATGGGACTGTACAGAAACTAAAATTCATTAAATTATGTTAAAAGACGAACATATAAAAAAAAGGCCTAAACGTGAGATCAAATGGTATGGTATTATTAAACTGTTTTATTCCCAAAACTTTAAACTGTTAGTGTGTGATGCAAATACTCCATACAAAATGAAAATGAAATCAGTTTAGTCGTTATCAATTAATAGTCAAATGTGTAAAAAACCACAAACGCTAAATCTGCAATTATAACGTCCAAAATCTGCAATTACAACGTCAAAACTTTTTACCCGTTCTAGCGCTATAAGAAAAATCAAATGTTTTTCCCTAAGGAATTACCAAAAAGTACGAAACACGGAGTTTTTAAGATATACGCACTTCTGGCACACCCGCACTTATTCGTCCATCCGCACAGACAGACTAACGGACGGCAAGACGAAATAAATATACTTGCCCTAATTGAACAAGTAAAAATAAAAGTGGAAAAAGTAAAAGAAAAAAAATCTGTAGTCACATCTCTTTCCGTTTAAAAAAATTGTTATGAAATGAATAGGATAGAAACTTAGAACAAAAGTTTAAAATTTACCTTGTCTCCTCCAGTTGAATATTTTGCAGTAGATTTCGAAGAACAGAGCATTCGATACCAAGTGGAAAACATTCTTCCGGATGATGTCCCTTCAAGAATGTTAAATGCTAATAATAAATCTTTTCATGTGGTACTAATAGTAAGCGTTGGGCAATAGCGTCCAATGCAATATCGCCGAAATCGATTTGTAAAAAATGGTACAGTATCAACAAATTGGAGCATTACTTTCTGCAAAAATGTTTTTAGGCGGTAATCAATCAGTTTTGTGGAAAACATTGATTGGAGCGCCCAAAAATTAAGAAATATCGGCCATTCTTACAAAAACAGTTTCCATATGATTTTTTTTTTTTGTGATATTGTGATTTGGGTGATATTATGATTTGGGTGATATGAAATTTTGGGCGTTAAATAAACTATTTTTACCGATTTTCTTTATTATTTTTAGGTTTCGGGTGTTAATTTTGGCCAGTCTTTTCAGCTCTGGTTAAATTTGACCATTTTTTATTTTAGCTGGTAACCATAGATACACATACAGAATCTATGGTTAACAACTGAAATAACCAATGGTTACACTTAACCAGTGCTGAAAAGACTGATCCTTAATACATATATCTAAACGTATCTAGAATTAATCTTTTCTAAAAAGAAGGTTCTTATAAAAAACTTTCTGGAAATTTTCTATCAAACATTAGTTCTGATGTTCATGTTTAAAGAAAGTGCGACACTTACATTGCTGATAAATGTTTACGAAAGAACATGGAAAAGTTCAAAACCCTCAAATTCCAAAATTATATATGCACGTAATTTTTTTATAAAGAAAAAAAAAAAGAGGAATCATCTTTCAGGTTTAATTTGCTTTTCTAAATATGAACTTTAATTGATCAAAACCAATTTTAAAAAGCTTTTGTAGCTTGCACCTACATACAAATTAAAATGCACATCATATAACGAATCTAAACGGCTTGCAAATTTTGAATCAATTATAATTGTACGCGAACGATGTATATATATAAAAATGTACTGTGGGTTTTTTTAAATGCTTAAATCAATGTTTTAATCAATTCAAAATAAAAGAATGCTATACGATAAAATATAAATAATATACATATAAAGAGGACAAATAAAAAAACGTGACAATACAAAGCAGGTTGTTCATTTTCTCCAATTAAAAAAACAGAACGAAATCGATTCAAACGTCAAGCAACATGATTACAGTCAAACTTGTTATAACAATCGGACGTTCAAATTATTGATTTTTTTAAATTTTAAATCACAGATTTTTCAATTTTATTTCTTGGTTCATTCATTAAGTTGAAATTTTTTCTAAAAATCATACCCTTATTCTTCGAGGATTCATATGGGGCGTTCAGAGAAACACCCACAAAAATCATTGCTGGAAAGGTTTCTTAAGGTGTGTCCAGACCAGACTAAAACCACATTGCAAAAATCAGTGTTTAAAAAACTTTTCTGGAATGTTTCGATAAAGCTTCTAATTTATTTAAACTAAAATTTAGATCTTACAAACGATTCTTTCTACACTTAGGGCCAGTTTTTTCAGCTCTGGTTATGTGTAACCATTGGTTATTTTACTTGTCAACCATAGATTTTGTATGTGTTACTATGGTTACCAGCTAAAAGAAACAAAAAACATTTACATCCTTGTTCTTAATTTCGTTTATATACAAAATTCTATCGTTTTCAAATGTCCGGTGTTCTAAACATCAATTTTAATTCAATTTTTGTATTGACTGTCAAATTTCTTCATGAAAACTTTGCTTTATTTGTACGAAATATAGAACGATATTCTAAATCTGTGCGAAAATCACTTCGTTCACAAATTTAAATACGAACGAAAATCAAAACAATCCGCTTATTTTTGTTTCTGTCACTTGCGAATTATTGAAAATTTCGAGAATTTTGTTATGAAGAAGTTTGAACTTGACCCGAAACGGTATACAATTGAATTGGAAGATATTTGATGGGTAAATTGCAAAAATTGTTTCTCTCACAATTTTGTACTTAAAATATATTTGCCCTTAGAATAAGTATGCACAAATTATCAACCCATTAAAAAACGTGTGAATATTGGTATTTAAACCATGTTTTTGTTTTTAGATTTGTCTCGTTATTATCAATCACAATAAATAATAATAATAATGCTAATAATAATATTCAAACTAAGTTTTTGTAAGGCACATTTGCCTCTTTTAATGCAATTATTAGTTGCACTACACTAGTTTAGAAGAAATGGAAAGATAGGGTATAAACAAAATTTGTTTTAACGCGATGGATTCCAAACTAGTTGGTAATTATCTCACATATAAACCGGGCGGTGTGCATTTGACAATAGGAGGCATACAGAAAAGAAAACAAGAATGTTACCTGACTTGGGGAATGAACACACATTGACGAGGTTGGCAACCTTGCACTCATTCACTGCACCATTTCCACCCTCATGTTTCAAAAAAAAATTTAAAATAACTGAAATTCCCTAAATAGTTTGACTTTACGCTAAATCTAAATACATAATAAGTGATATAAGTTTTCTTTTTTGTAAACTAGTACTCATCTATATAGTCATCATTAATTGCAATTCAGACCAGATAATATAAAGTTAATATGGAAGTCTAACAAATCTTCTGGCACGCGAAGGAGCGCAACATATGCACGCAGACGTCGTCGTGGTCTCATGTTTACATTGCCAATTTAATAATCAATTACGTTCATAGTTATTCTTAATTTAATTTTGAAGTGCGTTTAGCAGAAAAAAAATATGTATAAGAATATATTGAATTAGGTCACCCTCACCATATCGTTTGGGCAAGTAAACATTTAGTGTCATAGTCAAAGGCCGATCTGCAGTCAAACCTTGGGCCTTAGCCAAAAGCAAATATGACAATTTTTTTGTGTCCTTTACTTATGTTCAGTTTTCAGTAGTAAATTGTTACACATATTTAGGTTTTTTAAATTATATATTTTGTATATATTTTAAATAGTTACGTTTATGCTCATGACTGTGGGCGTTACCCAAAATTTATATGATACGAACGTGAATGACATTTATTTTTATTGGACAAAAATTCAGGCGCGCCAAAATATTGTCCGAAAATCAGTCGCTAGCTCTTAGACTATCAAGCGTTTTTCATAAATTCATTAAACAATAACATGGTATAAATGGTTCGTTGGTATATACTATATTTGCTATTCAAACCTACTATATGTGTGACAGCATCTTGGCCTTTGACTGTAAACTCTCTCAATACTCAGACTCGCTTTCCCCTCATCTTATCACGGATCGTGGGGAATAAATTGGCAACATCAACGTCGGTCGGTCGTGCTGCACGTCATTTATTGCAAGTCTACCATTAGAGACGCAATGACTTCTTTAGTAATTTTAGTAGTGTATGGGTGCGTTTGCGTAGCATGGCACTTACGATTAAATTTAGAAGTGCACATGCAGAGGCAGCAAGCAAATAGCAGACTCTATACAAAGTTTTCATGTTTTTTTTTTCAGTTCAACTAATTTAATTTTTCTCGGATCATTTGCATGAACATCAAATATTTGTGCATCATGCAATGCAAAAGCAACCTCTTAATAAAAGTGGGGGAACATAATGGCGATGATGCATGGCGTTTGCCAGTGAGTTTTTTTTGTATATATGCAAACGGAATGGATAAGAGGTTTTAGCATCTTTATTGTTGACTTGGGAACGGAATTTCACATAACTAATAATGGAAGAGACTGCATAGTGTATTTTCCTTGGCTATAACACACAATGGAAGGTATTCTTATTAAGAAAGTAGGTAGTGGTTATGATTTGAATGCGGGAAACGCATTCTTTGCACAGTTGAAAGTTATAGAGAATCTGTCAGAATATGTCATGCTGACGAAAAGATTCACTGCTATTTTCTGAGGGTTTTAATACATATACTTAGGTACATACTTAGGTAACGAAGAAAATTCTTTCCAATGTCAAATATACGACTAGTACCTATACATTAAATGTAATATGTATGTGTGTATAGCGATGTTTGCCTTTTCTTTAAATTCTGCTAATTGAGAACCACAGAGGTATAGAGTAATATACAAAATTTCAAAAATTGGTAGATATATTTACCTGTACTATACAAACATAAAATATGATTCCAAGGTCTGATGGAATAACTTTAAAATTGCTGTAATAATAAAAAAAATGTATCTACTTTCTACAGTGCCAACTATTGTATATATATATATATAAACCAACATTAATGACCATCTTTTGTAACGAGTATGTAAGGTTTCAAGAGTTTAAATTGGAATCCATTATTCAAATAAATATGCTAGGTATATGATTACCTAGCGGATTTTTAAGCTCAATCATTTGGAAAGATTAGTTTAGTGAAGTGGCTTTTTTTCTAGGGCTGCGGACCGTATTTAGAGGGATACCACAATTTCGATCAGCTTTGGCAGCTTTAAAAGCAAACAGTCGATAATTTACTATCCTTCCATTTTCCATCTAAATGTCAGCTATTTTTCCATTGCAGTGGATTTCCTATTTTTTGATTTTTTTTTTTAGTTTCGCGTATCAGTATCACCTTAAAAAAAACTTTTGCTTCAATTCAAAAAGATGTTCGCCCCCATTTTTGCCAGATCATATAAATTAATGGGATAGCTCAATTTTTTAGATTTGCATTTCTTCAAGCGGATTTGACTTAATTCAAAGTCATCAGTCTCGCTTTCACTTAAATGAAATTGAAACTCCAGTGTAATCTGGAGCTATACCTTAAGAATTTCTTCGGATTGAGCGATGACTATGTTATTTCTGTCCTTAAAAGTCCCAGTCGAGGGTACAATGAATATAAATAAATATTTAGGAGCAGGTAAAATTCATTGACCATAACTATATGACCACAAATTCAATTCGAGGAGATACAATGAGTGGTATGCATAAACGACAATATGCTATTACTCGGCATTTTCTAATTAAATATCGATTTTGGTGAATTTTTGTAGTAAACTCTTTTTTATTTGGAACGCATAAAAACTAGTGTGTACTATATTTCTGCAGCAAATACTACATTTCTTTCAAGTTGCTATTGACAACAACTTTTGAATATACCAAAGTATCCACTTTTGCTTGAGTTTCGTAGTTTAGTAACGTGCAATACTACGAGACTTTAATCAGATACCGAGTTTAGAAGCAAGTAAAGTGGTCATCATTTAAATTTGTAAAATTCATTCCGAATGTAATGTTAAGTTTTAATGATTTTCCAAATTTTGAAAACTTCCAATTCATTAAAATCTTTTAAGCCGTTTCCGAGATAATTTGGAAAAGTTAAAACCTTTATATGAAAGGTCGTCGTAAACGGCTTATACGAATTTGATAAAACTTTGTGAATAATATAATTGTAGTTTTCTTCATATAACTGAATTTCAGTATTTTGACTAAAAATATTGACACATAACGGAGATTTGGTGTTAACGTTTTTTTAACAAATGTTTCCATGATAACATCTGAATGGATTTCAGTCAAATTTAGTATAGCATTTAAGAAAGAAATAAAGTAAATAACGACACAAATTCTATAAACTAATATGAAAATTGATTTAAAAACTTTTTTTTGTTTACATTAAAAATATTCAACCAAGTAGAAGACTAAGCATCAATTTTATTTAGCATTTAAGTTCAACATTTAAAAAATATTAATAAAAATGTGCACTGTTATGAAAAAACAGATTTTTTTAACAATTTAACACGCTTTTCTCGAATTGATGGTAAATCTTTTGTATAGGGAATCTTATAAGCTTTACATTTTTTACCTTCTCATCGAAATTTCAGGTACTTTGTAGGATTTGCTCAAGACAACAAAACAAAGGTCTCCAACGAAATCCAGCTTTTCGGAATTTTTCCGAAGTAAATATCTTATTTTGCTGTATCTACTATAAGTTCCGATTAATTTTACTTGAGTGGATCCAGTATTTACTCAAAGTATTTGCAACCAAGTAAAAACTGTTTTTTATGTATACGAAACGAAGAAAACTACTTAATTTTTAGTATTTACTTAAAGTTTTTACTCGGAGTAAGTAAGGAAAACAAGCTCTGTACATTTTTCAACATGTTGGTTATGCCCCGAATGACACAAACCGAAGATGATCCCCAAGCTTTTAAAAGATATTAGGTTGAAAGATGCATTCGATCGAAAACCATGAGATCTCATACGGGTGGCCCTAAAACCTAAGACACCGAGGAGTTCCGGCAACCTTTATTGACCGGACTTTATACATGTTTTATTGTTGTTATTGTACTATTCGTACTAAAATGTCAGTTTTACTACTGACCATTCTTTATTCCGTAAATTTTCATTGAACGTTTGAATAACAACATCAACTTAAAGGTGCTACCACCAATTTTTAAACGAATTTTAATTATTCGTTTTTACCAATTTTATTATTAGTTTTTACTTTTGGCTGGAGATATAGCTATTTCTAAGAGTGCCAATTCTTATTATGAGTCTCCTTATTAATGGTGCCGAGCTTTAATCCAATTTTATTATGAAAAACTTTCTACATGCACATCATGAGATTCGAACCCACGCATTATTTGCTCAGATTTGCTCAGTCTTCGAAGTCGTATGCACTATGCATTCCACCGCTTATGACCACTGATGACAAAGGTCGAGATGTTATGATTGTTTGTTTTTTCAAACGCATTTAGAGCTTCAGCCTTTTTCTAAGCACCTTTAAGTATGCTGTTTCGTTCCGCCTCCATTTTGTCTCCTTACCTTATTTTGATAGACTACAATTCGTAGCATATATAAAAGGGGGAAGAGGTTGGAAGATAGGTAACAGACCAGACTATTTAAGTTATTTGTTTTTTATAAATTATAAGTAATTTTTTTTCTTATAAATTATAATCCCTTTTATTCATGATCATTACCTATTCATTAAAAACCTTGATATTTATATGACTCATTAGATTAAATGAATTGAAAATTAAAATGAAATGAAAATTAATGATAATAATAATTTACAAAAGCAATTAAATAAATTTAATTGCAGGAAGTATAGAAAACCCAAACAAAATGACTGCGTGCAATTCGAATGAGCAACATAGTTAAATTATTTAATTGTACTAGGTAGTTCACTTAAATTCAAAGCACTTATTTCAATATAAATAAAAAAACAGAACCAAAAACACATTTACTTACATGAAATAATAGAAGGATGATATCACAATACGGTGATAAATTTAATGTTTTTTGGTTTGTTTCTATTACACGTTACACCAAATTATAATAAATGCTTGTTAGCTATTGTATAAAGCAATCCAAGTGCAACCGAAAACTATAATGGTTATTTGTCGGATTATATTAAAGAAAAAAAATACGCCATAATCGAGAGTGTTGTAGATTTTAAATGGAACTCTTAAAGCATGGCAGTTAATTTTATTTAAAAAATGTTCTTTGGGGTTTTTGATCCATTAAATAAATTCGATTAAAAACTAATCCATTTTTGTTGTTTTCCCGACGTTTCGTAAAAGTTAAATAACGGGTGATTTTTTAGCTGGTTTGGTTTTGGCAACACTGGTTTTGACAGCTGACGTGTGTTTAGTACCTTGTGTCACTGTCAAACAGCTTCAGTTTGGTTTGCAATTTAACCATGGATCGTCTTACAAATGAACAACGCTTGCAAATTATTGAATTTTACTATCAAAATTTGTGCTCGGTTCGAAATGTTCGAAATGCTTTTTTATCGAAAAATTGTGTTCAGCGATGAGGCTCATTTTTGGTTGAATGGGTACGTAAATAAGCAAAATTGCCGCATTTGGAGTGAAGATCAGCCAGAAGCATTGCAACAGCTACCAATGCATCCCGAAAAAGCCACTGTTTGGTGCGGTTTATGGGCCGGCGGCATTATTGGGCCATATTTCTTCAAAGATGATGCGAATCGCAGCGTTACTGTCAATGGTGAACGCTACCGAGCGATGATAACAAACTTTTTTTTTGCCCGAAATGGAAGTTCTTGACTTGCATGATATGTGGTTTCAACAAGACGGTGCCACATGCCACACAGCACGCGAAACAATGGCGCGATTGCGAGGCGAGTTTGGTGAACAGTTAATTTCACGTTTCGGGCCGGTCAATTGGCCGCCTAGATCGTGCGATTTGACACCATTAGACTATTTTTTGTGAGGGTATGTCAAGGCTAATGTCTATAGGGACAAGCCCGCTTCGATTGACGCACTGGAAGCCAACATCCATGCATTCATTCGTGAGATACCGGCCGATATGTGTGAAAGAGTATGCCAAAATTGGACTCAGCGGATGGGCTACCTGAGACGCAGCCGCGGTCAACATTTGCATGAAATTATCTTTAAACATTAAATTGCAAGGTTCAAACTATCGATTCAAATAAATATTTCATTCATTTTTTTCGAATTTTTTGTGTTTTTTTTTAAAAAAAGTTCTAAACCTCTTAAAAAATCACCCGTTACAATGAACAACAAGGTGTCTGAGTAACTTTATTAAGAATTTTATAATTCTCCTTTTTAATGAAATAGCTTTCATTAAATTTAATTGTTATTAAGTTTACCTTATCACTCCGACTGAAGATAGAAATTTACTAAATATCTGCCCAGGTTCGTGGAGTAAGGTGGTAATAGCGCAGATAGGGTAATAGTTTGTCCAACTACCATGTCGCCAGTCTGTATGTTGATATGTTGAAATTCCACCAATTTTTTTTTTATATTTCTTGACAATATTGTCCGAATGCAAATAAATAAAAGATTATTTCGTTCCTTCCCGACGTTTCGTTGGGTATTTTAAACATCATCAATAATATTACATACATAATATCTCTTCATTTACCTAAATATTTGTATTTTAGTTGTTACTTTTATGTATTTTTTTTTTCAAAATCACCCCGACTAATGCATAAAATTTGTTTTTTTTTTTATTTTTAGGTGAGTACAAATCAAAAACTCTGCCACGTATTCATTTCGATTCATCAATAACTGATTCGACACACAGTGAAGGTAAAATATATATTAAGTGTATTTATGCTGAATTTTTAAACATATCAAAACTTAGGATCTATTCTTAATAAGTATCAATCAAATAAGTTCTTAGTATCGTCAATTTATTAAGATGGAACCAGGCACATGTATGCATATTTTTTTTTAATTATTAAAATCGGTTAAGTCATAGAAGAGAAATTTGGATTTGCAAATGTTATTACAAAAACTGGTTCCTACCATTCCAATGACAATTTATTATTTATATGAAAAGTTTTATCAAAATATTTGCAGCCGTTTTTAAGAAAAATAAATATTTGTGTTAAAAGTTTATTATTTTATGATTTTGTTTCTTGAAGTATCCATATTCTACCAGAAATGGGCGTTGAAGATGATTTTTCATTGGGATGTCGTCGTAACGTTGCTTGAACAAAAAAAAAAAATATATATATATATATATATTAAATATATATATATTAAAACATATTTCAACAGCGTCTGTCTTATTTTTAGTAAAAAAAATTGTTATAAACAATTTTTATTGTTAAAACTATTATGAATAAATTGAATCTAACTTTTTCACTTGTACTCAACATAATACTCTCTCCACAGTCACTTGCACTTTAAAAACACCTTCATTTCACCAGTTATTCAACCGTCACTTGTACTCAAAATAACAACTTCACCAGTTATTCCACTGTCACTTGAACTCAAAATAATACTTTTATCTAGTCGCTTACAAAATCCTAAATCTTCACAGCATTTGCTCATAACACCAATGATATTTTCAAGTATTCCCGCTATAAAACCTAATTTGTATTCAATTCAAATTGCATTTAATTATACTGAACGGAATTCCTTCAGAAATATTAGGTAGGAAATTATTTCTAAAAGAAAATAGCCAATGCATAACTGCATTTAAACTGATTTTTCATACGTAAATAATAAACGAAAACACGAGAACAAAAAAACATCAAGTGTCAACACTTCTTCTTTATAGAGAAATAAGAGGGCAAGCTGTAAAAGCATCAATCCTCAAAGCTCCTTAGCAAAAACCAAAGAAAAATCATAAACATTTCCTTTAACTGGAGAATGGGAACTCTGATCAGATATGGATATCAATATATTCAAATGATAGTAGGAGAGCTAGCGACCGTTTTCGGACATTATTTTGGCGCTCCTGATATTTTGTCCAGTTATTGGTTGATTCCCTCGTCAATAAATGACGATTCGGGCTACCGGAAATGGCCGGAAACCAAAGATACAGCCCTCCAACGTGCAGAAAATCAAAATACGATACAACAAATAATTTTGACACGAAATTATATACACTTAAATGCTCGCTTAAATGTAGTTTGAAATATTTAAAATAATAATGTATAACTGTCATAACATTGTCTTGCCGGAAAATGGTTGCAAGGGCAACTCTAAAAACAATATAAAAACGCTTAAAAAAAGAAATTTATTGAATTTTTGATTTTATTGATTTTTTAGTTGCTCTGGCAACCCTTTTCCGGCTTATAATGTTATGGCAGTTATGCGTTATTATTTTAAATGTTCAAACTATACATTTAAGTGAAAACCAATTATGGGCGAAGATTATTTTCCATATAGTTGCGTAATTTTTTCTGGAGGGCTGTATCTTTGGTTTCCGGCCAATTTTCACTATATTTGTCATTTGCTGACGACTAACATTCAAGCAATATAATGGACACACAATTCAGGCGCGCGAAAATAATGTCCCAAAATCGGTCTCTAGCTCTCGGACTATAAGGATTGTTCGTTGATGGCAAATTGGCGAATGGCGATTAATCATTCTTCTTGTCTCACAGCTGGGAGCAGGTTATAGGTAGGTAGGTAGGAATGGCGGCTATTCAACTAGAATAAAAACCCAATTAGCGCTTGGTGCGCCGTTTTGATACCATAAACTCATGAGACCTATCATTATGTGGAGGTTGGGATATCATTTTGGTGATTATGGTGTATTGAGGTTTGGAATTGTGTTGGGAGGTGATCCCTTTATTACCATTTACCATATAGAGAAAAAAGAGATCCTCGGGTACCTCAGCCAAGGGAACCGGCCCATACCCCCCACCAGGCTTTATGCCAGGCTGTTAGCTCCGATATGTCTGTCTTCGCCAAAAAACAGGCAGAGTGCTGGGTGGCTTAGGATAGAACCAGGTTATAGTCATGGTGGGATATACTTGGTACAATGGCGATGACAATTTCCATGCAGTTCGGTGTGTCTGATTTCGTTTTCACTGTCTTTGAAAAATCTCTCCCATAAGGACTGCAGGGTACGAAACGAACAAACTATAACAGATGGAACAGTAAGCGACACAAATGTAGCTTCAACAATATGCCCGCTATCGATAGTCAGATTTCGGAAGCCACTATTGGAATATCCTTTATTATAATACAACTTTAAGGGCCTGTTGTTCAATCGTGGTTCAAATTTTTAAAGCACTGATTTCAAAATCGGTGATAAAAAACTTGAACCAAGATGTACAACTGGCCCTACAGAACTGGAAACAACTACGGTTAATACCTATGTTAATATGTATTAAATACAAGTTGGTATAGGATATATAGTTCATAGAAACATTGTAAGAAATTTCGAACTGTATTGTATATATTATGAAGTTCGTAAATTAAGAAAGGCAACACAAAATGTCTGCACCCTATCCTATACCTTAAGATTCCTATGATTATTCCATTATGAATCTTAGGGGTCAAAAATCTTGACAAAATCATTAGTGCAGAACAAGAATCCTAGAAATTGTATGGCAGTGATAAAGATCTATTCTACAAAGCAAAATCGTTTTATTATACTCTGCGATGTTAATTCACTTTCGGTTCCACAACGTTAAATATCTGAACTCATTATTATCGTTGGCTGATTCAGTTGTGATGAATGATGATGCTCAGTGTTGCCTACATAATTATTATGGAATTACGTATATATAAACAATATCTTTATTTTGAGTCCCACTTTTTTTAAGCTTTTCTTAATTACTGAGAAATATATAAGCAAACTTCTAGTATATAAGTTTTGCAACGTATATTCTGATTAGTTTATGATCATATTTCATTTCCCAAAGATAGTATTAAAGATACTCTATATGCCTGAGTGTATACTCGAATATACCTATACACACTTCTTCTTTGTATTGCGCTGTGCACTTGCTAATGCATCACACTGCATTTCTTTGTTCTAATTTATTACCATCAGGCAGTTCAAACT
This sequence comes from Baccha elongata, assembly GCA_951217065.1. NCBI lineage: Eukaryota > Metazoa > Arthropoda > Insecta > Diptera > Syrphidae > Baccha > Baccha elongata. The sequence goes on from OX578274.1 coordinate 64,604,697, forward strand.
GACTATACCTACAATTTACACGAAGGGGATTTCTTGTGTGGTCGATTTTTTCTGTAAAAAGAAATCCATATGGTAATACTGTATTTAACCCAATTTGTTGGAAGCATTTCCCTATGGATTTTTCAATTTCCTTTCTAATCAGCTGCGGACCCTGGCGGTCGTCTTCTAGAGAAACAAAATACAAATGACGTGTAATGTAGGTACCTATTTTTATGACTTAGAAATTCATGTAGGAAAAGAAAAAAACTTAACACATTACCCATTGACGCATTCTGGAAAGCATAACGCCATGCTTGAGAAGCGTTCGCGTACAATGACGCTGGCTTTTGATGTTGTCGTTCGTGAACGACTGTTTGCCTGTTGCCGGCCGCGCACCGCCTTGTTTTCGTTTTGGATTGTGCTCATCTGTGCAATGGGTATGACCGATTTCAAGGTAAAAAAAAAAATTTATATAAATATATTGTATTGTAATGAAGTCGCATGGAGTCTGAGAAACTCTGCGAATTCTGAATAAGATAACATAGGTACTCGTTATGTGTGTACCTAACCTATACATTACCTAGGTATAATGAATAATTTAAATATGGTTAATTACGAATAGTAATGAGCTGTTAGGGTTAAATTTCATTCGGGTGAGATTCTAACGTGTGGAAAATTTTACTGGTACCAAAGTTCCAAATATTTAAATGGTATCTAATCACAAACTTGTAGATATATTAAACGTTCTTTACCACATTTTGGCATGAAAGTGGTTAGATTATAACTGCTACCTAGTAGTGCGCTAGTTCTGTGCTTTTATGTGGTTTCAGCCGTCATCAGGCTAAGAAAATGTAAGTAGGTAGATGAGTGACATAAAAATTGACGGTAGGAACTTTGGACAACCTTCAGAGTTTGGAAGTCCTGTGGTTTGCATCTCGATTCCGTATTTCAAGCACTACGTTTTCCTCTATAAATATGCAGTACAGGAAAGATAGAGACATTTGTCGTTCCTTAGCGCACATACCTATCTTACAGCGTTTTGCATTCAAATTTCAAATATTTGCCCTCAAAGTTAAGAAAAGTGCTCTTTTAAATGAAACATGTTTCTCTCCTTTTTTTTTTGTAGTGTGGCACAAAGGATAAGGATAACCATTCATAGGCTGTGTGAATTATACCTGTTCTAAATGATCGTAATAAAACCACTTAAATAGTTTTGTTTCTTGTCTTAAGAATAAGAATTTACAACATAAGTATACGTACCAAGTTTGAATTCGTGTCTGATTAGTTTATTTCTTCGAACTTTTTGGTGGGTATACCTACCTCCTTTTTTACATGCTCAATAAGGACAATATTGTTTTCGTGTAAGACAAAATCGAGGTTTTAATCAAACCTGACATTACAATGATATCCAGAAGCCCAAAAAAGAAGATTTCGTCATGCCGTCCGTCAGTCTGTCTGTGCGGATGTGCGAATGTGCGGATGTGCTGTTGCATGTTCACCGAGCAGACTAAATGGTTTGAAGATTTACTTCAAGCTTCGTCTGTCTCTGTAATACATTTTTGTGATTTCCTAGAGGAGAAATTTGAATTTTTGTCTGAGCCCGGCTATAACGCGGTACCTGCCATATAACGGTTTTAGTTTTTACAAGTTTTCTCGAAAACGGCTCTCACGGTTTTGATAAAACTTGGTGTACGTTATATTTGCAGTAGGTAGTATAAATATAACTGCATATCAGGTTTTTGGCTGAAAAGGCAGACAACGGAGATTTGATATTAACGGTAAAATGTTGTCATAACTTGATAACGGCTGCACCGATTATATTTAAATTTTGTATGGAATTTAAATGAGCCATTTCACATAAAATGGCATGAACAGTTTCTAGCTAAACAATGATTTCATGTAGCTATCAGTTTAGGCCATTTTTGATATATTTTTCCCCTTTCTTCAGAATTTAATAAATTCAAATTTGTACAGTCCCATAGTGTGCTACAAGGTTGTGCGACCAAGTTGTGCATTTTATTTTTTACAATGCACAATGAGATTTTAATTAATATTTTATGTCTGTCTTAAAATAATTCTACCTGTAATATGTATACATACCTAAATCAATCAAAAGCAAACATATGTATGTACGTCAACAAGCCATGGAATGATTTTCTTAGCTACAGCCACCCTATACGATGTTTTTTAAGTGTTTTCAAGGAAACTGCATTTCAATTTTTCTTACTCAAATGCCATAGAAAGGATATTTGTTGTAAACCTTTTTTTTTTTTGATTACGAATTTATAACGGCTAGAAAAATATTATCCAAATTTGGTGCGATGGAAGTTTAAATTAAACATTTAACACTTGATTAAGTTCTTGGCTTAAAGATACACCTTTAATAAAATTCATATATACGAATAAATGACAGCCAATATTTCTAAGTGAGTATACCTAGGTAATCTTACTTCGGAAATTCGCAAAGTGATTTACTTGCCTAGCGATTTTGGCTTATGAGTAAATTTTCATTTTATTCATTTGACATATTAGCCATTGTATTTCTATGTTACATACAGATGTTGACAATTTGGACAAAATTGGTCATAAATCCATAATTACTTCACCGACTTTATTTATATATCATTTAAATTAAGTATTTTAAACAAAGGTATTTTATGTACCATTCGTCCCTCTAAGTCTAATGTCTAAACTTTGTTTTGTTAGTAGCAGTGAAACGAGTAGGTATCTATACCTATAACTACTATTATACAGGGTGAGTCATGAGCAATGCGACAAAATGCTAGGGCGTGTAGGTTGCGTTGAGACAAGAAAAAAATCGTATGGGAGGGGGGTTCTATTCCCCTCCGTTTAGCCGGGAGGGGCAATTTTCGAAAAAACTGACTTAAAATGGGAAAAAAATTATTTAAAATCAACGGCTTCATTCACAATGCTGTGCGATACGTTTTTGAAAAGCCAATTTTATTTCTCAAAAACTAAGATACATTTTGACATCCGGTTTTCTGTTTTTGACTAAAAATTAATAATAGCATTGAATTTTGAAATTAAAATTAGCACTTAATTACGTAAAATTTTGAAAAAAATGAATTTGAAATTTTTTTTTCAATTTTTTTTTTCAAAATTTTGACTTTGAAAATTAATATTTCAAAAACTATTTCTTAGAATAGATTTATTTAAACACAGAATGAAAGAAAAAGTTATTGGCTTTTCAAAAACGTATCGCACAGCATTGTGAATGAAGCCGTTGATTTTAAATAATTTTTTTCCCATTTTAAGTCAGTTTTTTCGAAAATTGCCCCTCCCGGCTAAACGGAGGGGAATAGACCCCCCCTCCCATACGATTTTTTTCTTGTCTCAACGCAACCTACACGCCCTAGCATTTTGTCGCATTGCTCATGACTCACCCTGTATACTATCATAAACGCTCTAGTATAAACTTCCCCTTTTCTATGGCATCATTCTGGGATAAATTGCTTCCATCTTATAACGGTAATCTGATCTAGAACTATGCACACCATTTCTCATCTCCGAATACACTTCTGCATGAAAAAAGACAAATTCACAGCACAGTGTTCTCGGTACTTTGTTGTCAAATCAATTGAACCTCTCATGCGGTGTTTTCAAAACAATAATTTTTTCTTAGTTTCTTTATTTTTTCCTGGTATTGTTGTCTAATGACATCCAGTCGAGTGTGACCACAATAATTACATGAATATGTGTTTTTGAACGTCTTTGTGTATAGTCAATACAAGCACAACAGAGAGACACTGTTCTCAAAGTGTCGTCTTTATTCACTGGGTAATTATTTACAATTAACTTGACATAAATAATGTACCACATATGTATGTATGTACTGGGACAGTGCTGTGAAAAGTTTTTTTTTTGTTTGTGTTAATAAGGATTTCAAGGTATCCCTCTCCGTCTCCGTGTCCGTAGTCAAAGAAACTTCATTGCTCAGTTTAGATTACGTTTAGTTTTCTTTACTCTTTTAGGTCACGTGTCAACAGTTATCGTAATCAATATATTTAATCAACAATTTCACACTTTCTTTCTATACAAATAGAAAGTTTGTCCTTTTTTGGTAGTAACGGGCAGTCCACCCTAACATAGTGAAGAGTTCAGGAACTTCGTGCGGATGATCATTTATTTATAGTTCTTGATTATCTACTTCAGGTGACGGACCCGAAAGTGAACGATCACTTGCGGAAAAAAATAGAATACTTATGCAATGCTTCATATTTTCTAATCTATACTCAGACTTGTTTTTTTTTCTAGACATTTATTTAAAAGAAACTGTCCTTCCCAAAAGTGAAAAGTCTGTAGCGAAGCATCTTGTAACTTGTTATAACAACATCAAACATCAAGAGATCCGAAGAAGCCTTCATGTCAAAAATTCCAACATGAATAAAATTCAACATTTCCGATTCACATACACTCAAAGCAAAATAGCAACGTAATTTTTAATGCGCTCGGGTTGAAATTTGCGTTGTGGGCTACTTGAAAAAAAAAATAACTTTGGAGCAAAATAAAACCACTTTGATTTAAATACGAAAATGATTAAACTAAGATTTTTACTACAAACGCCTTTAAAAGGTTTTTATGATTTGAAAATATTTCAAATGAGAAACGAAGAGTAAAATGATTGTTTTTCATTCAAACAACCTTAACTTAAAGTTGAAACAATTTTTTTTTTGGGTGACTTTTGATCAAATTATTGTTAAAGTTGCACCATTTTGATTTAAAATATTTTATTTAGTAATAATTTTACTTTGATCCAAAGTTCTTTTTTATTGTTTTACAAAAGAGAGACTATTCAAAAACGCATTTTCATAACTTACGATGCGACGCGACGCGACATTCCGAGAGATTTTGCCGTTTAGATTCCGATCGCGCCGAAATTCTACCATCGCAGTCATCGGATTCATGTTCAGTCCCCAATGTTTAATTACTAGACTAGGAAATAAGTCTTAGGCCTGATCTTTTCAGCTCTGGTTTAATCACTGGTTTGGTCAACATAAATTTTTCTTAACCAGTGGTTTTGAAACTCGTTTAACCACACTTCGTCTTTTCACCATTTTATCTACTTTGTTTGTAGTTGTAGAGATAGTTCCAGTGGTCGGACTCTTTGGTTAAGTTTGTTTATACTTTTTGAATGCGAGAGAAAGAAACCAAAAACTGTGTTGTTAACTAACTGGAGCTAACAATTTTTTTCGTTGAACTCTATTTGCTGAAAATAGTTCTACCTTTTAGTTTTATTATGTGTTTTAGAATTTTTAGATGTCATAGTAATGTGGAATTCTTTTCCACAATGTGTGTAAACTAAGTCCAATTCATAAAGTAGGAGCATTGAGCTTATACACATACAGGAATCAAGATGGTTTCAAACTCACCAAAGTAGATGTCGCTAAATGAGCATATCGGGTAATTATTATTGCCCTAATTCCCTGTAGCGAAAATCACTCAAACCGAACCGAACAAAATTCTTCTGCATATATACAACTCAAGAATAATTGCTACAAGGGTACAAAAAAAAACAAATCGATAGTAACGAGAATGTCGTTACGAGCAGTATTTGAAACTTACACATGATTTCTCTTTGTGTATAAACTCAATGCTACCACCTATTACTAAATTTTCTCAATTGTCTCAATATACGTTATTCGTAAAAGAAACCTTAACAATGCAAGAAACAATAAAACTTTTAAACGAGACTGAGTGGAAAACACTTTACTATTTCTTAAAAGATATTTATAAGTACAGAATGTTGTTACTATCAGAATTTGAAGGATTGATTTTTACTCTTTTTTATTTTTATATAAAGATGCAATATTAGTTTTAGTTGCTTACCGAACCGATGGCAATGGCATAGCTTTAATATTCATTAAATTGTTTAATAATCTATCAAAATGAATCAATAAATGAATAACTTACTTGACTTACGTCCCGCCAACTGAGGCATAATTAAGCCTTTTAGGCATAATTTCATTGGCTGAGGTTCTAAGGCTTAGTTTTCAACAAAAAGGCTTAATTTTTTCATTTGAAATTATTCTTGATTTTAAAAACTTTTTTTTTTAACTTTAAGAAAATAGAACAAAAATAATAATCAATCTTAATACTTTTTCTAAAAGAATTTGCTTGCAACTTCAAACTACTTATTTACAACTTTCGGTCACCGAACATTTAGATACAAAATCTTTCAAACTAATATCTAGTTACTGATGGTGGGTTATTTCAACAAGGTTTATAGAGTCGTTTGTAAATTTTTCGTTCTTGGTTCGTGTTCGCTTCTTAAACGCCAGTTTGGAAGATTTTTCGTGCATTCAATTAGAGAAAACAAAGTTCAAAAGTCTTAAAATATAAACATGAAATATGCCCGCTTTTAAAAATTGAAACTGCTATAACTTGCAATTCAAAGAAACTGAGATTACATTGTTTAAAATTATGTAGGTACACATACCTACATACCTACATGTGTAACTTTAAAAGACTTTATGTTTATTTCTATTAATATCTTAATCGTTATTAGGTGTTTATGAATAAAAGATCATATCTAATCTATAGTGCTTAGATTTTTTGTTATATTTTAACTTTGAATAGGAATGTGTTAAATTTTTGATTTTTCAAAAATATATAGAAAATGAGGCATAATTTCACGGAAATTTCCAAGTGAGGCATAATTTTGCCGAAAGTGGTTGGCAACGCTGCTTGGTGTCATTTTGTCTATGTGAAAATGACGTAAGCATAGTTGAGAAATTTTGATTTTGATTTATAGTCAGTCCGGATTATGAAATAGGAATTGTTAGTAACCACATGATATGAAAAATGGTGGTGATATTAACAATGGGTTCCACAGACCATTTTCCATGACATAAAAATGGGCATATCATGCCCGGAATGATAAATAAAATAGAGTAAATTTTTTCCACATCACTGTAAACATATACGGTAATTGCAATGATTCATCGTTAATTCATTGGCATTAAGAATAACAATGCTCTTAGAGCGAAAATAATGATGAATATAGTATGTGTATAATTAACACGTATGCGAAAATTATACTGAGGCTGGCATGGATAAGTAGAATTGACACTGAAATTTAAACCGAGAGGAGAAGAAATTTTATGAAACTAGAATACAATTTGGGGCCACCGCGCCGGGTTATTAAAACGGTCATGTCGTGTGAATAATCGCACATTAAAGATAGTAGAATCACGTTTGTCATGCAAATAATAGCCGAAGCGCGGAACCAATTGAAATGAAGTCATTTCGAAGTGCTTATTGTTGACGTGTAACACCTTAATTATTTTTATCGGAAACAAATAACTTCATAAATATATGTACTTTGATTGTAAGAGTGTAATATTTAATATTTATACTTACAAACTTACAAAGAGCAGAGTTTAAATTTCGATGTCGGCGACTTCCCTTAGATAGAATAAAGGTTAGTCAACTCGCCCAGGCTTCAATTTTTCATCAGAAGAAATCTTTTTTTTTTTTTTTAGATATTTTGAAACCTTAATAATCGTTCAAAATTGAAAAATGCAAAACAGTTCAAAAAGATGGCATAATATGGAATAATATTTTAAATACAAACGATTATTCGAAGAGTTGACCAAGCACCTGAAACCAGAATACCTACCTAACTTTTTTGTTGGACCATGTGTCATGGTCGTAACACTTTAAAAAAAAAGGTGTGGTTGGTAGGTATAGGTAGTGTGTGCGAGTTTGGGTATCTATACCTATGCAAACTAAATTTTCTGGTTTTCAAAGCTTAATTTGAAAATAAGGCCAGAAAATATTGATATATTCTGAGTCAATTTTCATTTTACTTTCTGCCTCTTCTTCAAAATTTTATCTGGCATAATGTCCAACATTTCTAGTTTATTTTCCAAATAACATTTAGGTTCCTATAAATGGGAAACATCAAGTGTATATCCGTCGCAGGCACTTTTAGCCTATGAGGTATTTTTTGCGAAAATGTCATAAAACCACTGCACCTATATGTACTTAATATCTACTAAAGTATTTAAGAATGATATCCAAACGTATTTTTGATATATAAACGTTACCAATAATTCAGTTTTTCTGCAAAAAAACTATCAATTTTGATCAAATATTATATGAGTGATTTGTTGGGAACGGTAAACCAAGTTCTTAACTACCTTGAGATTACATATATGCATATTAGATATATGCATACCTAACCTAGCATGTCCTCATATATACATCAGCTAGAACCGCTCAACTTACGATAAGACTATAATGTATTTTAGTTTATCAAATTAGATGAATTCTTTTCGTCTTTCATAGTTCATCCGGAGCCATTTTGGGGTTAGATCAAAGGCATCTAAAAGTAGCTCATCCGCTATGGAAACTTTTGATCTCATAATAGAATTTTCCAACTTTGTTGTGCACAACGCACTATAAGAATCTCAGCCCCATTAGCCAGTATATTCTGGCTCCTCTCTATAGGATAGTCTATTTTTAGATCACCTACTTATCAATTTTTGCAAAGCTGAACATAATCCACTTGCTAAAATCTGTGAGATACTCATGGCCTGGCCTAAAAAAATTCTTTTTTTATTTAATTTTCTTATTAAGATTTTTTTTATTATATTAACGAGAAAAAGGCAACATTCAAATCTTCAGCATGATTGAGGTGCTTGGCTTCGCCGTATCGGGCGAACAGTGAACGCGCACAAAGTTAAATGTATTCACGCTGAATTGGTACAATCACGCAGGTATCAGCTAAGCTGCATACAATTGTCCGCAATACCATCCCATCGTAATGGATCATTATACATTCCATTCACGTATCGGATAAATAAGTTTTTCATTGAAAAAGATACAGTATGAGCGGAAGTGACAAAGGAGGCAAGAGTGTACTATGACTGTATATGAGACTGGCTCTAATAAAAACAGGCCTTTATTTCGCATATTAGTATATATGTATTTAATAAGAGTCAAAGTTCAAACATATTCGTATCTTATCGAAAAGCCTTGCACCTATTCGCTCATTACACAGCGGCGACCGACGTGAATATTTTTTATTTTAAAAGTTATACGACAACCGCAAGTTATGCCAAGCCTAACCGGTACAACAATTAAGTGAGACAGTTTTAATGTTACTTACCTTGCCTCCAAAGTACTAAGCTCCAAGTCAAACCTAAGTCATAAAAAGACGATGTTTAATGTATACATAAGGTAATTTCATTCAACTGTTTCTGAGATTTGACGACACTGACGAAGTAACGACCAACATGGAAATAGGTTGGGAAAGAAACCATCTTTTGTGCGTTAAAAAAGCACATTTTATTTATGTATGAATGTTCACAATTCAGTCGAATAAATACAAAAAAAAAACTCAAAGCCTTGCATAGATATATCTTTTTTATTGTAGACTTTTTTTACTTTGCATACGGTACTTGAGCGTGGAAGATTGTTTTGCATGTTATCTGCGTTTAGTGTGTGAATATTCCATTAGAGGAATGAATAGAAATACATATTTATGTAGGTAGGTACAATGAAGCGGAAAACCTGTAATTATTAAATCATTTCTTTAAAACAAACAATAAAAAGATATAACAATAAAAACTTTGAATTTTGCGCCTTAAAAACTTTGTTATGAACGGAAGCAAATTCCATCAGTGGGACGGGACCCTAAAAACGACGCAAAACAATACTAAAGCAAGAGCGGTTGGTAGTTTAGTACAAACATAGCCCGTCAAAACAAACTTGTCAGAATATGATAGGTGAGATATAGAAAAAGCTAATTGCTCAACTTTAATTAGTATGCTGGCGCTGGGTCGTGTGCCCATAATAGCCCAGCCGATTGCAGTGTTTCGCCAAGTATCGATGAGTTTTGTTTACAGTCGCTAAGCATGAGCTGCTGTCAAAATCGCAAGCAAAATACAATCATTGTCATACCATACCTATGGTAATGCTAATGAAATGACTAGGTATAATAAATATCAAAATGCGCATTTCGTTATTGAGTTTCACTCGGTGCTAATTGGGCTTCTCACTCAATACGTAAGTACCAGGGCCCGAATTCCATAAAATTAAAACGACTGAACGATATCGTTTTTAACGTTGCTCTCTTTTTAATTTTACGGAATTAGGGCCCAGAATTTCTATCTCATCTTATAATTTTTTTTAACAAAAACTCGATGTGAAGATCATACTTGTGATCAATAACATTAAAGGGTGCCTCGTCGCCTCGTCAAACAGAGCGCGTTTTTAACGTGGTGTTGAAATTATTATACGCGGCGTTGAAATTATTTTGACACGACGCACGTTCTAAACGCCGCGCCGCGTTAGAGGACGCGAGCCAGAGAGCTGTGAGCAGAGTGTTAAATATTTGAATATTTAAATATTTAAATATTTCATTTTCATTTTCTCACAAAATTTCAATTATCTCCGATTAAAATTTTTTATTTGTATTCTTTTGTTCTATTACATATATATTTGCTATAGCAACACACAATTCAAAATAAAAATAAATATTAAAATTCACAAAAAAATATTTCTAACGCGGCGTCAAAAACATAATTTGTAAATTATCACATCGCCTTTTTCACTGCCGCGTTTTAACGCCGCTGTGAAACTCAACTAGGCGTTGAAAACACGGTCAATGTGACACGGAATATGACCGTGTTTAGACTGGGAAATTTGAGTCTGGTGTGGTGAGTACTCTCGTGATTACACAGGTCCTGAATTGAGGACGCCTCACTTCAAGCGGGTGGAATTTTTTGTGATGTGAGACAGTTGTACGAAGCGAAGTTTTTGCATTTTATAAAAGAAAATAACATCCATAAATTATTATTAATACTTCTGTTTGTTTCCTTTTCCGATAATTCAATTTCTATCACTCTGCATTTGGCTTAATTATGAAGATACTGCGATGTTAACACATCGGCAAAATGGGAAAAAAAACTTGAATTTGGAATTGGAACAGTACTCACGCTTCCGATGTTTATAATTTGAAGCTGTCTCACGAGAGTACTCAACCTTCATTCCTCTCGCCAACGAACTCTCGTCAGTCCGGTCTCAAATTTCCCAGTCTAAACACGGTCTATGTATTGCTGTACATGTATGTTAAAACGCAGCGTCAGAACGTGGCGTTGAAATGCGGTGTTAAAACGCACTTTGTTCGACGAAGCCTTTAAGTTAGAATTTATTTTTGCCTCGCTGCCTAAGATTTCAATACAGAAGTTAGATAACAGCATTAATAAGAATTATATTATATTTTTATGTACTTAGATATAATATGTTTTTATCCTTATTAATTTTATTTCTTTGTTATAATTCATTGGAAGGTGCGTCAGATATTGTTAACAAAAATAATAATTCATACAATTACTGTACCTCGGCATCTTTCGGCAGGCACCCCTTGTCGTTTCCTTTTATTTTTTAATTGGCATACGCATACCTCTATAACATATATAATGTATATTATGTATTTATATATAGTACTAAAGTTATTTTCTACGTTAATACGTATTGTAACATAAGTAATTTCTGTGTTCTTCTTTAGGTATTCTTCTTTGCATAATCGCATTGTTTCATGCGCATATACACCTGAGTTTGTAAGGTGTAGACAACCTGTTGCCCTCCCTTTATTCCAATAAGCCTTTGTTTTGGTTATATTTTTTTATTACTAGTCATGAGATGTTCCGTCGATTGACTGTAAGTCAGAAGCAGTACCAACAGGGTCAGATTTTTGTAAAAGAAAGAATTGGCTCGTGTCTTTTAGGGCCCACATCGTTCTTAGTTTATATGAAATCTAAGCACACCCATATCTACAGATTATAAATAGAAAATATTAGCCAAAATACCTACATTTTTAAAAAAGTTTTTGGAAATATTTTTCTTCTCTTCAGAAAAATAACAATGTCGCAAATTTTCAAACATCTTGTTTTTTTATTACATACCGAAACTAGTTAACAACTAAAAGCATCATGGTTTGGTTAGGTTTGTGGGTTGCTGAAGGAGAGCCATTAGCTTTACTCAAACCAACTTAGGTCAACGTAGACCCGTTGTGATGCCCATTTTAGAGTTTACCTATTCGCCATCTTACCATCTTAGTACATTATAGTTCCATCATATAAGCATCGTTTCATCCTGGGGTGTCCAACCATCTGCTTTCTCTTTCGAATCTGCAAAGCATCATAATGTACTTTGATGAAAAAAAATTAAGTCGTGACAACTTGCATTAGAACAAAATTTCAATTCAAAGGGTGTTTTGTGAAATTTCTTACAACGTTGAGAAGTGTTCAAATTCAACAACAACAACCTTTTCACACAAACTTCATGAATTAAAGCTGTTTCATGCCGGCCAAGCCAATCATCAGATTCTTTTTTAGTGGTGCTTGTCTATTTATTATCTCATGTTTTCTCATTCTGTCAAACACAAACATGTCTCATTCGAAAAACAATTTATTGCTGAGACAAAACTCGAACAAAACGCAATTCTTCCACTGCGAAAAGCTTACTGGCACAGAAAGCTGGCATTAGCTCAAAATAATGAGATTTTATGCTGCGATAAAGCTTTTCGCTTACCTCCCTATGTGTTAAGCTCTTTTCAATTTTGCTCATAAGTCCAAGACGTCTTTTATATTAATTTTGTTTTTATTTCATTCTGGTTCTTTCCATTATTTCGGCGTTGAGCAATAGCGCTCAAGGCGATTCCGCCCAAAGATTTGGAAATTTGGCCAAAAAATAAAAATTAACACCCGAAGCCCAAAAATAAAATAGAAATTCGGCCTAAATTCGGCTACAATTTGTTGATACTGTTCCATTAGTGGGAAATAATTCAACTTTTTGGTGGGAAATTATTATACCTACTCTTGTGGGTGAAGACACTTTTCATACAAAATGCACACAATATTGCATACCCAAACTTGCAGTACAGCATTTTTCGGGCGAAATTTCCAAATCGATTATTTTTCAGCCGATTTATACACCGACAATTATAGTGGATACAACGAAAAACAAAATTTTTGTTCACCTAACGAAAATTTCCCAATGGAAGCCAGACTTTTAACGTAAGTGACGCACGACTTAACATACTAATATTGATACATAAATATCATAAAAGCTTGTATAAAATTCAATAAACAATTATTTTCATATGCAGAATTAAGTACATACTTTTATATCGACTCAGGTTGAGCTTAGAGTTTTAACGATGCTTCAACTGTAACTGAGAAACTCGGCAAGCTTTATATTAATGTCTAATAATAGCGCCCCAGAACTTGTATAATTGTTTTCAGGCCTTTATGAGACTAAATCTGACACAGAACTCTTTATCAGCACAAATGCACCGCATTAATCATAACGCGGCATTTGTCTGTGAAATTGTTTTTTTTTTGCTGAGTTATTTTTTCACGTCAGATACTCTCGCTACTGTGTGAGATTTTTAATGAAGGAAACTCTTCTTCAACAATTTTAACTGAAGGGAAACTAAAACTATGTTGCTACAGAGAACGTAGTGTGTGGCTTTGATGGTTGCTGTAGTTTTCACAATTTAGGTTTGTGAAATAAGTACTTTTCGTAAGTAGGTTTATCTGTATTTACATAATATACCCATGACACTTATAGGTAGACGAAAAATGCAATAGCGCAGTTATTTTAATTTTGTTTAGCTTTCGTTTCCTATATAGAATGAAATAAATAAGATACAATTTATTGTACTAACATAGAAAGATGTATAGGGTAGGTATATCTATTCCCAAAAATTATTACTATTATTTTGAACAGCTGTGTATAACACTCCAAGTGTATTTACCCTGATGAGTAAAGTACTTTCGTTTAAGGGAATACTATATTCGGTGTGAATAAAGTTTTCCCTTAAAAAAGCTTAGTGTACTCAAAGTTATGATACTTTATGATTATGATGATGTTCACATTGGACTCACGTTGGTTCGCACTGGACAAGCCCTCCGGCCGCTGCTGTCGCACCATAATCATATGTTAAGTATGTGAATGCGTGTATGTTTTGAGGCATGTTTCGAAAAACATAAATTAGTGTATGCGTATTGCTTATAGAAAATTGTCACACTTTCGCATTTTCACTTTTTTGTTATTTCACTTCTGACGTTATTTTCACTTGTGACGTAAGCACCTTGCACTATTTTTCCCTTTGGTTGGGGTATATTCATAACAAGATTCCACCATTTAATTGTTTTTCTGTTTGTGCTTACTTCACAGGTGAAAAAAACACAACAACAAAAAGCTGAAAAAAACCAAGTGTCTTAATCTTGTATTCTTTCATTCATGCGGATGTAGTGTACGCTATTACATGCTACGTCCAGAAAAAAAAATTGCTCTTGCTTCACTGTTTAATGGGAGGTGTCTACCGTTAATGAGCTTGTCAATTTTTTCTTCAACTTAACAAAAGACAATAAAACGGAAACCATCTCAATGTTTCCTCTCTGTTTTTATGAATGCATAACTTGTATATAATCGCAAGTTAAAATGAATCTCGCTTAACTGTCCATTGTATCAAATTTGATACAAATCATACAATTTGTGCCTGGTTTTCTTACTTATCTATAGGTAATACTTATTTTATTTTTGTGAAATTAGTACATTTTTGGAAAACGGCTTCTTTTCATTTTTATATTTTGTAAGTATGTACCTATACATATTTACAATTCTACTTAGGTAGGTTTGTGCAAACTGCTAACAAAACTTTATGGCTGATTTAGTAGATAATAGCAACATTGCAAATCTTTTTTTTTTTTTAATATGGCAAATTATATGGGGATTTTTGAATACCCATCTGTTTAGGTTTCTATACCTACCACTTTTAAAAAAAGTTCGATAAACCCTTCCTATATCAGGCGTAATTTCTACCTTTTCCTATATGCCTATCTCTGTTAATAGTCTAGATTTCTAGATAGTCTTTACGAATTTAATTTACAAAATTTGCTATGGTGATATATTTGAATAAAGTTGATTTCATTCAAAATAAGTAATTTGAGTTAACTATATTGGCATACAACTAGACTGTAAAAATGGTTATTTTCTTGCTTCTATACCTACCTTTGCTCAAATCGTTATTAGGTACCTGGTACCCTGATGTTCTTATTAAGGTACCTATCACTTATAACTAACTTCACAAAGCCATGAGAGAATTCGTCATCTCAAATAAATTGACACGACTATGTAGGTTAACCATGACCAACGTAACAAGGCAAGTAAAAATATCCGGTTTGCTATCCAGACCAATCAACATATTTAATGGACTCCAACAAGGGGACGGTTTGGCCTGCCTCCTCTTTAACCTGGCGTTGGAGAAAGCAATCCGTGACTCTGGCACGGCAACAAGAGGGACCATCGTCAACAGGTCCAGCCAGATACTGGCTTACGCAGACGACATCGACATCATCGGAAGAACCGAGCAAACTGTACACGATTCCTTCATCCAGATCGAGCAGGCGGCACAAAATCTGGGGCTGCACTTTAGTGAAGGTAAAACAAAGTACACGGTGGCGTCGAATGCGAGAGGAACAGTTGGTCAAACAATCAATGTAACGGAGCATGAATTTGAAGTTTTGCAATCCTTTAAATACCTTGGGACAATAGTAGCGGCCGATAACAATATAGAAGAAGAAATACGCGGGCGGCTTCTCAAATCCAACAGAGAATACTACAGTCTGTCAAAGCTCTTCAAATCCAGAAATCTCACCATAACTTTAAAACTGCTGCTGTACAGGACCATGGTCCTGCCAGTACTCACATATGGATCCGAGACTTGGGTGCTTAGTAAAAGGCACTCCGACCTCTTGCCGCGTTCAAGAGAAAAGTCTTAAGGAGAATTGTTGTCCCCGTATGTGAGGAAGGACGATTTCGGTGACGGTACAATCATGAATTGTACGCAATCTACCTTGAAGCAGATATCGTGACAAAAATTAGGCTCAGTAGACTCCGGTGGGCAGGGCACCTAGCTCACATGAGCGAAGAGGAACCTGCTCGGAAAGTTCTTTGTGGTACATTCTATGGCAGACGACAGCGTGGTAGACCATGCTTGCGCTAGAGAGATAGCGTAGACCAGGACGCCCGGAGCCTTGGGGTTCGCAACTGGATGGCGTCGGATCGAGACCGGAATAGGTGGAGAGACTTCTTGAACGAGGCCAGGACCGGGCCCCGGTTGTCGAGCCGATGATGATGATGATAATTCTTTGCTACCCACACAAAATTGAGTTGAATCTTCATACTACATGGATTGATTTAGATTAGGTATTACTCATAAATACCAATCTGCACGAACTAAATATATGTATGTTAACCCCAATTAACAATAAAGCTCAATAGATAGCTATACATACGTATAAAGAAAATAACATAATCAGTGCAAAGCAATTCACACTCAATGAAATCCAAAACAATATTCATTCAACAGCTGAAGGCCTGTATAAATAACAATATAACCACCTGATTTTCTTTCATTCACTAGTTCACAATCGTTGGTGCTTATCCATTTTGCAAAAAAAAAAAAAAAAAAGCATAGATAACACGTAAAACAATTAACCTATATTTCCTGGCCAACGTATCAAGCACTCAGCCACATAGACCCACTTCAACTCATAGTTCATAATTAACACCAAAGGAAAATGGAAATTATTGTGCTTACTTATTGTTAGATACATTTTTTTCCATCGTTCTTCAAATAGGCATAAATGACGTGTTGTACTTGTTCCTTTTACTGGCGCATAGACCGCATTCGACTGTCTTAATTACCCTCTACATATATCTAATAATTAAATGAGTGATGTAATTTAATTTAGTAATTGAGATATTATATTTACACTTAAATATTATTAGAAATAATGTGCATTGCCTGTGCAATTTTGAACACATTCATATGTACATGTATGTGTCTATCCAATTCTATAATTTTTTTTATTGTCTTTTGTGCAATAAACCTACTTCGGGCACTATATATTGAACTGTTCAATTTGAATGCGCTATCGCGCGCTTCAAGGTTTCGTTGTCCTATACTACACTGAAAAAAACAAAGGAACAACTACTTCCGTTTAAATTTAACTCAAAAACTTTGAAATTTGATATCTCATAATTTGGACAATTTACCTGTTAACCATAGGTTATAGTCAAAAAATTGAATAAGAAATCGTTCCCTTTCTGTGTTAGCCACATCATACATGTCTGCAAAAAACTTACTTTTACTCTAAAATCTGGCTCTCAGTATATTATCATTGATGGTTTTCCAGATTATGGAACCGCGGCTTGACATCACTATAAAATTTGGTGGGTGCGAGTTTGGGTATTTGCAGTTTCTTTTGGATTTAGTATTTATTTTGTTTTAGTTTGCAGTATTTTTGTTGGAAATTGCCAGATGTAAACGCGAGATTGTTTAAACCGAGATTTCGTGAATGCCAGATTATAAAAAGTCTGATTCTATAGTTGCGTGATTTCGTTTTTCGAGGCTTAAAAAATAATTTTAATTTGCGAGACATCATAACGTTCCCTCCTTACAGTGGTCACATCTAAAATCATAATCTGTTGAGACAAAACGCTCGCCCCTATTGAAAGATGTTGACAAAACATTTAAATTTACGATAAATGTCTTTGCCTCACAAGGTTTTTTTTTTGCAGGACTTGAACAAAATTTAAAATATTACATTTATTAGATATATATTTATTTACCGATCTTTTATTATTTCATCTGCAATTGACAAATCAAAGCCAAGTGAATTGAAATAAACACACGATGAGATCTAAAATCAAACCATTTGATATGATTTAAATTTTTTAAAGAGTGTCAAGCCTCTCAATTAAAGATTAAGGAGATTTTAATTAACAATGTTTTAAACAATTTTTCAATGCATTGAATTTAAAATAAGGAAATAAGGCGAAAAATAAAAAAATAAATACATTTATCAATTTTTTTTTATTTATTTATCTTTTCGAATATTTCAAGTTAATTTTTTCTCAGTGTAGTGAAGATTTCGAATAGAAATAGCTTAGACGTGTGCGTGGCGTCAGGCATTCTATTTGAGACTTAACTTTGTGTCAACTGTGAAATGGGTGGAGTATTATAGTGGTTTATGTATTTATTTAGTTCTCGAACATTAATTGAGAATTGACTAATAATATAGTCGTTTTATTAACTGAACGACTGTAATATAATAGCTGCGCTGTTTCTTTTGACAGAATTGGGGTTGATTACAATTCGCACTACTCGATCATGATGTCTTTGTCGAAGAAACTAGACTCCAACTTGGGGCAACTGATTTAGAAATTCATATTTGTCTTTTGAAATGGAAAAAGTTTATGTTTATTTGAATAACCCATAGGCATAGGGGTGTCCCCTAAAAGAAGAACAAAAATTTGAAAATGAAAAAGCAAATGTTTTTTTTTGACATTTTTGAATACAACGGAATTATGCATTATCAACACAATATAAACAAACAATAAAAAAGAAACAATAGAAAACCGGGATTGATATAAATCAATTTGATGAATTAAGTTGAAAGACCGACATTAAGCATTTATGGAATTTAATAAAAAAAAACTCCGTTATGTGCATATCTAGCCAAAATGCTGAAATGCAGTTTTATTAACAACATGCGAAATATAACGTCCACAAAGTTATAGTTTTAGTTTTTCCAAGTTTTCTCCAAAACGGTACGATTTTGATAAAACTTTGTGAACGTAATATTTTGCGTTTAAATGCACATAACGGAATTTGGGTTTTGACGGCCTTACTTTCGAATTTGGCTATAAATAATTGATAACGGCTGAACCAATTTAATTTTAAATTGGTAAATACATCATATAAGTTAAAAATTTCACAGAAGATGGCATTTGCTACAAGATCAAATTTAATGTGCGATCCAGTGTGTGCGATCCGTGCATTTTATTTGTTATTGGGGAAACGACAAAAAGAGCGCCAAATAATATTTTGTAACATCATAACGTCTAAAAAAGAATGTGATTGAAATATTTAGAAGTAAAGTAACTTAGGCCCAGTTTTTTTTCAGTTTTAGGTTAGCTCTGACTCTGACAGCACATAGCTAGTTTATCCCGAGAATAAACTAATCTCGAGTTTTTTCCGTAAAGGATGAACTTTGATTGAAATGTCATATTAATATCGGCATATTTATCGAAACACGTCCTTCTCAATGAAAAAAATTATACAAGCATCATTATACAACAAAGCAAATACCTATTACTCGTATACCTATGTACATAGGTACGAGAAAATTTTTACAATGGTTACAAGTACAGAATATATTCTGCGGCAGATATTTAACAAAATGTCAAAAAATTAAATTTTACATATTTAATCCAAAGTGAACTTAAACAAGTTGATGAGGTAACTTTGAGTTAACTCAGGGTCTCAAACTTAGTGAAAAACATGTTTCCAGAGTAAAGTTGAGGCTAATTCTTACTCTTACCCTGATGGGATGATCTCGCACTGAAAAAACTGAACCTATGTAAGTGACACAAAAACACCTCCGCCACAAAAAAGAAACGTACATAATATCGTTATTTTAGTGGACATATTTTTTTGTTTTTAAAACATTTAGATATGTAATTTAGGAAAAATAATACAATAATGTAATAATGTAATGTTTTACAATTGTCTTTTTTCACCAAACTGCAATTTAATTTAAAAACTTTTGAAACTATGCAAGCATTTTGTAAATAATATTCGCCTTACAGTATGCAATAAAAAATAGTTATATTGAAATACTTAGAGTTGAAACAGAGCCATCTGTAGGAAATTCACAATTTCAAAACAGCCCATATTTATGCATTAAAAATTTAACACGAATCCAATTACGTTTCTATAATGCACAAATGTTGCATATGTTTTGGCTTTCAAAACAAATTCAAACTGAAATGTTCAAAGGGTAATGTTCCCATTAAACTATTGTATTTAACGTTCCCATTAAACGATTGTAAGTATTGTATGGCTTTTTGTTTTGTAGAACAGACACATAGTTAAAAAATTCATACTCACTTAGCGATATTAATATCTATTTACGAACTGTCTGATTGCTCAAAAACTTGTTAAGCATTGTATTGCCCTGTCAACGATTGAAATGTATCACCATCAGTAATTTCTAATTGATTCATCTTTAATAACTCACCCATTAATGTCATTAACATAAAAGTCAAATAAAACATTTGCGAATGAAATGCTTGAGAAAGTCAAACAAAGACTGATTTGTTCTCACCTTATTCCAAACTAACCCTCTATTTCGAATCTTCAAATATAGATTTGCAATTAATCATATTTGCACAAAATGAAAACATACTTTAGGTAGAAACATATTTCATTCTTTACAACTACCTGGGACACAGCCCGATTCAATCACAAGAGTAAATCAGGAAACATTTAAGACGTATGCCAAATCTTGTTTCCTTTCACATGATTTAATTCTCTGATTATTCCTGGCCTTACTTTTGTTCCATTTTGGGAATGTTGCATGGTTCACCTGGATCGACAAGCTCAATCGGCTGTGAAAGGGCAATTTTAAAATCGGTACAAGTTAAATCCTTTTTGTGGGCCCCTTGTTGCATTCTGTGCGGACATTATATTCGGTTCGTTGCAGGAGCAGCAAAAGCAGGGAATTTCTTTATGGATATTGGCCTCGCTGCCGATTTATTGCAGCCGAATGATTTCATTTGCATCTCATCTATTTTTCTTTAGAAAGGGGTAGGGTTTGTTCCCATTTCTAGAATAAAAAATTCAAAGGATGTGTAGAAGAGGTAAAGGACACCTTAAAATACATGAGCTGAAGGATCTATGACGACTTGAATAAATTGTGGGAAATTAACGGTGATTTCACAAAAAGAGTCCAAACAATAAAACTAGCCTCGGCAAGGATGTGATATATCAAAAGAAAAACCTCGATCTGTTATGCATCGTTGCGCAAAGGGACACATGAAACCATATGGGGATGGATGTGTTGAAAAAAAACTATGCATTTATCCTTTTAAGATGATTTACTTCATTATACATTGACATACAGTGTTGAGAAGATGCTGTATTGTTTGAGGGCATTGACAGGAAAATGATGTATTATATAGAACCACAGAAAAATTATCCTGCAGGATATGCGATGGTTCATTTTCCAAAGAGGCAGAATAGAAAGATTGTGTGGAATAATAGATCGTGTATGATTGAAACATTTTTGTGATTATATTTGTATACCATAAGATAATTAAATAATATGAAATCAGAAAAAAAGGACGGCTTCTTTTTCGACATTTTTTTTTTAAACAAACGTAAAAAGCCGTTTGCTTTTTTAAAATGTCAATCCAAACTATTTTTTCAAATTGAATCTTTTTTTCAACAAAATTTTGATTATTCTTTGATTGTCTTAGTCGATTCCGTTATAGACGTGAAGATCTATAACGAACTTAACAGCGAACTGCGGGCCCTTAGGGTAAAAAAATCTTCAAAATCTTTTGACGGAATGCAAAAAGTGTAGAAAATGTAGGTTAATGTACCAAAATTTGGTTTTTACTAAGAGCTTTTATTCTCAAAAATTATTTGCAATTGAGGATTAGTATAGCCATTAGTGTTGCTTCTCAATAAAAGTTCTAATCTATTAACTATTGGTTTAGAATTGTCTTATTATTAAAAACGATTTCAAGGTCATTCTCACAGAAATGTGAAATTAACTGGCCACCAAAATCATGCAAATTTACGACGCACGTCCGATTTTTCATTTTCTTAAGAACTTTGTATGTAAAAAAATTAAAAATAATTCTTAAGCTCAAAATTCGAGATCCAACGCGAGAAAAATTGCGCGAAAGGACATTTTTTTCCATATTTAATCAGAAAATATCTAAGTATCTACTTTACAATGCTTAAACATACCACAACTCGTAAAAAAATACGTGTTTTTACTTTTAAATGAAAGTTTAACCCGGGCGGACGGCGGTAAAGCAGGTTTACGCCCCTTAAAAAATTTAAGAAAAGAACACGAGCAAAGATTTTAATTAAAAATATGCTTTCAAGCTTTTAAAGCACTAAATGGTTCGATTATATCATTAAAATCTTTATTTTTTGTGAGCTCCTTTTCAATTGAAAGTTGACAGTTAGTCAACATAAAGGTTCATTGTTGATTTTATTTTTAAAAGCTTTGTTAAAACGATGCCACTAAGATGGAAATAGTGAAATGGATCTTCATGTTTCCACCTTGAGCCTTTTCGCTTGGCATAATTTTCTTCTTTTCTGTTCTTCCCCACTTCAATTCAATTGAAATTTCTATAGCTAAGTAGGTAGGTACATAATTCTCTTGCGTATATTATGGCCTTTTTCACGGTTTTAAGAAGAAAACTAACGAGTGCCTTAAGATTTTTAACACTATTTTCTAGAGTCAAGAGTGAACCCAGATTATTGTAAGTATTTCTGTGCTGCATCAACTTCTTGCAAAATTTTGCTCCAGAATCAAATTTCGATAAGAATCATAAAAACGTAAAGTTGCATTTGCAGATTAAAGTATGATTGCAGCACCTCTTGTATCCAAATTTTCCTTTCCAGGATCACAAGAAAATTGAAGTGTTGAAACTATCATCACGAAATTTTCTTTCAATGCCTTATAAGTCATTGAATGTGTCGATGCACAACAAATTCTAATTTAAAACAGAGTCATATTTGCCATTTGGATATAATGATGAATTCCAAGAAAAAATTACGTCCAAAAGCAATCATAGAATACCTATCGCACCATTTCTTTTTTGTCTGTACCCATTGACACTTGAAAATTGTTGTGGATTGTGTTTTGTAGCTTCAAGCCCTATTCCTAAAGTTTTTTACTTTTCGAATTTATATCTATCTATCTATTCAACAAATTGTGTTGTTTTATATGTGGTTTTATTTTATGTAATGTGCAAAATAGTAATTTTGCTGTTGCTGATGCCACCCCATATGAAGCTTCCACCAGTGTCGGAACCCCCCCGTAGGCTGTAGGCTGTAAGTCACGACATTTTTCACTTTTTTCGTCTTTTTAATTATCGTATCGTAATGTCATCTTTGAATGTTATCTTAAATATTTTCCCGAATCCAAGACTTGCCTTTATAATAGCAAATATATACAATGTAGATAAGTAAAATTCGGTTTTTAAAAAGAATTGGAAAATATTTTCAAAAAGAATGGTTTTCACATTTGTACGTACATTACATAACATGTATACATACTTATAGTAGGTACATGAAAATGTTTAAAGTAGTTAATAATTATTTTTTTTTAATTTCATTTGCTAATGAATATAATCTTCACGGCTGAGCATAACTTATTCCAAACGTTCCCCAAAAATGTGCGTCACTTGCGTGAGTCACTAATATAATAAAAGCACAAAAACAATCGATTTATTCATATAACACCTCAGCATCTGAAAGTGGCGCCTTCTTTTTCTTAAAATATCTTAACAAGCAATGCATGTTTTTAACAAAAGAGTAAAATAATTTTGTCACGCTTGTTTCACTATAATTTTGTCCGCTTTCGCACGTTTCCAAGTGAGAGTATATCGCACATTGAAAGATTCTCAACATATGTTCCCAATATGCCACCAGGGAGAGCAAAATTCCAACAGACATCTTCTGATTACCATCGATGATTTTCCAATGTCAATGCCTTGCCACTCTTCAACATGCGGTGCCAGGAATTGTGGTAGCTGCTTTGTAGTCTCAATGACATTTTTTTTGTTTATAAATGTAGCGTAGTTGAAATTTAGTGTTTTATTTTTTATACATACCACACATATGCTGTACCTTTGTGTTTGTAAGCCTAGTAGAGTGGTAACTGGTAAGCTGCTGATGTGAAACGAAAACTCTTATGCAAAAATGGCATAACGAAATCAAAATCAAATTGAACGATTGAACCCATAACCTCTGACTTTTGGCAATTAAATTTCAAATTCACTGGGCATTAATTTACTTGGAATAGTTCGATTTAAATCAGCTCAAGTAAAATACAATGTCTGACGTACATTATCGTACATAGATACCTAGTTCAATTCAAACTATGTTAATCACCTTTTCCGTATGGTTTGAAGAATTCCTACACACCACTCAAAGTTTTATTAAAATCAGTTGTGTTGTTTGGAATTTATAAAACACATGATTCTTATTCATATGTACCTAGGTACATAATATGTAAGTAAGCATACCTAAAAGATAAAGAATATTTTATGCAGATCAATAAATATTTTTGAAATGTTTCATCTGTAAATAAATGTAATAATAATGGTTTCAGCTAATTCTTATTTTGTTCGCCATACGACGCAAATCGAAAATTTCGAAAAAAAAAACAAAAACAGCGTTTGCTGTCCGGTAACCCTATAAGGCTGTAGGTATCTTGTATATGTATGAATTGGAGATTGAATTGGGAAATAGAGATTGTGCAGCACACTACACAGGGAATTTTTGTCTTTTATCAATTTTTTAGGTACAAATCTGTTCCCACATTGTGTTGGCCCCCAAATACCTAATGATACTTATTTGTTGCTTATGAATATCAAGCTATTTATAATACTTTTAGTGAGAGTGACAAATGATAGTTGTCATCATAGAAAAAATTAGCTTTATAGTAGACATTCAAATGGGATTATGTGGCGCAATGGTTTATCAAAATTGTATTTTTATTTTTTTTATAGAATCCAGTAAAGGTGCATTTTTGTCTTTAATTCATACAAATTTGTAATGTTGTATGATAACAGATAGGCTTGGGTTTTGTATGCAATATATTTTCGTAGCACCAGGTGATATACAACACGCGTATTAATACATACTTAACAGTTTAACTCGAAAAATACAAGGAAAGCCCCTATATTCTGGAAATGCAAAAATATCAAAAGGGTTTGTTATCATTCTGAACAGTTGTATAGTTGTAGATTATTAACGTGAAAAAAAGCCGGGTGGTTTGAAAATGTGATGAAAAATGTAAATTTTTTTATCATATAATAAGAGAAACCTATTACAGTTATCATTCTACATGTAGGTACATATACTTATGACAAATGTATTGAACATATTGTTGTTTCTAAAAAATAAACCCTTTGTGTTGATAAGAACATAAGTTGTCGTAATCAGTCCGTTTATTGCCTTATCTTCAAATATTTTTTATAGGTAGGTACATAATATAAATACATATATATATGTATATTGATTATGATAAAGTGACTTTTTTAGTCATGTTTAAAATTTGTTTTAAACGTGAATGAAACGAATTTCTTCGCTTTAAACCCAATTAAGCATTCGCCAAACGATTCGCCTCGAGGAGAAGGTTCAAATCACAAACCGGAAGATGGGCCTTAATAAAAAATAAATACTGAAATAAAGAAAAAAGTTGGCATATACCAACTTTTTTATTAAATGTTTTTGTTAAGTTTTAAATAATTGTTTTAAAACTTTTTTTACTAGTTAATATTTTGAAAACCTAATGGCGGATTTTTATAAAAATTGATTATTGGTAATAAATTTAGTTTTCTAAACATGCATGTCTACTAACTTTTTTAAAAACAAATTTTCCAAAAAATGATTTGAAAAAAACTTAACCGACGATTTTGAATTTTTTTGTTTGTTCATAATTTGATATTTACCAAGGACATTTTTTCCTATACTTCGATTTCGGTTTGATTTTTTTTAGATATTAATTTGGCATTTTTAATAATATTTCATGTAGGTTTTTGTTTCGTTCATTTTTATTTGATTTTTTTGATAGCCATGTAAGGGGTCAGTTTATAGCTATCAGTACCAGTAAAACGCGTATCAGTAAAAATTTTCTTTTCCAATTCTAAGAGAAATTATCCAACAATGTTGGTGTTAAATGGTATAATGATGGTAGAAAATTTCATGCAAGATATGATAAATACAAATCTACAAATATATTTGATTTGTACCAAAAAATGTTGGAATGGATTAAATTTAAAAACAAATAATGCCAAAGATGCCAAAGATTGGATTGCACGGGCTTAGATACAGAAAAAAACAGCTTTTCAAATTCATTAACAGCGTGCTGCCCAATGTAACTATAGATAATTACTAAAATTTCGTCGCATGAAAACTCGTATTTCATCTACTGCCATGCGGAGATCCCCACAGGCTGATAACCGAAGTCACCGGGTTGTGAAGTTGTGATCACAAAATCGAAACAAAATTTCGACGAGTAAGAAAATTAGTTAATAGTTTCTTACAAATATGGTTTTAACTTAAAAAAAATATTCTCGTTTGGGTAACATAATTCAGCGTTGCATATCCTTATTTTTTCACGATAAAATTCGCCCTTGTTTTTCTAAATCCTGCATATTGTGTAAGTGGGAAAATAACTACTACAAGCTTCCCCTAAAAATAATATATCATATTTTACATTAACAAAACAGGAAATAAATTTGCCGAAAGACAGGTTTCAAACAAACAATAAGAAAGTTGTTGGTATCAAATAACATTAAGAAAAAAATATGAAATGTGAATGAGAATCGGAAAACATAATAAATTGAAAGGACGAAATTATTATAAATTTCTTTGCACAATTTGGTTCAAATTTTTTTTTTTTATGAATGCATTTCGTCAAAGGATAGTTTTTCATTTAGGTATAGGTATACGTACGAGTATGTAATTAAAATGCAGTATAAAACCATGGATAGGTATAGTGAATCCATTTGAAAAGAATAAAAATATATGTATAAACAAAGACGCAGATAGACCATCTACGCACATTAAAACTATTCCTCAGGATTCATATAAATTGTAGATTTATTAAGGTAAATGGGGATTCTGTAAAACGAGGTCAGCTGTATAATGAAAATGAAACGACCTATAGGGAAAACATGCAATGATTTTGCCTACCTACCTATATGATAGAAATCTGCAGTCGGATGAACGAGTTCCGTCATTATTTGCACTCATGGGCAAACAATGTGTCTTGGGTCTTTCTTGGGCTAGGAAAAGTCTACCGATGTTGTTCTACTCATTCATTTAAAAGGGTTGGAAAGGTTGTA
This sequence comes from Baccha elongata, assembly GCA_951217065.1. Lineage (NCBI taxonomy): Eukaryota > Metazoa > Arthropoda > Insecta > Diptera > Syrphidae > Baccha > Baccha elongata. The sequence continues at coordinate 64,631,664 of OX578274.1, forward strand.
TTGAAAAAATGTAGGTTAATTGGTATTTGCTTTTTGTTGACTTGAGGCGGTTGGTCTTTTATAAGAAAATAAGAAATATGTGGAGCATTGAGCTATTGAATATAGTGTATACACTCTAAAGTTAATTAGGTCGAACAACTCTACAGGAATTTAATTTCTTAAAGTAAACACTAAGGGCCACTTGCACGAAAACAAAGGATAAATTTATAAAATCGCAGTTAGCTATCCAGGATTAAATAGATAAATGTTTATTTTTCGATTTTACGTTGCACGAATGAAAACAAAGCTAACCAAAGATAAAAAAATAAAAACATGAACGAAACAGAAAGCCTCCACAAAACAACAACAATATTTGCTACACACACTATTGCGAACCTCACCAATAGCAACTTATTGTCAAATTCTATTTGACGGATATAAAAAGTTATCCAGAGAAAAATGAGTGGATAAATATCCAAGATTTTGCCACGAGTTTATATTTTTATCGATGGCATAGTGCCTATGCATGGATAAATCAGTGGTTACTTATTTCAAAAAAGTTTCGTGCAAGTGGGCCTAAGGAATTTAATTTCTTAAAGTAAACACTAAACAGAAAAGGATTAAGGTATCTATATGAAATGTACCTATACATAATGCCGATTTTGTATTAAAAGGACACTAACCATAACAAACATAGTTTACGTTTTTTGGTACACTCAGAAAAAAATTCTGCTCCATAAGAAATATACTGTTTGTCATAAACAATAAAGGCCCAAGCGTTAAGATAGTTTGTAGCAAATATAAAAATTCTAAGCAAAAACGATAATTGTTTGTTCAAAAACGATAATCGTTTTTGCTTAGAAGCTTTATATTTGCTACAAACTTTTTTGACGCTTGGGCGTTTATTGTTTATGACAAACAGTATATTACTTATATAGCAGAATTTTTTTTCTGGGTGTGCTTCTAAACCAAAAATTATATCTAAATTTTAAGTTATTATAATTGTAGAATATGTCATTAATTATTTATGATTAATTAATCATTTGCACATCTTGTCTATGAAAATACTGCGGTAATTCAATCGTAAATGGCTGACGACTCCAGTAATCTCCCCTTAATTAATTCGTCGATATAACAATCAAACATGACATTACGATAATATGGTAATTCTGTTAGTGTTCACGTGTCTATCTGGTGTGATAAACAATACCTAAACCTAAACGGTTGGGCCGATTTCGTTTAAACTTAGTTTAATTTTATCAATAATAATTCAAAGCATGTAGGTATGTGACACATATGTATATACAGTTCTATTATTACGAAAACATGTAAATGATTCAATCAATTCTTTGATCGTGTAAAAAAGAGAGTTTGAGACACAAAACTGAACCGTGGGGCACTCTAGCTTTTAGTTTGCTTGAAACCATCAATCACTACGTACTTGTATTGAACGGTTCGAAAGGATAGTTTCTAATCCAACGAAAAAAATGAATACCGAATACCGAAAGCATGAATTTTTGATAAAAGACCTTGATGTCAAACTCTATCAAATGCTTTTAAAATGTCCAGTGCAATAACCTTACTTTCTACAAAACGATGAAAAGATTGATTTCACTTTTTGGTCAGATAAACCAATAAATCACTTATTGCTTCAAAAGCCGTATTCCCGGTGATTAAGAAGCTTTCGTTCTTCAAGATACATATTCCTATAGGTAGAAAAAGATAAGCCTTTTTTACGGATGGGGCTAAACAAATGCTGTTTTCCATCCACTCAGAAAGAGACCAGTAATATATATAGAGATCCTTGAGAACTCTTGCGACTGTACGTGTGCGAAAAAAGATTCGTTCCAATAAAACCGTTTACGCAATCAACCTACAGAAGTAGTCTTTTCACTATTTTACTTAGAAGTCATTTTCACTATTTCATTGTTTCACCAAAAAAATTACTTCTTTTGGGATATATTGCAGTATTTTTTGGTGTAATTCTTGTTAATGTAGGAATATGGTTTGTCGAAATAGATCGTTGTCTTTAGCTTGTTTAAACCTATTTAATTTTGATTTCCCTCTAGTTTTAGGAAAGTAGGTAGGTAGATACTATCTAAATATAAACATCAGATCTAATATAAGCAGGTAACTCATCAATTATTCATTATCAACTTAAACAAGAAGTGGATAAAAGTGCGTATATTCGTATTTATGATTCCTATCTTACACTGGCTGACGCATCGCATCGGAATTATTAAAACTAGCAGTTTGTAGGTAGGATTTTCATTTAACACCCTTCCTAATAGGTGTACTTTCATGCCTATAACTAGTTAGGTATATTGTATCAAACTTTACATTTGTTCAATCTTGATATCCCTGAATCCCTCCCCAACACTCAACAAAGTATCTATAGGTAGGTAGGTATATCGCGATCCTTTCCAGGTGGAGTCGTCTTTTATTTTGTATTTTTATTCCCTTATTGTTTATTAACAATAATAAAAGGAACCTAAGCCTGCCTTCATAATGTTGTGTTACCTTGTTATTCCTTCTTCTTTGAAGTTAGCACGTAATAAAAAAAAGGAATAAATACAGTTTTTAAAACGCAGCTGCTGCTACTGCGCATTAAAAGGTGCGCTAGAATGATCAACTAAAGTAGTTATCATCCCAAGGCAGCAATTTTATATGCGGCTTGTTCGCGTTTCATTAATTTAATATCCAGCAAGGACATTGTATACTATATTTTCCGTTATTTTGTAGAAATATCTTTTGACAAAAACGCATCATGACGTCGCGTCATCAAAAAAAAAAAAGTATTAATCATTGTAAACATTGCGAATATAGCCACATGTCTAACATGATTAACCCTCTTCAACCTTCTGTATGCTTTGCTCATAGGTACGTGAACGACGCAATTTAAAACCAACAAAAAAGATCATTCTTTTAATGTATATTGTTATGCAAATTTTTGCACAACCAAAGTGATGAATAACACTAGCACATTGTTATAAACCATTGCGCAGTGTGTATTCTTTAAAGTCGAATTTCAATGGATTCTGCCTGCATTCTTGTAAATAGGATTTATTTATTTTTTTTCGAAAGGGGTCTTAATAAGAAGATTAAATTATTGATCCTTTTCAATTAGCTTCATACAATTACCATCATCTATGCATTTCAAACATGCAACTACAACTGTCATCACGTTCTGTATTGTGAAAATAGTGCAACGAAATGCATCGTTTTTCCAAGTCTGTGGTTCAGAGAGGTGACAATGGACGATTTTTCGCTCCTATAGGTACGCATTACGATAAACAATACTTGTTTCTAAATATAATTCTAAAGTATCTACTTTTTCGTGACACAACTTTTGTGCAGAACACCTATAGTTTAAACAAGAGATATTATACATAGGTAGGTATAGCTATTTGACAACTGCAGATCATCAGAATCCTTTTATCGTGCTCCAGCTTTACTTCAGGGTTTCTATATACACTGCAATTTTACCACAAGCTGGTATACAAAGTGTGCCTTCATAGGGGGACAATATTTCTGAAAAAGATTTTAATTTTTGGGTATCTATTATAATTTATAAGAAAACAAGTTGTTATATACAGTTAATGTTAGGAACATCCCCAGTGTTGTCAACATTTATTTTCATTTTAAGAAACAGCTTTTTTAGTGTAGCCTGACCCATGTTAACAAAAATTGCTCTGTAAATCATAAAGAATGACAGAAAAAGTTATTTTTGCTGTGCTTCATAGACCCTGATTACACCAGTCGTTTTTTCGTACGTGACGTGTTTTGTCATTTACCATTTACCCGTTTCTATTCGTTATTTTGACGCCGGAAAGCGAAGTTGTGAAAGTTGTGGTAGTTTTTTTGTTGAAAAAAAATATTATTGTTAAATATCATTGCTAATAGTTTCTTTTTCAATTGTTGTTCTCATTTTCAACAAAATTATATTATATAAGTTTAATAATAAATATTAAATATTCTTAAATGATTCAATTTCGCTTTCCGGCGTCAAACAAGAAATGTCAAGTTCAACCAGAAAAAATCTTAAAATGTTTATACGTGCTTTCGTTACTTCATCACTCCTTCATTCCTTTCTACACCCCTCACCAAAAATGCCAAAAAGAACATTAGAACGGTACTATATTCCACGTAAATAAAACAAACATATTGCTGGTTTCTCTCACATATGTACTTACATTTTTTTTTTCAATTTTTACTCTAACCATTGCAAAAAAAACTTAATTTGTGGTATACCCCCCACTCTTAGCTACGGCTTTGTTTACATCAAAATAATAACTTGACAAAGTGACAAGACTGCATAAAAATATTATAAACGATGCAGGTATTCAAATTTAAATATTATCTATAATGCAGTATGCATAAGTACATATAGTTGTAGTGTATGAATATAATTCCATATTGAATCCATGGGAACCCGAATTGAATGTTTTGATATTCCTTGTTAGATGATAAAATGCATTTTTGTAAATTAAATAATTATATTATGTACCTCTCTATGTATTTTTTACCTAAGTAGGGACGTTTTTTTTAATTCAAATTATTTTCTTTTATTTCCAGGTGAGTTTTGAACTGTGCATCATAAGTTCTACTTTTAACTTATTTAATTATGTGTAATTGATATAAAAAGGATAGAGGTAAGAAAAATGCGTAAACTTGTACGACTACGTATAGGTAGGTTTTTACATACATTACAATAAATGTGAACTTTTGTGTGGGCACGAGTACGATAACTTTGGCGCCGGCAATTAATAACGGATTTTTGTAGAGGGGTCTATCTCCCCCCCGTTTGGGCGGGAGGGACAATTTCATGAAAAAAAAACGAAAAAAATAACGGTTATACCTACAATTAAGTATTATGTAGTAAAAATAAAAAAAGTATTTTTATTTTTTTAAAAAAGTTTTATTCCAACTTGAAAGGTTGAGGAGTTCTTTAAGACTAACTTTACAAATTTAAATATGTTTCGATATTGGACATTGGTTATCTTTGGATACACACACATACGTACACTCTCTGCATTGATTCAGAATTTATTTGAAAACAATAAATTTCAAAGATTATGTTGAGTGGTTAAGAATGGGTTTGTTTTAGTATTAAATGATGCTGAGATCATTTTCTTGGAAAAAGAGGAATGGGTTGAGGATGTTTATACTTTAGGAACACTTGAATCTATGCAGGCAGTGAGAATGTTTATATAATGCGTTTGAAATATTTTAAGTGTCACCCAAGCAGAGTGTGGATGATTGTGTAATATGTTTTAGGTACAGTCTGTAACAAAATGCGTAATATGATCTATACTTAACTCCTCCCTCCTTAAAATTTTTTGTCCCAAAAAATTAATTTAATGTTATAAACAAGTGATCTTTAGGTTTTGGTACAGATACTTTTTCTTGTAATTCAATATTTTCTGTCAATTTATTTACTTTAGGAATTTCATTTACAATTTTGATATCTTTTTTACATATTTTCAGTTTGATAATAACAATGATTATTATAAAGATTAAAAGAGAGCAAATTACGTTATTTATGAGGGAGTGGGTACCAATTGTATTTATTTGTCTTATTTGTTTTATATTTTCTAGGCTTAATTCGTCTAGGCATGATTTTAACATTATTTTCTGTAATATTTGCTTTAAAAATAGCTGGTAAGGGTTGATGACTTGTGATTTCTTTTGAAACATATTTTTGTTGTCCAATATCTACCGTACAATTATAATTTTGTAGTAAGTAACTACCATTTAAATATTTACTTTGGTTTTCACAATCAATATTAATTTTATCCTTAAAATTATCGATTACAATTAAGTTTTCCGTTATTTGTTCAATTTTACTTTGTGTATTAAAAATATAAGTGCAATTTACATTCTTTGACTTTAAGAGTCCTGACAGACAAGAATTTTCTGTTAATCTTATGATTTGATTTTGCTGGCAAATAATTATTTGGTTAGAAATTTTACATTGTTCATTTATTCCAAATATTTCGTTATCGTTTACTAATACGTCTTTAAAACGTATAATAATTTGTTTATTTCTATTTGTTACTGGTATGACTCTAATATGGTTATATGACTGGGATGTGGTTAGTGGTAGGGAGATTATATAAAGGATTAAAATATTCTTGATTGCTATTGAGGGGGTTGGAATATTTAAGGCTTCAGCGTCATTTCCATATGGAAAGTTTTCAATTTTCCCGATGATTTGAATGAGTTCTTTCCTATTTAAAAGTTTTGAATTTATGACGCCCTGTTTTGCCCAATGAATTGCGTTCGATATGTCCTCTAACTCTTCTTTAAGCATGAATAACTTATTAAAAATTGCTTGTGCAAAATATTCTTTTGGGGCAGCATTAATTTGTTTTAAAATGAGGTTATAATCTTGAATTATCTTGTTAGTATTGGCCATTATATTTCTATTGATGATAACTTGATTATTGTTATTTTTAATTAGTGTATTTTGTCCACTGACAAGTTGATGGAGATCAAATGCGTCTGGTGATCCTGCGATCCATTTCCAGGCTGATCCAATCCAATTTATAGCTCGTTTAGCTCGATGAGCTTGAAGTTCTTCTATTTCCTTATCAATTCTTTCTTCAAGGTATTGTATTTGCTGCTTAATTGGACTTGAGTTATTTACTTTTTTTTCGATGATTGATGTCATTGATGTATGAATTTCACTGTAGCTTGTCAAATTTATTACATGAATAATTTTGAAACTTCCTTCGGACTTTTTGCCTATTCCCATTTTAACTGTAATTACTGGTGAGTTGGTGTACTCAAATATTTTAACATCTGCGTATGCTGTATAGATAACAGCGAGTCTGAAAAAAAAAATTAATCATTCTTAATATTGGTCTTATGAATTTTCCTTCCTGTCATAGTTGTAACAGTCACTCTATGGTCGTCTCGTACTATTTCTTTTATAAACTTTTGTTGCAATTTTCCCTTTCTACCTGGAGCTTTTACGAAAATTATATCTCCTGGATTATATTTTTTTGGTCTATCTCTATTTTTATTTTCAAAATTTAGTCGTTGTTGCTGAATACGTTCTATCAGGCTTTTGGTTTTTATATTTGCTTCCTCTCTTGCTTTGTTAAGTTCTTCTAAGGATTAAGATGGTTTTCTGCCAAAGAAAATGGTAGCTGGGGCTTCTTTAACTGTAGAGTGAATTGTATTATTGTACCTGTCGGTTGCAATAAGTGCTACCTCTGTAATAGGCATAGAACTAAAATCTTTGCGAATGCATCTTATTATTTCTTGTATAGTTGAATGAACTCTTTCGACTTGTCCATTAACTTCGCTTCGATTTGATGGTGTTAAATATATTTCAATTCCAATACTGGTCAAAAAGTCTGAGATAATCGGTGTTGTTAAAGCTTTATCTCTATCCATGACTAAGAGTTTCGGTGTTGTATAATAATGAACTAACTCAAGAATTTTATCTTTCAGATAAATTGCTGATTTATTTTCAATTGGAAATATTTTAGTGAACTTTGAAAACTTATCTATCGATGTAAGAAAAAGTTGACCGTCAAGTTCCATGATGTCTATATGAACAATTTCTGTTGGGTACTCAGGAATTGGTGTCCTTTGGAGTTCCTTTTTCGTTGGGTGCCTATCATATTTATTTTCCTTGCATACCTTGCAATCTTTTAAAACTTCTTTAATTTTACTATTCATATTAGGGAAAAAATATTGCTGTAAAATTTTTTCTTTATTTTCTTTTAGACATCTGTGTGCTTTCCCATGTTCTCTATGTATTAACTGTAATATTTGTTCTTCGTCTATTACATCTGTTACAATCTTATTTGCAAATCTAATTTTTAAATTTTGACCGAAGTGTTCTTTGTAAACCTCTTGAATGAGGTGCATTAAGCTTTCCGATGCTTTTAGACCGTTCTGTACGTCTGATCGCATTTCAGTTTTTAATATCTGTTTAATGTTTTCTGCAGTGTAACTGTTTCTGACGATTGTTATGATAGCCAGGGTGCGGAAGCTCGTATATTCGTTCTTCTTCTACGTCTTCTCTCAATATAACCTGGTTTTTAAACACGTTAATTGGAACCTCAATGTGTGGAATGAGATCTGAACTATCTTCTTCTGCACTGTGCATAGTTCCTGATGAACTTGTGGCAAAAAGATTGGAATCTATTTTCAATCTAGACAGAGCATCTGCTACTACGTTTGTCCTTCCTGGTTTGTAAATTATTTCGCAATTATATTCCTCAATTCGAGCTTTCCATCTTTTGAGCTTTGAGTTTGTGTTTCTGTTGCTAAGGTCAAATGTGAGAGGTTGATGATCGGTTAAGATCTTTATCTTCCTTGCTCCATATAAATAATTTCTTAGGTTGTCTAGAGCCCATACTATAGCTAGCATTTCTTTTTCATTGGTAGCATAGTTTTCCTCAGTTTTGTTCAAGGATCTTGAAACATAAGCGATTGGTCTGTCTTTACCAATTTCTCCTTGAGATAGGACTGCTCCTATTGCTTGATTTGAAGCATCGGTCGTTAAGACAAATGGTTTATCAAAGTCAGGGAACGTTAGAACTTCGGATGAAGTAAGCAGTTTTTTCAAACTATTGAAAGCTTTTAATTCCTGTTCAACTAATTCGACTTTTATCTTTCGGGATTGACTTGCTCTAGCTTGTGCATTTTCTCCTCTAGTCAGGTTAGTCAAGGGTTTTGCAATTTTTGCAAAATCTTTAATGAATCTTCTGTAATAGGACGTAAGTCCAAGAAAACCTTTAAGTTCCTTAAGGTTTTCTGGAGGGCTTAATTTTTTGATTGCCTCAATTTTCTTAGGGTCAGGTTTAATTCCGTCTCTCGTAATAATATGGTAAGGGTAAGATTTTGTATAAACTGGTTCATCTCTGGTTGTTTTTATCTCAGCCCTAACTTGGGTTTCTATTGTTTCTTTGTCATTTATAGGGCCAAATAATTTTTCGTGTTTATTTAAAATTGTTTTTAGATTTTCTTTTATGTGGTGAGGTAAGTGGTTATCATTAATTTCTAAGGCATTGACTTGAGTAGAAATTTTATCTTTAAGAGGTATCTTAATGTTCGGTTTGATTTTTAAAATATTAGTTTTCCTGTCAATTATTGCTTCTAATTCCTTAAGGGTATCATCACCGATGATTCCATCAAATGATTTAAATCCTGGTAATATAAAAAATGTTATAGGGGTAAAATTTCCAATGCAAGCAAAAAATTTTGCAGTTATTTTTTTGTGTATTTGAATTTCTCCACCTGCAGAGTTTATTTTAAAAGGTTTGTCTGCTGGCTTAGCATTAAGGGCTAGATCGGATTTTATAAAATTTTTGTTGGCTCCTGTGTCAATTAAAAATTTCATAGTTTTGCCTTCTTTTGTAAAATATTCTATATATGGTATGATAGAGAGGCTTTTGTCGTAAAATTTACTTCGGGGTCTTCTTCGTCTTCCATATCATCAAAAGGTTGATCCTCATATGGATTACAGTCGTCTTCGTAATCATTAGAATATTCTTCCAGATATTCTTGTTCCTCTAGTGTTTCTGTATTAAAAACTCTTTGACGTTTTTGAGGTATATTACTTGATCCATTTAGGTTTTGATTTTGTTGGTAATAATTTTTTTGTGCATTATTATTTTGAGCCGGTCTGTTCATGTAATCAACATTTCGAGTCTGGACAGATATATCCATTGGGACTGGAGGTTTTGGCTGAGTTGGCCTCGGTGGTGGATTATTATCAGATTGAAATCTGGGTTGATAATAATTATTAAAACCTCTTTGATTATTATTATGTTGCAGGTTATAAGCCATGTTTCTTTGTTGGAAAGGCAAAGGTTTTGCCGGGGGGTTATAAAATTTTTTAAATTGATGTGGCTTTTGCGTAAAAATTTGATTTACAGGGGTTGTTATTATGTTTGTTGTTTCTTTTTTATGGAGCGAAAAATTTCTATAATTCAGATTTTGAATTTCTAAACAAGTAGCATACGCTTCAGGAAGTTACGAGAATTCGAGAGAGCTCGCCGTTTAGGCCGCGTATGAACACGTCAAGTGCCCTATTTCTATAACTTTCCATAAGGGCTGTTATAGTTTCGGCAGAGTAGTCTTCTGATATTAATTTATTGATAAGTAAAGAGAACTGGTGATTGACACCAGCGTAGAATTCATCTAAAGAGGAATTCTTTTGAGTCATAGAAGACAGTTGATGCTCAAGGGTACGGATATCCCTTTTATCGGCATAATGTAATGACAAACATTTTTTTATTATAGCCCAATCTTCTGTAAAAATGTTATAGGATATCAGAGCAGTATCCGCTTGACCTCTGATTTTTTGTCGGATGCTTTGTAAGTTGCTTTATACAAAGGCTTACTCCTAACGCACTCGTAGTCATTGAGGATGGTTTCAACAGTGTGAATCCATGAAATATATTGTACAGGATTTCCGTCGAAAACCTGTAGTTCACGAACACAATCAGGATGTTTTGCAATTTCCTTAAGGTTCTGTTCCGTCAGGGGAACTGGAGAATTTAATCTCACAGGGTCTGGAGCTCGATACTGAGATTCGAGAACAACAATTTTTGCCTCCAGCTTCTTTATCATTTCTGTATGTGCATTTACAGCACCTGTGAGCTGGGTTAATTGATCCGTAATTGCTTCAAGCGACATTTTTTGAATTAAGGGGAAAAAAAATTGTGGAAAGGAATAGGATCGGGTATGTAAATATAACCAAATATTTAAGAACTTATAAAAATTATTTTTTTAAGATCGTGTGTTTTCAAAGTTTTTATCACACACAAATTTATGTTATTCTTACAAAAAAAAAATATTTTGTTTTAATACATAAATAATTTAATCGAAAAGAATAGGTAATAATATAAAAAAATTGATTTCACCAGCTTCCTAGGATTCGTTGATATTGATATCTCGTTCAAAGTGACTTCAATCGATGGCACTGCACTTCTATTTTGTGTTTTTCTTACTAAACTAGTTTCTTATATTTTTGTTTTTGTGTCCTGTAGATGTTTTTTCACTTTTAGTTGTTTTAAAATTAGTTCTTCCGTTTATATTTTGTATTGTTGTTTTTTTCTTATATTAAATACTTTAATTTTTTCTTTAAATTTTAATTTTTTCTTATTCTTTATTAATTTTCACTTTTTTGTATTAATTCAATTTCTTGATTTTCTTTTCCGTAGATATATTTTTTCAAATTTCTTTTAATATTTTTGTAATATTTACTATTTAACTTACACAATAAAAAAGTTCTTCATTATGGTGAAAACCAGTAACTTAGCGGGGCAGCGCAAAGAAAAAACCCTATTTGGCCAGCTGTACCTAGCTGGGATTTTTTTCGTGCAAGTTTACTTTTTTATAAAAAAAAATTCTACACGTAAGCTCACGCGTATCGTCGGGAAAGGCCGAGTTGTTCCGCTTTGCTATTCGTCGCTTTGAGGTTCACGACGCGCTACTAAGGCTCGGATGCCTCCTTTCACACAGTATAATAGTTTGTTTAATTCCGGGGGATTCCCAATACTTTAAACACTTGGTTCCCTTTTTAGTTTCACCTGTGTTTAACGAATTGCCCGTTATTGTATTACACAATGTTATAACAAAATAAAATCGACACGACGTTTACTTAACTGCTCGGGCGCCAGTAAAAATAAAAAAAGTATTTTTATTTTTTTTAAAAAGTTTTATTCCAACTTGAAAGGTTGAGGAGTTCTTTAAGACTAACTTTACAAATTTAAATATGTTTCGATATTGGACATTGGTTATCTTTGGATACACACACATACGTACACTCTCTGCATTGATTCAGAATTTATTTGCAAACAATAAATTTCAAAGATTATGTTAAGTGGTTAAGAATGGGTTTGTTTTAGTATTAAATGATGCTGAGATCATTTTCTTGGAAAAAGAGGAATGGGTTGAGGATGTTTATACTTTAGGAACACTTGAATCTATGCAGGCAGTGAGAATGTTTATATAATGCGTTTGAAATATTTTAAGTGTCACCCAAGCAAAGTGTGGATGATTGTGTAATATGTTTTAGGTACAGTCTGTAACAAAATGCGTAATATGATCTATACTTAACTATGTATATCTTTTTTATTAGCCAGTTTTTAAATCAAGTGAAATCTATCCATAGTTTTTGAAAAAACAGCATATAAGAATAGTTGAATATGCTTCGTGTTTAATACGAAATCTAAAGTTTTTTTTTACAGAATTTTAAAATGGAGAATTTTGTCATCCAAAATTATAAAAAACATAATTTTGAATACAGAATTAAAATCCTACAGAATTTCGCCCACATACCATTTACAGTAATGCTGATTTACGCTCTTGTGAAGAATATTTCATTTTTGAGAATTTAACTGAGGTCGGAGAGTTTAATCTGTTAATAAGCTCTGTTGTGTCATAATTCTTATAGGTAGGTATCCTGATGTGACTCCATCATAATCAGATGTTTAATGTTTCACTCAAACAATAAATTTTCCCTCTGATTTCCTAAATTGTTATACATAATATATGTAAGACCATCAATGGTCATTGTTCAGCAAATTGTAAGCTTACAACGTTGTTGGGTTTTGTAGTCCTAGTCCTACACAAAATATGATTTCAGTAGGTAGGTATATCTACATAGGTTATGGCTAAAGCATTGAGATCCTTCTTAACTAAGTAATCCATCAGAAAATCTCACTGTCAACGACTCATTTTTGTAAAGACCAAAATTTGAACTAGATATGTACCTAAAAACATTTACTGTCGAGAAAAATAATTTGTTGAGAAAAAAATCAATTTTTTTAAGATCAATTTTTTTGGTAAAAAAAAGCCTAATCATTTACCAAAATGATTGGGCTTAAAAAATAGAATTTTTTTCTCAACATATAATTTTTCCCAATAGTAAACCCAAGTAACAATTTAATTTTCATAAAGGCCAATAGAAGCTATTTTATTATTTTTATAAAAACTGTAATCAATCTTATAGAAACCTATTTGGCGCACATAAGCGAAGTTATAACTCTTCATAAACAGTTTGGATGAGGCCTTGTGAAGGCTTTGCAAAGGAAACAATACTTTGCTACGAAAGGCTTTTTATTTCGCTTACAGAAGTCATTACGGAAATCTTACCGAAACAAAAAAAATTCAAACAAAATTTAAAATAATTTTTTTAACGACTTTTTTCTTTTCATTTTTGTTTATCTTTTATTTCGATTTATTTTCTGAGACCATATTTTCTTCGTTCAAGTGCTGAGTTTCTTCAATGCCTTTTCTGAAAACTAGATATATAATTTTATTATTAATGAAAAAACTTACTTGCCTCAACCAGGGATCGAACTTGTGACCCAGCGCACCCCAGTCAAACACGCAGCCACTAGGCCAATGTTATGTATTAAGAAGGAAGATCGAATTTTAACCAGTTGATACCGTACCTACTTGGTGCTACAGGAACAGATATGTAGCTATACAGATCCATTTAAAATTCAGCATTAGCAGTTTTTTTAATTCATACTTATTATATTAACCTACCTGTTGGTAAAATATAATAATAAAGTTTGATAATTTGATGTGTTAAAAAACATTTACACTCCATTTGCAACATTTTCTTGTTATAATGCCAAAAACAACAAATTAAAGAGACCATTTACCTCCTTAAGTTTGTTAATGTCATCAACAACTAAGCGAAGAGATAATTTTCTTATGTGAGCTATAGCTGTCATTAACAAACACACCACGTGGCATTGCAATAGCTTTCTTAAGGGAACTATAGTTTTCTTTAGTTTGTTATTAACTACAACGACTGCATATAAATGTTTAGCAACCTTAAAAAAGTCTTGTGATAACTCTATACAAGTCATATGGGTTATCGTTCATTTATAAAGGGTGTTTTTTTTAGAGGTATAGAACTTTAAATTGCAATAAAACAACGATGAAATATTCGATTGACATGATTTTTTATTTACTCGAAAGATAATATTGTGGCATTAAATTTAAATATGTTTTCTGGCATTTAACTGCCACGGCTGGCTCGGATGTAGACCAATCTGGACGTCCAATTTTCGATGACTTTTTCCAACATTTGTGGCCGTATATCGGCAATAACACGGCGAATGTTGTCTTCCAAATGGTCAAGCGTTTGTGGTTTATCCGCATAGACTAATGACTTTACATAACCCCACAGAAAACAGTCTAGCGGTGTGAAATCACAAGATCTTGGGCGGTCACCAAACGTGTCTTTCAATAAATCGATTGTGGCACGAGCTGTGTGACATGTTGTGCCGTCTTGTTGGAACCACAGCTCCTGGACATCATGATTGTTCAATTCAAAATTGCCAAACCAAACTGAGAATAAATCACTTGACAGCTGTTAAATCGGTCGCCGTCTTGAAAAGTAATGCCAACTAAAAGTTCTACACCTCGAAAAAAAACATCCTTTTTGACTGTTCGCATTGCTTCGGTTAACAAGCCTTTTCATTGATTTCGAGTATAAAGCTTTATACAAGCCTTTACATTTAGATTTTGTCTGACTAACTTTGACAAACCTTACAGCGACCTTTTAAAAAGCGATTTTATCGTCCCTCCGTATGGCTTGCGAGTATTTTCTACCAAAGGCTTTAAGGAAACTATTATTTAAAATATTCAATAAAAAACAGTTAACATCTATAAATAAACCTTATGACGACACTAAAGAAATAATAGCTTACTAATTTTTTGAAATTGGACCTTACACAAGTAAAATTGTTAGTTGGGAATGCAGTGTTTAAAAAAATTGATCTATTTTTGTGATTGTGTGCTTGTTGTTTGACAGCCGGAATCATAAACACTCAATTAACGTACCGAAAATATCAAATCTTTTAAGTATGCGTGCAAATACGTGTAAATTTTGCTTCCAAATAGAGATTCAAGGAAAATCTTTTTCAGATCAAAAAATTTCATTTCCCCTCAAAAAATATGACGTTTGACAGATTTTTTTCTAAACAAAATACATTTTTTGGTAAAAAGAATTCGACATAAGTTATTCAGAACTTCGCTCTCTCATTTAAAACAATGAGTTCTATTATTTTGCGACTGTATAATCGTGCGATTGCAATCGCAAGTGCGCGCCTGGCCTTACTGAGGACTGAAGAGTTAACCGTTCGTTCACACTTGGACAAAATGCATCGGAGTTATGGCCACTTAAAGCTTATAGACCTTTACACCTACACCTAGGTATTTTGAATTTCCTTCAATATGCTTCGGTAAAATAACAACTAGCAATAATTATTGTTATTTTAAATTAAGGTAAACTTCAGCACATATGAAGTTTTTTTTTCTGTTTATACATAATATCTATGTAAATAACTGTGCAAACAGAATTTTGTTTTGAAAATTGTTAACCGATCGATATTAACGATCTTTCCCTAACCAGAAAAAAAAATCATCGTTGAAACGACAGCTCTGGATTTCACATAAAGTATAAAAGTAACTCAATACTCAAACTCAAAAAACTTCTTGTCTCTTCTTTACACGCTTACGTATTTTTTGTGTGGACCCTTTGCCATTCATATTAGCTTTCTGATAAAATGTTTTATTTTACTTTTTTTCTATTTTTCCATCAACTGAATTGAGCATAAATATATTCTGTTGTTTTGTTTGTGTTACTTCTCTCTTGAGTGGATTTCTATTTTGTTTACCATATTTTTCCAAGGCAATTTACGAACGGAACGATTATAGTGCCCAAAGAAGAATATGAAAAAATGCCGATGAAAACCTAATTTGACTCATTTTATTTCAGTTGAGTTTTAACTGGTGACGCGTTCGATCGTTTGTAGTGACGTTGTCGTAATTTTTAGTTTGTTTTATTTTTGTTCTTGTATCAAATTGTTTATAATTTTTAAAGAAATCAAAGAAGTGTTTTTGTGTGTGTTAATGTTAAATAACAAATAAAACATTTAAAACAAATTTGTAAAAAGCTGTGTGTTGAAGATAAAAGGATACACAATATTATACATAAAAACGCATTCCGTTGACTGCTTGAACACAAAGAAAATTCGTAAAGAAAGTCCCTCGCGCTCCCTCGCAACCGTATATGTTCAAAGAGTAGACAAACCAGTCAAACAAGAATGAAACAAAAAATGCATTAAAAGTGCATTAAAGCAAGACGAACGGCTTTAATATTTTTCCTTCGTTGATTTTTTTTATTTGTTTATTTATTTATGTTGTGTGTGTTAACTATTTTTTGAATATTTTCCGTTTTCTTGTCCCGTAAACAGGAACGTGTTTGTTGTATTCCTTTCGCATACATACCTATATTATGTATTTATTTCTGGATCGTGTTTAAACTAGGCATTCTCTTTTTCGTTCTGGATTCGACTCTGGAAAAATAAATAAAGTATGTGCCATACAAAATGACAAGTTATCCCAAACTAACGCTAATCCAGTATTTTTAATATATAAAAAAAATGTTGCAAACTATCGAACAACGGCAATCGCATTCAAATAATCCATCTTCTACTGCAGCAACAAATTCAACACTGGGCCCGTATCTGTCTTCAGCAACATCAACTTCGTCTGTTGATTCGGCAACAAATCGTTCTGCCAGACGTCGATCAACGTTCTATGTACCACTTGTGATAACAGACGACGAGGACAACAGTTTATCATCTTCAGTGAGTACGATTACGACGAAAAAAACGTCTTCTGAGCGACAACAACGGCCTCCCAGTCTAAGTGACAGTGAAAGTCTCACGAACTTACAGAAGGCTACTCTGTCCCCAGCGAAGAGCTCAAAACTGATCTCACTATTTGGTAGCAGCAATAGCAAGTCACACAAAATGTCGCCTCCATGTGGATTCAACTGGAGCATTACTGGCATGGGAGATGTGGATCTCAACGATGACGATCACAGTGATGGTGGAGAGTTTGTCAAGGCAGCGACTAAGACTGTTGCTCCCGCTAAGAATAGAAATAGCAGTGCTAGCAATGCTAGTGTAACAATGGGCAGTAAGACGAGTACTCCCGTAAAGAAGCTTTCCAATGCATCAAAGACTAAACGATATGGGGTTGTTATGAACAGCATTAATCTGGACCAAGATGAATCTTTAGATAAACCTCAACCTCAAATCGCACAAGCTCAAGAGCCAACATTAAACAAAAGTTTGTCTCTGAATCGATTGCTGGCCGAACTAGATGACGACATCATGATGGCGGACGAAGACACTGCAGTGATCGCTGCTAATCGCGATTACGATGACGATGATTCAGAGATAAGTCGCATGCAAACCAATACATCGACTCCAATAAAAATGATGAAATCGCGCTCGCGCACAAATATCTTATCAGTTCCGCAACAACACAGAACCAACACTACAATCATGAGTAGTGTGAGTTGTTCGAGTGTCAGTAACTGCCGTGCAAAAGCTAGCACTTTACCTCAAAATTTGTCACCTTCAGTTGCTCTGAGACAGGGCTCTACTGCTGGAGTAAGTAATTTTTATCCGAATTCGCGTTTGGGAACAAGTAATTGTAGTAAAATTGGCAGCACGACAAGTGGTTGCAGTAGTAGTATTGTGTCAAATACATTTCCTCCAAAAAATTTCTTCCTGCTGAAGTCAACGCCAAAGCTGATGCAGTCAGCTTCTGCTTCATCTGTGCCACTCTCCTTTGGGGGAGGGGGAAGTAAATTAACCGCGACTAAAAGTTTCTCGTCTGATACGTCAATTACATCGCCACAACAACAACAATCGGCTTTGGCCACGTCGTCGCCGGCCAAGAAGTCGTTAAGTTTTATACGTCGCGCACATTCGACAAAATTATCGCGGAGTAATTCGTTACTAAAATCGATTACCTCGTCATCGGGGACAGCAGCAACTGCTGCTGGATCGGCGGCGGGATTGAGTTCAAGCTGCACGAACACCCATAACTTGGCTTTGTATTTGGCATACGATGTGCGTCCGTTGTCGCTGGAGTTATTGCAGCGATTTTTTAGGTCAGATCGATGTGTGGAGTTAATAAGGGAGCACTTCAAAATCGTGGATATTGTATCGCAGAACGGATCGACACAAGAGTGCAATCTAGAGAGCAGCATTTACAATCGGAACCATCACGAGGATGGCGATTATGATATACAATCCCCAATGCGGGCAACGATCGATGATGACGAAGATGCGGGCATTCATTCGGGTGAGTTGTTGTGAGGATGAATTTATTAGCTATAAGTGGGGCTAAGTAACTTGAAGAGGGCATAATAAAAATGATAATTCAAAAAGAAACCGCGAATTAAAGCTTTTTTGTTTTATTATTAATTTTAATCACGTCTGTGTGTGTTGATGGCACAGTTTAGAAGAGAATTATGTCAGTTATTCGTTGATTGTATATTACCGATTGATGTTATCATTATCAAATATGTACCTATTTTACCTTTCCAACTATTTATTGTGATCAAAGCAAGTAGAAAAAGTAAAAACAATATTGAGTTGTCGATTTCTTTTCTTTTAGCTTTAGGCTTTTGTCACTGCAGAACGAAATTGATAAAAATTGAATTTCTAACGACCTTAACAGTTAGAACAAAGTTACATAGGTACATTGTTATATAGTTTTTGGGAATATGTACTACAATTTTATTGTAGTACATATTCCTTATTCATAAGGTTTTCATTTCCGGTTTTTAGAAAATGGGAAAAATTCCTTGGGAAAAAAGGTTCCCGATAGCACCAAATAACAAAAATAATTTAAGCTTCTGTGATGAGTTAGACTTATACCTACCGACTTTTTCTTTTGGTAAAGATGTTTGAGTTTTGTAACTGTACCTATGCAAGTTAAGGTAACGATTTTACTACCATAATGACCCGAGTTGTCAAGTTGTAAGTATAAGTTCGCGCTCTACTACCTAATTACTTATTTGCGTATTTAATGCAAAATAAGAAACAAATTTCGATTAATGAGTTTCGGTGGTGAATTTAAATCATATACATATGTAGGTACCTACCTACCTACTTACCTACAAATACCTACCTAAAACGAAATGGAATCGTTTGAAGTGGTATGTGAAGAAAGCAATACATTTTAATGTCGTTTTTGCGCAGTAGGTACCTACTGGTATAGGTACCTACTACGGAAGAACACTCTGAACCGAAATTCCAAGCGAACCAGCTGTTTATTTCATCAATGTTGTGTAGGTACCTATCTAAAAAAGCCAACCAAAAAACTACAAACACGTGAATTTAAGCATTGTGGCGCATTTTCTCTTTTTTCAGTGACTGAGAACTGGGATCCGAAATAGTGTAGGCAAATTAGCAGAATTAACAAAAACAAAATTAACTTGTTGGAATTTCACATGGATGTTCTTAATACATGCATACATGCATATATATTTTCAAGAACAGATGAGTGCCGAGATCTGAATGCTGAATGCAAAATGATAGGAAGATACCTTTTTTTTTTCATTTTTCATTGAGAGTTAATAAAATTTTTAAAAATGAAAGAATAGTAGGCAGGTAGGTACCTATGATGAAAATTAAAAAGGATAATGAAAATAACTGTCGCTTTTTTGTAGTAAATAAGTTATGCAACTTAAAAATTATTCTCGCAATGTTTTTGTAAATAACCCCAAAAAACTAATTAATGGTTCAGGTTAGGGGATATATAACAAAAAAAATATCGCGACAAATTTTTTAGTTGCACGACAACAAAACAGAATATTATTTGCGTTATCCTTTTTTAAATTCGATTAGATTTGATCCTTTTTCTGGGTGGTTAGTTTTACTTTAGCAAAAAATTATTATTATTATTATTATTATTATTATTATTATTTATTAACAATTAATTAAAATTAAAAGCTAACATAGAAAAAAAAGCACTAGCTACAATGGCTTTCGGCTTGAGCGAGATAACTTATTATTAATTATTTACATTTGTTTTTTTCTTTTGTATAGGTATCTTTTTTTTTTCTTTAATAAATTTAAATATCAACATTACATTTTTGTATAAATTTGTTGATTTTTAGAATATTGTTGTGGCTGGGATTTTTTAAAATTTCTTTTGTTGATAGGTTTTGTACTAAGTATTGATTTTTTGAAACTGCATCGGGGCAAGGTCCTATTCCTAAGATATGATTAATATCTAGGTATTTGGGAGTTACAGCGAAGACAGGTTGGTGGGTTTTCCCTTCTTAGTAGATGTTGGTGGGTGGAGGTTCTATGACCCAATCGTAGACCAACGAATTGTGTGTTCATTATTTTACTGGTGGTTGATGGATACTGAGGGTGCGATCTATCTTCGTTGATGCTTGAGTAGTGATGGCGGTAGTTTTCCCATTCTGAAAGAAGTTGGTTTCGAATCTTCTGTTTGATTTCACGGAGTAGATCCAGCTTAGTGTAATTCCAGAAGGTCAAAACAGGGGCGTTATGTGCAAGATTGGCAGCGCGATCGGCGTGTTCATTTCCTTTAATTCCTTTGTGACTAGGAACCCACATTATCTTTAGTTTATTGGGATACCTAATGAGAGAGTCCCTTATTTTATTGATGGTTTCTGTATCATGATAAGGGTTTAGTAACGCATTAAGCACTGATAAGCTGTCCGAACAAATAATATGTTTTCCACGTGTGTTGGATAATATTTCTGTTGTTTTCATAATGGCAAAGGCTTCAGCAGTAAAGATAGATGCATATGGTGGTAGGATTCCAATTACAAGTAGTGAACTGTCTTCTTGAGTGGCTGCAAAGGATGTGGAAGTCTGATTACTTGAACCGTCCGTGTATACGAAGTTCCATCCATTTGATCTCAAGTTGGAAGAAACACTGAGGAAGGACGCCTGAAAGACATCATCTGAGGTATTTGATTTATTGTAAACTGCTAGGTCGGTGTTTATTGAAGATGTTTTTATGGACCACGGTGGGAAGGATGGTGTGAATTTATTCTTTTTTTTAACGTCAGGTTCATTTGTTTTGCAGAGTGTAAGCAGGTACTTATTGCAGAAGTTTACCTTTTTCATTATGGAGGTGATGTCCTTGTCGATTATGGACCCATTTGAGAACGAGAGTTTTACGAATATTTTTTTTCTGGCTGTGGCAATACGTTCTTCAATGGAAGGAAGACCAGCTTCTACAAGAATATTTTTAATATTGCTTGTGGGATAGGCGTTGATGCTTCTGCGTGCAGCTTGGTGGTATGGGGCCTTTATTACGTTGATTGTTGACTTTGGCGAGTTCCCGTAGATAATTAAACCGTAATCAATTTTACTTAGTACCAACGCCTTTGAAATAGAACAGAGTGTATTAATATGAGCATTACATTTTTTGCTAGCAAGATAGTTTACAATGTTAGCCCTAGCCACTAAATTCTTCTTAAGCTCCACACAATGGGATTTCCAATTGAATTTACAATTAAATGTTATACCTAGGATACTCAGGTTGGTGACATTATCTATATCCATGTTATTGATTGATTGATTGATAATATTTATTTAGCATGGTTTTGCTATTTTAAAACAAACATTTACATTTATCTTATAAGATATAACTTAGTTTTAAATTTAATAATTATTCTTACAAAAAGTTATTACATCTCTTTTAAATCTTGTTATATTGCATTAAAAATTTGTATTCCTTTATAAAATAACATATTTTGTGATCTTGAATTTCTAAATAATTGCACATTTAAATTATTATTATTAATACTTAAAACTAAGTTATTGCATGATAGCTTACGACAAATGTGGATGGATTTACATTTATTCAGAAATAGATTTGCCCCAGAAAGTTTGGACCAATCAAGTATATCTTTAATTACTTTTGATAGTAAGTCTTTGGTTTTATCAAGGTCATTTACTTTACAAAGAATGTAAAAATCATCTGCATAAGCGCAGTGGTCAAGGAGAGGGTGTTTCATTATTATTTTGCTCAGTTCGTCGAATGCAATAATAAATAACACGACTGATAATGGCGATCCCTGTGGAATGCCATTGAATAATGGGAAGGAAGACGAGAAACAGTTGTTGGCTTTGAAACAAATTTGTCTATTGGTAAGAAAAGACTTGACATATCTGAAAATTTTTGGGCCGATACCCTACCGCATCAAATTATTTAATATTAGATGGATACCAACTCTATCGAAAGCCTTTTCGAAGTCTAAGGAGAGTACGGTGACATGATTACGAGCGGATATGGCTTTTGATATGTAGGCGTCCAAGTGAAGAAGTGCATCAGCACAGCCCTTACCTGGTTTGAAAGCTACTTGGTTTAATGAAATTAATTTTTTTGATTCAATGAACCAAAGTAATCTTCTAGCAACTATTTTTTCGAGGACTTTTGACATACATGATATTAGCGAGATTGGACGATATGAATCGATGGTGTTTGTGTTTTTTTTTTGGTTTTGGCAATGGTAAAATTGTAGCTAATTTCCAATTATGAGGAATAATACCTGATTCTATAATATTGTTGTAAAGATGCATGAGTCTGGAGGTAGATATTTCTGGAAGATTTTTAAGCATGGGGTAGGAGATCCTATCCCTACTGGGAGTTTTACCCTTCAATTTGCTTAAACAACTTTGCAGCTCTAGATTTGATATTTGGCCTTCGATATATTTTGCGGCTGGTGAGATAGAAACATTATAGGAAGCATTTAGGCAATTTGCTTTATTAATACAAAAGTTTATATGAAAATTTACATCTTTTGATGCATTTGACCAGGTTTCAGCTAGGTAGTTACTAATTTCCAAAGGTGTATCCACCGATCCTAGGGGCGTTATTATTGTTTTAATAGGTTTTCAATTGTAACTACCAGTTAGGCATCGAATGTTTTGCCAAATTTTTGAAGGAGGTGAATTAGGATTGATGGAAGAGGTGAAATCGCTGAGGCATTTCGCTTTGTTTATTTTTGCTTCCCTGCGAAATTTGGCATTGGATTTTTTGTAAGCAATCAGGTTGGTCTGATTTGGATGACGTTTGAAAAGACGCCAAGTTTTCTTTTTATCTTCTCTTAAATCTCTCAACTCCGGGCTCCACCATGGGACTGTATGTTTACTCGTTTGAGGGGAACTTTGTGGGATAGATTTGTTCGCAGCAGTACGAAAGGCTTTGAGAATTATGGCTGCTTCTTTATTCACGTTGCCTGAAGATGGATTAACTGATAAGTAATCTATAATGTACTTGTCAAAACAAGCCCAATTAGCTAAATCAGTTTTGAATCTAGGAGTTACAGCTGTTGTAGTGAACTCTTGGCTAATAGATATGGTACAAAATATAGGAAAATGATCACTTCCATGGAGATAATCTAATATTTCCCAAGAAGTTTTTGTATATATTTCCGGGGAGCAGCAGGTTAGATCGACGTGAGTAAAAGTGCCGTGGGTGGAGAAATGAGTGGGAGAACCATCGTTTAAAACGATGAGATTGGAAGAAAACAAAAAGGATTCAAGGATATTACCTCTGGAATTAGTTTTGGGAGAGCCCCATAACACGCTCCAAGAGTTTACATCTCCAGTCAGGAAAACAGGGGTGTGTATTTGACTGAGTATATAATCAAGGTCGGATTTGGAAAAAAATTGATCTGGCAAAATATATAAGGTTAAAACCATGAATTTGAATGAAAGTTCTAATTCTAAAGCTAAGGTTAAGATGTTGGAATTGATGACTATTTCTTTGTGGGGGATGTTATTTTTAATTAGAACACCGATCCCTTGTTTAGCTGAAAGGTTACAAGCAAAGTTTTTGAAATAACCTAAATATGATTTAGGAATTATTGGTTTAAAATTATATGCGCAGTGAGTCTCTTGTAGAGATATGACACATGGTTTTTGCTCTTTTATAAGGATGTTTAGTTCATCATAATTGTTGATGAAACCTTTAAGGTTCCATTGCATAATTTTGCATGTGGTATTTGTTTTATGTTGTTGTTTTAAGGGTTGGTAAGTATTTTGAGGTCGCGGTCCGCCCTGGACGAAATTGGGGCGGGCCAGTCCTGCTGGTACCGCCCCCCCTCCGGCCAACTCAGGCCGCGACCTTTGAGTTGCAATATTTTTGTTTGTTTTATACATCATCATCCATCTCGGATGAGTCCATAAAGTATTCGTTATTGTTTATCAGGTCTTTTGTCATGGAAGTTATTGGAGAATTAGGGGTAAAGTTGTTTAAATTTTGTGTAGAGGGAGTAGGGTAATTTTGAATAGGTTGGTTAATATTTGGATGCGTTGTAATTGTTTGTTCGTTTGATTTTTGTGTTGGTGTGGTGGAGATGTTTGTGACTGGAAGAGAGACGGAAATTTGAGATTCCAAAAAAGGGTTTGGTAGGGTTATATTTTCGTTGTTGGGTGCTACTGATGTTTTAGAAGTAAAATTTGTTTTTGCGAGAGATAAGGAGCTAGATGGATTAGTAACTGTTGTGGTTTTTTGATTTTGTTTGGTTTTGTCTGCATATGATATGGAGGAAAGAGTTGGAAGAACAGGGTTGGATTGATTGTAGATGCGCTTGGCTTCTGATAAACTGCATTTATTCCTCGTTTTAATTTTTAGAATTTCTTTATTTTGCAAATATTTGGGGCAAGATGTGGATGAAGAGGGGTGGGCTTCAGAGCAGTTCGCACACATGGTGCGGGTGCATTCTGAAGGATCATAGGGAGGAAGATTGCATGTGACGCAGGCTTTGTTTTTGGAACATCTCTTTGAAGTATGGCCAAGTAATTGGCAGTTGCGACATCTCATCGGGTTGGGGATGTATTCTTGAACCTTGGCCTTGAGCCATCCTATTTCTACAGTAGTGGGAGCTTGGTTAAGGTCAAAAGTGAAGAGAACCAATACAGTTGGGCTGGCTTTTCCATCATGTAATTTGGTGACTGACGTTTACAAGCAGTTACACCTTGTGTTTTCATTTCTTCCACTATTTCACTTTCAGGGATACTAGCGAGGCAATGCGCATATACAATACCCTTGGATGAATTAAGGTTAGCGTGGAGGCTAACCGAAACAGGACATTGGTTTGCTAGATTGGTAACTCGAAGAAATTTGTCGGCAACTTTTTCAGATTTGGTTAGGATGAGTATGTTCCCATCTCTCAACTGGGAAATATTCTCGTACTCGGTGCTAATAGCATCAATAGCTTTTCGTAATACGAAAATACTTACACCAGAAAGGGGTTTTGCTTCATCTTTCGCGGCAATGAGGATAAACCTGGGATTTTTGAGGTTAGTTTTTATGGGCAAATCGGGATATTCGTCAAATAGATTAATGTTCATTTTATTTTTCTTTGGGCGAGGTTCAAGAAACGATGGGTTAGATAACCCAGCGAATCTGTTCCCGGGTTTTATTTTATTTGGCCCCGGGGCCATATTTTATGGAGGAAAAAATGTGTTGCACGTGAAAAAAGAAAACACGCGGCGAGATGGATATATGTATATGCACACGCACAGTGAGCTAAGCACACCAAAATACAGAGAGAAGTCAATGATGTAAACGCTACGAGAGATAGACGGAGACTGAGCAAAAAATTAGTTATTTGGGGTTATTAAAAAAAAAAATAGGGCGACAATTTTTTTAGTTGCATATTTACCTAACTTATTTACGACAATAAAGCGACAATTATTTCCATTATCCTTTTTGATTTTTGATTACATTTAATCCCTTGTCTGGGATGGTTGTGCTAACTTGACTGTCAAGTTATCATTACCAGAGGATGTTTTAATATCCCAGATAAAATTATTGACCAATTGTATAATAAAAATGTAAAAAAGATAAGATAAAATCTTCTTTTTTCTTCGGCTTTTAGGTCACAATGAGTTTAGAAATGAAATAGATATATATTTTCTAAAATAGTCGCGCGACAATTTTTTTGGTTGCACGACAAATTCACGACAATTAATCCAATATTTAAATTTTTGAAATTTGGAAGTGGTAATGCTAACAACTTGAAAGTGGTAATGCTAACTTGACACACATGTCGTTGTCTTCTACCAGGGAAACGCGTGGGCAACCTTGTCAGCCAGTTCGTTTCCCTCGATATACACGCGTAATGGCCGTAATACGTGATATTATAATATGCCCGTGACCCATAGCAGAGTGACCTTATGCTCAGCTCGAAAATCCCAAACTTATTCTGGTTTTCATCACTAGGTTTGAGGATACTTTTGCTAAATCGATGTCTTTTATAGCAACCTGATGGGAATTTTATTTGACCATTTTGTTTTAGAATCTTACCTGACTTTAAATTCGGTCTGGAAATTACTTGCAAAGTTAGGAAGACTAAAAACAAAACTCAGACACGTTCAGGGAGGAAGATGCGCAATGCCATTGACGTCGCTATAGTCTAACAACCAATCGCCCTGCATGATACTAAAAATGAATACCGTACAATAATCACTAATAAGATATTCTTCACATACAACAACTCACTCTTATTTTAACCAATTTTTTCAAATTCTGATTTTGTTATTACTGAAAAAGAAAATTCACTTTTCCTAAACAATTTCATTAAAATCAAATATGGCATAACGTAGGCAAAAGCAAAACCACCATACCTACTCATAGTCAAGATGAATCAATGATACGAGACACAAAACGATAAATTCCACATCGTCCATTGATGTGGGTGTGAGACCAAAGATATATTTGTAGAATGTCTAGGTACTTAATACGTGTAGAGTACACGTTTCGATTCTCACCGAACCAAAACAAGAAACGACAAAAAAATACAAAAAAAAGCCTCATTCCAATGGAGTTACAAATCCAGATTCATATAGGCGCTGCCGCGCTGCTGTAAGATTTTGTACATGCGATGACGTATGTTTACCGATGCAAGAGATTTACCTCTAGCAGTGGTGATGGCGAATACGATGACTAATAAAAGATACCAATTAAATTCTGGTTTTTGGAAACGTCTTAGGTAAAGGTATGACTAATAGGGTTGGCTTTTATGGCGTTTTTTCATTGTCGTTTTTATAAAAATAGGAATACTTATTTTCAGCTAATTTTGTACCTTTGAAAAATCGTATAGAAATAAAAGGCGAAATTCGTAGTAGTCGGTCGAAGA
This sequence comes from Baccha elongata, assembly GCA_951217065.1. Taxonomy (NCBI): domain Eukaryota; kingdom Metazoa; phylum Arthropoda; class Insecta; order Diptera; family Syrphidae; genus Baccha; species Baccha elongata. Next base: position 64,658,638 of record OX578274.1, read on the forward strand.
TGCATGATATAATATCTTTTTGTGACAAAGCGAAGAAAATCTTAACAAACTTACAAAATGTGAAACTTGGTACCTACCTAACACTGAAGTAAATTTAATTTTTTTTTTTAGTTCATTTTGTAACGTTATCTTCCTGTCGTATATTTTACGGTAAAAATTCAAGATTCAAATGTCCAAAATCGGATTTCCAAGTTTCGCTCTAAACACATTCATGTACAGGACAGTAACAGATCTCCGCAGTCCGCACTGTTCTATGTTATCAACTATCTATCTATCTTGGAGGACATTGAAAAGGCAACAATAACATTCACTTTCCTGTCAAGTTCTGCGCTTTATTCGAGACTACTTTGCATTTCCATATCGAAACTTTACTGATAAAAAACATTCTTTTTTTTAGGAATTTAGTTATTATTTATTAATTTAATTTTATCTACTAGTAATCATTTTTCAAAATATTTAAAGCGTATTCATTGAATTCCTATGAAAAAACATATTGTAATGAGCTCACTAATTAAATTATCATTTTTGTAGGTTATTGTAACACAGTGGCGTGACTGAAAAACCATTATTAAAAGATTTCTTTATCATTAAATATTATAACATACATACATAAATAATTGCAATCAGGGCTTTAAGACGCGTGTATTGGTTTACGAAAACCACATGGCAATTGCCTTGAAAATATCTTTGAAAGCAATATTATTTGCAGTCTATTTGTACATTGCTGCGGCTGACTTACCATTGAAAAGGTAATATATTGTTTACAATTTTAAACAAAATTGTGACACATGGCTACATTCCAAAACTTGTTTTTATCGTTATCAATTTGTACGGCTATAGATAATATTTACAATCTATGTAGCTATGTATTTTTATATTGTATGTTTTAGATATACATATATACCAACAAAGCACAAACAGTAATGTCAATAAACGGTACTTTCGAAAAATTGGTTTGTGTACATTCCCAAATCAATCCATTAGATACTTTTTAATAACCCGTGATGAGATAAGAAGCTAATGATACACAAAGTTTACCTTTGTTTGAATTGAATTTCGAATTTGAATCGTGTTGTATTTACCTTTAATAAACTTAACAAGAATCAATTTATACCTAGATACTTTATCTACAAAAAACACATTTTTGGTAGATAAGACAATGTGGTCGGTTTGTTTACCTAGCGCTTGCAATGATAAAAATGTTCCCAATAATACGCATTTTTTGTTTAATCAAAATCTGTACCTAAGTATATTAACTTTCCTGGTGCAAGTATATTTTTCAATATAAAATTTGCCCATAGTACCTACCTATTATTTTATATGTACTGTACAAAATATCATCATGCATCATCTTTTGTTGAAAAGAAAGGTCTTAATCAATTCCATTATAGAGTGCGTTTGTGTTGAGTTTAAGTAGTGTTGAAGTAGTTGGTAAATTGATATTTATTAGACCTCGTCTACATTTTCTACATTTCCATATACATATGTGCATAGATACATAAATGTATATCTTTGTATAACTGTTGCAAAAATAATTTTTACTTGTTTCTTTATAAAAATTGCGTGACCCAGGGGCATGTTAGAATAAAGAACATTAATTTTCTCTGGTTTCTAATAACTTGGTGCTTATAAAATGAAGGTACATACATATGAATGTATGCATGCGATTAAGGCATGTCATGATAAGTATGAGCCATATGTGATGATCCCTCGCGATAAATTGTCACGCTACATCTTGTGGTTTATCGTGAGAATTTTTTTAATTTTTTCTGCTTAATTTGCTTAATTGAAAGTTTTTTTTTGTTGATGTTCGTATCATTATTCTTGTAAGTACATTTACAGCTCATTGGAAGCAGAACTTTAATTTGTTGAATTTCTTTTTTTCATTTTTTGGAAACGTACTCTCAAATATTTAAAAACGTTACATTTCCTTTTGTTTTTTTGCAAATACACATCACATCCATATACCTACCTATGTATATGTATGTTGTGTGATTTTGTTTGGTGCAAGTGTACCTACATACAAACATATACATTGTTTTTGATTCAATCTATATAGTTTGTTATCTTTGTGCTAGTTTGTTTTAGATACTTGTGATCTTTGTTTTGTTTTTCTCTCACGTCGGTGCTGGATTAACAGATAAGCACAGTAAGCACGTGCGTTGGACTACTTATCTCAAGGGAGCTCTTGTTTTTTTTTTTTTTTTTTTTTTATTGCGAAACACTGCAGTTTCACTACTGTACCAGTACCTGCAGTAGATATTTGTTCAAAGTTCACATTAGCTTAGATATGTTACAGAAAAGCGGTGCAACATAGCCCTGCCCTCTTATAAAATTAAACAAAATTGTAACACACCTAAGAGACTTATGGGCTCACAGCCTCGTTGGGCCCTAATTCATCACTGCAATCCTGCAAAATCTTTTGAATTACGAAATAGTTAGAAAAGCTTTAAGAGTATTGTATTGTTATCAATATTTAGAAACACAGAAAGCTTTATTAGCTTTTGTGAAAACACTTCATTATTCAATTTTTTATTTTATCTTTTTCGATAGGTAGTTGGATAGATTGAAGCATTAATGAAGTAATGGAGTCAATCCTCAATTTTTATTGATGAAATATTAATTTGAAGGTTAACACTGAAAGGAAACAACAACTTACCAACAGTTATTATTTTTGATCTCAAATAGAAAGTTAATCTTTATTTTTTATTAAGGTCAATTGTGTAGGCAAAAATATTAATCAATTATGCAACCGCAATTACGCAGTTGTATTGAAGCGAATATTTTACAAGTGAAAATATTAATTTGTTTTTTTAGACCTATAGATTTACACAACCAAGCCATCAAATATTGAAATGTTTATAATTTGTAATCATTCAGAACAAATAATTTAATGAAGCAGTTGAATATACTTCAAATATTGTAACATACGTAATTTTAATTGATTAAGGTAAGACTTGCTAAGAAAATGTGAACTACATTGCAGTAATAACGCTATATACATATTATATGTATATGCATATAATAAGCCCATTAAGAGGTTTAATTTAAAAGTTAACTTTTAGTTGTAATTGGGATAATATTTGGAAAGTTGTAAAACAGAAACTTCACTTTGAAAAGTGCAACAAATCCCTGTTACTGAAATGTAACAGGATAACAGAGTTCAAGCTGCTTTTAGCCTAAGTGTTCAATAGCTTGTGATGCAAGAAGTAAATAAAGAAGCTTTTCATAAAAACAAGTAAGTAAAACGCTGATAGTGATAACATTATGTATAGGTAGATACACAGCTTCTCGAACAGATTCGTTTGAAAAAGTAGTTAGAAGAAGCCTGCGAGAATGTTACGAGAATTGTCACCCAAAAGTTAATAGTATTTAAAGATTCTTTCTTATCTTACCAAAACAGCGTAGAATGTCTTTCAAAAAAGATTTGGGTTGACTGCACAACATTTTGAACCACTCTTTGCATGCAAATCTTGTCCTACATTAAATTAAGGAGCTTTTAACACTAGAATTGAAACCAGCAGACCACCATCGATGCAATATATTTGATGAATAGAAGTTGGAAGTGCATCAAAGGATAAAACTTATTTTAATCTGTTTCATGTAGAGCTGTTTTTTTTTTTTTTGTTTGGTAGGTATAAAACATTTTATTTGATTATTAATTTTCAAGTATACCATTAAGCTTTTATCAATAGCTCTAGTGGTCACCGCCATTGTTTATGATTGTTTGAAACTGAGAATTCCAAGCACTCTTGTCGGATATTGCCTATTATGAAATCTTCTAGATTTCGTGGCATATTCTCATAGATGTGTATAATTAAACAAAAAAAAACACCAAAGAAAGATTTCATCCGAAACAAGACATTAAAAGCGTTTTTCTTTTTTAGCTCTGAGCAGAGCACTGAGCTGTCAAAAATAGGTCTGTGTTTCTTTTTTAGCTCCGAGCGCTCAGAGCGCTCAACTTGTGTTTCTTTTTTCGATCAGAGTTTGCTCGGAGCGCGCTCTATGAGCTCAGGACAAAATGATGGAGTAGACCGAGCACGAAGTAGATCGCGGCTAACTTCATGCAGTTTTCATGTTATTTGACAAATTGTCAGTTGATTTCTATTGATATTACAGTGAAGTGCTCAAGTGTGTTTCATAAATAAATCAGAGCGCTCGGAGCGTACTCTGCTCAATGCTCAATCGACAAGCTCAGGCTCTGCTCAGAGCTGAAAAAGAAAAACGCCTTAAATGCACCGGAACATTTTTAAAATGGCTATTGTAAAGCGGGCGGGCGTGACAGTACAAAACAATCTCAGCCTAAATTCAAGCTGCACTAAAATTGCTTAAAATTATTTATATTAAATATAAAAATATTTCAATAAAATTTTATTAAAAAAACAACTGGCACAAATATTTTGCGATATTAAAGAGTATAACGTTCCATGATTGCAGACTTTTATTTTGATGCAGTGAGCGAGATGACTGTCCTAAATCACTTTCTCGTCTCACTTCATTGCCAAAAGCGACTGATCTCACTCACTCCCTGGAAATTTGAATTAGCTGAATCTCGGCAATGGTGTTACACAATGCATTGAGATTGTTAAGTTTTCAAAATCCTCGCCAAAAAACAAAAATCTTTTTTATAGGAAGGTATATTCCTATTTCCCATATCCTGCATCTGTTGTCTTAGTCTTTTGTCAGAATCTCAAATTTTTTGTTGTTGTTGTTTGATCTTTCTTTAAAATCCCCCCATAAAAACTGCAAAAGTCGAAATAGCAAATAGCATTTTACACAGAAATCAAGGGACTTTAAAAAGTCTAATTTTAGATTCTCCCCAGGGTGCAATCTTAAAAGAGTGAAATATATTTTATTATTTATTTATTCCTTTAGCTTTTGCGTTATCATTAAACAACCTAGACATCAAGTCTCAGAACTCAGAAATAAAACTGCACACATCTATCGGCTACGAACAATAATTGTGAGAACATTCCTTTGTTTATGCAGACTGTTTTTTTTTCGTATCTAAGTAAATAAACGAAACGAAAAGCATGCAGTTCAGTTTCAGTACATGAATTATGTAAGACAAGGAGTGCATCCAAAGCAACCTCCTCTGGGCTGCTTTCATTATAAATATCTTTTGACGAAAGCGATTAGATTACAAAATGGAAATAAAAGCCTAGGCATGTAAGTTCGTCCGGGTGTAAGTTGTGGGGAAGAAAATACTTATCTATTTTTTTTATTTTGTTAAGATAGACACACTATACCTATATATGCATACACTAAAGTCTTTTTGCGGGCTAGAATGAAACCAACGCAACTCTGTTCAAATACCTTCGTTTGTTATTCAAATTGCGTACAGCATAAGTTTTGTGGCGGGTTTAAAGCATTTGCTGACAGTTTATCGTTTTTATAGCTACGAAGTGTGCGGTGTTGGCGGCGAAAAGCGGTCGCTAATTTGTACGTATGACATAAAAGTATTATTTTCATTGAAGGGGTTTTGTTTTCTCTTGGTTTGCTATTTGAATAAAAGTATCAAATTGAATAAAGAATAAAAACAATAAGGAAACTTAGTCTCGGATTATTTTATGTGTAATGAATGAGAATTGGTGAAAGGCTTTACAGATCGTTTTGCTTGCCACTAAATCGAGTTGAGTCGCCTCAATACACGCGAGTAATAGGTACGTGTGTATGTATATTCAATTAAAATAATTTTCAATTGATGTTACTTCGTCAACAGAAATTGTGGCTAAGGTTCGAGTCAGTGAACTAGTGTATTTTTATCTAACATATTTACTTTCATAAAAGGTGCAAAAACGAGTGCATATTATGATGATCTCTAAGTCGATTTATACGCAATGCCACCTTTTTTACTTTTTCAGTTACTGTATATCATCTTCTTTATTTTTCTCCATAACTCTTAATTTATACATTGTTAACTTACTCAAAAAATGAATCAATTAAAAATGTATCTGTTCTGATATTGTTGGTAGGGGCTTCCGTAGTGCCCTTTTAAACGAATTCATTGGCGAAGTAAATTTTAAACTTTAAACACAATAAAAAAGAAACTATTTTGACAGTGCATCCTTATAAAACTAACTCAGTTTTGTTCATCGAATCAATTAATCGGCTTTTCGTTAATTAACTTTTGAGCTATCAATAGAACAGACCACCTTCAGGTGATAAGTGATAACACTTTTTTGACACGTAGGTGGCGTGTTTTGAGAGAAGCGAAACTTTAAAACTTTTAATGTTGTGTGTACATATTTAATTTGCGACCTTATATATTTTCTTTATCTCTCGATTGACGAAAATTACTCCGAACCTTTCACATGGCAATAACACAATTGTAACTTTTTACACTGTGCTTCATAGTCAAATCAGTGTCTACAAAATGCGTGAATGCAAATGACACAATTAGGTACTATGTACATTGTACGTACATATTATACCTATTATTATTTAAAAATTTTAGTTCTGTTCTGTTTCTAGTAAATACACTTTTTATTTAATTTTCCTACATCTCTGAAAAAAAAACCGCTGACAAACACTCTGGCAGGGCCGCACTTACCCTTGAAAACGTTTGAATTGTAGATTGTTAAAACAAAAAGTGAAATTAATATTTTTTGTTTACAATTTTGACTTTAAAATCTTATTGGAGGTGGTGTACATACGTGTGATCAGATCTTAAAGTAGAAATTGTTAATGAGGTCGCATTGTCAAAAATATATAACATAAGCGATGTTTTTTTTAACAATCACCGATTATGTTCGAAATGTTTGCATAACATACATTTTTATTTTTTAACTTGTAAGAATGATGTACCTACCTACGTTTGTTTTTCAGTATTACTGTTTGTAACGTTTTCACGATGAAATTTCCAAAGCGATTTTAATGATTTTTTTTTTTGATAAAAAGGGTTAGAAAATTCAACAGAAAGCGACGGTTGCACTTTTGGAATGATTTTTATCTAACTTTGTGAAGTTTTCGTAATTTAAAATAAACTTAAGCGTTTTTATAAATAAATTTATTGGTTCTATAAACTTGTTCATATTTTGGATCTAATTTTTTACAAAATTCTGTTTTGTTTTGATTAAAAATATTGCGGAAAAATTCGAAAAGCCGAAATTAACGTACACGAAAACCAATGACGGTAATATTGACTACTGCAAATCAAAACCAACTAAATATTTTGATGTTTTCAGTTAATTGGTTTAGCGCCTATATGCATAGCAAACTTTATACGCAAGATAAAGGTGGTCGTGTTTATAATGCAATAATTGTATCATTTGACAAATTGAATACAGATCATAGGAACGTTTGTGTGATTATCCATTTACTGTCTTGAGGAATTTGAAAGAATAAAGTTGACAGTCACTTTGGTATTTATGTATAACAATTCAAAGTGATGTAGCATGACATTGGATGTACCTGTCTACTTTTTTTATAACACTATGTTGTATTCCACTAAATTGTATAAATATAATTTTTTTTGAAAATTAGGTCTCTAGAAAAAAAATGTGGCTTTCCTTAGGTTATTGAACTTTTAATAAAAATGAGAACCCTTTAACACTTTAAAAGTTTAAATTGTTAGATATGTATATGTATGTGTAAGCAAAATCAGTCAACCAAAGTAATTACTGAAATTATATTGTCACACGTGTAATTGTTATTACCGCTTCATACAATATTTTAAGGTCTATGAAACATGTTGATTTTAAAGGTACGCAGATTTATTGTTTTAAATCATTACAAAACTCTAACCCACATCCGTTACGGTCAATGTTTTAAATTGAATGCTTTGAGCATTTATGTAGTGTATATACATATATGTGTGTATATGAATTTTTAAACGTTTAGGTACTTATAAAATAACCAGCGCAATACAAAATGAATAAATTTACATAGGAACAACATAATTTTCAATATACATAGGTAGTTAGTAAATACATTTTAAAATAACAATGCTAAAAATTGAAAATAATATTGTTCCTTGAGGTAAATTGTTTTTGGAAGAATTCGAATCCTTAAATGAATTCTTCTCGATTGATAGGTATACATACGTCGGGTAGATTTTTTTTACGCAACTTAAAAAAACAATACTTTTTTGATTGCGAACCATCAGCCGAACAATTTGATCTAAAATTCTCCAGCGGCTAGAGTCATCTTAATTTCCGCCGATATTGATTGTCCTAATAGGAATAGAGATTCAAATTTATGGCATAAGAAATCGTATCTACAACGACTAAAGTATGAATACGAAATAGCAAGTAGGTATCTATACTTACATAATGTTAAACGTAATTTTGAATAAATCTGTATGGTCCTTGCCGATATCATTGAGTCCCTCCACCCGTAGTAGTACAAGGAATGCATACCTTTTTAGATTCTGTCAATATTTTAACGTCACAAATTCTTTAAAACAAAACAAATGTCAAAATTTGCAGATTTGTCCGAGGATTTTTCAGTTATTATTTTTCTATTCTTTTGTTAAGCAGCAATCTTCACGTGTGATTTCAAAAATATGATAAAACAAAGGAACAGCCGTTAAAGTACGTAACCCTTATAAAAACACATTTTTCGAAGAGTAGGTACCTCTGGAAAGCCACTATAATTATTGCACAGAGGTACCTACCTACCTCGTTTAGCAAAATATCAATATTCAACCATTAAGAAGTTTATCCCATATAACATATGGTCTCCTTTTTTTTTTGTTCAGTTACCGTTTCTGTTGCCATTCATTTACCACTGACACTTGAACGTTGAACTATTCATAAAGACTTCACACAATAGATTCAGCATATAGCTCGCCCCTCCATTGTTTTGGCTGCCAAAGATTGTTTCGAAATGTTTATTCGTTTTTGTTACAAATATAATACCTACATAGTTCCTTTACATTTGACATGCCCTATCGAAATAATAATTGCAATTTTTCTTGTTATCTGGTCACCACATGTTGCCTGAATCAAGGAACGAACGTTTAGTATTAAAAAAAAATCACAAGTGCCAATGATGTATCCTCATCTACAATAAAGATTTCTTTTGCGCGGCAGATGTTTTGCTTGAAACGAAAAACGGGTACATAATGAGAATGACATTAAAAAAAAAGAGTTCACCGATCAAGTGGAATAAGGAAGGATCGGTTTAATACGTAATTACGTGCATATATGTATATCTGATTTCATTTATGTTTTAGATTCTCTTTTGTTGCTACAAAGATGAAAAATCATGAGCCGACCTCCAGCTGTGATTGTGTTACTCATCTGAAAGAATCATTGTTTTGGACCACACACAGTTTTTCTTGTAGTCTATAGTGAAGCATTTTAATGTGATAATTAATAGGTATCTGTAACTTATTATGAGAATTCAGTCAAATCAGTTAACGCAATACCTATTCGTCTTATCATAATAACTAATTTACTCACATAAATTCAAAGAAAATGAAGTTGTCTAAAAGAAAACAAACCCAATTTTGTATGTAGGTTTGTTTGTTTTGTGTTGTTTTATGAGGCTCATACAGAACATGCGTGATAGGTGCGCAAGAAATTATAGATGTTTGTAGATATTGGGGCATATTCATAGTTGTTTTTAAACTACAGTTTTGCTTAGCCTGGGTTAAAACAAATTAATTTAAATAGGATAAATTCGAGTTTTTCTATAAATATACCCCATCATTGTGATTGGTGCACATGTCAAAAATATTTTAATAAACAATTAACGAAATTGAAAATATCAAATTGGATTTGTAATTTTGTTTGCGTTAATTGCCAGTAAAATTCCAAATTTAGTTTTTTTCTTACGCATTTCTATTATTTTTTTTTTTTGTTTAATTGTTTAAATATCGCGACTAATTGTCTTTTAGAGCTTCATTTTTTTTTATTTATCTATAATATCGAACTGGTTGTGACAAAACCACATTTTTCTGCCCGAAGAAATTTATTAGACTGAAATTGGCGTTGAAAAATTAAATTTATTGGTAGAGGAGTTTCATTGGTCCAACTAATAAAATATAGTTCAATTAATTAAAAAAGGAAAATTTAAAATTTCAACCAAATTGTGTTTCCTGTATAAGTAGGTATACAGCAATAAGCTGGTGTAGTCGGTTTCTAAAGTTTTCAAACTCGGGCGTACATAATTTGAAACAATTTAAAAAATACAGGAGTTTTTGCAAACATGTATTCTTAATGATAAAAAACTTCGCAAGTTGAAGAGATGACATTGAATAGATGGCCATGACAGAAATTTGTTTTTAACAGATTTTTTCTGTCCTAATTTTTTTTCAAAAATATGGCTTAACAACTTCACTGTCCAATCGTGTCATATTTGATACACAGCATACAAGACACTTCACTGTCCCCACACAAAATTTACTGTCAAATGTATCATATATGATAATCAGCATTTAATTTGTATCTGATTTTCAGCGTCCATGGAAACAAAATCTCAAGTCATCAAAACAATTTGTTTAACATACAGTGAAGCGAATGTTTTTTTTTTTAAGAAAATTCTTGACGTGGAGAAGTAAAACAAATATGGAGACAGTGAAGTTTTTAAGTAGGTATTGTTTTACAGCGGGACGATATAACTATTTTTATTGACAGCCAGGCAGCAATAAAAGCAAAATCGGCTGTTGTAATAAAGTCCAAGCTTGTTAAGAGATGTCGTAAAGAACTTAAAATTCTCGCTACACAGCACAATATGAAACCTAACAAACTTTAATCTGCTGGGCTCCCATTCACAAGGGGATCATGGGAAATGAAAAAGGGTACAGATTGGCGAGATAAAAGGCTCATCCCTTCTCTCAGTCCTTAGTCTAGAACTTTCAGAAGATATCTTAAAACCTCCGTTGTACCCGACCTTAAAGAACTAGTGAAACTCTGTCAAAAGGTAACTCATGTTGGGCTACTCTAAACACCTGTAATGTTGTTAGAAAACTATGGCCGCAATACAACAAACTAAAAGCAATAACGCAAAAAGACCAAAAAGCAGTATCAACGTTTGCAGGCGTCTTAACTGGCTATAACATGCTACCACGCAAAGAAACTAAGTCTAACTGAAATCGAGCTGTGTATAGTGGATGCATGATGATGATAAACATAAGGATTAACCCACTTCCTCTGCTACTGCACTGGTATCTTCCGCCTAAAGCGACCCTTACACGGTCAGGCAGAGGACGTCAGTCGCCTACACAAATATAATCAGTCATCAGGCAAAATCAAAAGGGTTTTGATTTTCACGCATACAGACTTATTTTTACAAACACTGTATTACAGATTGATGTCAAATGACTGACCGTGTAAAGGTCGCTTAAGACGATATGTAACCAAATGACGGCCGTTAATTCGAATTTGAAAGCGTTTTAATTTTATGTACGGTAATGGAGCCACGTGTTTAAAACCTTCTAGTTAGGTTGTTTTAAATGACTGCATTTTTTTGTTTGTATAATTGTCTTCATTCTTATTTTTTGCAAAGTGGAACTTTGCCATCTTACGATTTTTTTAAATTTATGAAGAACAAAAAGAACCTTTTCTGTGTTGAAACGAGGTGAGGACACATTACGGAAATGATTGAAAATATTTAAAACTTAAAAGTGGATGTAACGTGGCAGCTGGTAACGCTGCTATAGACCAAGAAATATTTTTAATTATTTTAATACTTTAATCGATTTCGACTGGGAACACGAAAAGGAGCTTTTAGTGGAGAATCACCCATATATGTATAGTTGCACAAGTTTTTAAGCTGGTCAACTTTTTGCCCGGAGTTTTTAAAGAAAAATGTTTAACTTAAAGGGTGAAGTATGTGAGAAAGGTTCATTATTTGAGTATTTGACGGTACCAGTTATAACTATCATTGATACCTATAGCAGTCTAGAAAATATATGCAATACCTATATGTAAAGGGGCCGTATGTGCTTCAAATTAACATAAACTGACTTTTCCCTTCCCAATAAATAGCAAATACAAACAAAAAACAAAATCCCCGACTAAACTGCAGATACAAAATAACAGAATATATAATAACTCCAAAAATTATCCATAAAGGGGAGAATGTCACTCAAAATTTGAGTGAAAAAGTCCCTTGAGTTAGCAGGTAGGTCAACAAGAACTTGCTTTAAAATAAAAAAAGAACAGCAAACACACCAAGAATTCCCTGCATCGTAAAATTAGAACAGGAAACTAAAAAAAATAATCATAATGGTGAGTACAATACAAAAGGTATTGAAGCGCGATGGATTCTCTTTTTTGTATGGGGGAGGAAGGAAGTGTATACCTACAAACAAAATGTATGACAGAAAAGAAAAAAAAATTATGTCTCTGATACTGATATGAAATCAAGTTTAAGGAATTCGTTTCCCCGGCAAAAGTAATAATTCAACAGATTTAATTTTTTTTTTAATTTAAAAATCCAAAGGCTGAGTGAAAAAGTAAGTGTGGTGTTGTTTTCGCTGATGTTTTATTACTCATTGCTTTAATACCACTTTTTAGGTCGCATTTTCAATGTTGAATTCTCCGATCGTTATCTTTGTTAATAACACTCGATCACAAACACCAGCTGCTTCCGTTTTTGTCATAAGGGATTACATTATTTTTTGTTAGTTCCGTTGATCCTTTCGGTATTCGGAGTAAAATGTCGTGGGAACAAATAACTATTGTTAGCGAACTTAGGAAATACTATAAACATTTTGGGATTTAAATTTCTGACGAAATGGTAATTATTTCATTTAGCCTTTATATACCATGTCCACATGGCCAACTTAGGAAGAAAATCACTCATATGCTTGTTCGACAAGAAGAAATGACTTAAAGGAAATTTAATTTAAAATTCCATGCCCCATCGACATTTTGCATTTTTTTTAAATTAATCATAACCTGATGTCAACAAATTTTATAAAATATTTAGTTTCAAACCAAAACAATAAAATCGAATAAGATTTTTCCACAAATGAAAACGATTTTTTTTAAATTAACTAATTTATAAAAAAAGAACTTCTTCAAAACATTTTTTTTATTATTGTGATTGGTACCTATCAAAATTATTTTTTTTTCACGAACGGAGAACTTGTTCTTATAAAAAGTAAAAATCAATTGAAATCAATTGCAAACAAAGTACCTACATCATTAAAATGACGACGGTTCAACAAACTTCTTTTATTTGGAAATACCAATAGATACAAAAACAAAACTACGAAGTAGATTTAGCTTGCAGAAAGTCAATGGAGAAGCGGAATAGAATTATTCAATAAGTATGTAACGACTAGCTATGTCATTAATATATACCTCACATTCTTATGCTTATAGGAGGCATACCATAAATTGAAAATTTAAATTTGCCCGAACTCGCGAACTCCATAAATGTAAGTCAATCACAATTATCATTAATTTGGTCTGGCACAAAGCAAAAGGCAGCGCGGCAGAGGTTCGGTTTTCTATTCTTTTCTTAGAATAAATCGTTGCAATTGTAGAAGTCCAATCTCTTTTTGGAAACGAAAGTTATTTGAATTCAATGCAACACCCAATCAACTGGTCAATACAAAAGCTATTTGTCCAAAGTTCTTGACTACTTTATAGTTGCAATGTCTCATTTCAAAGCAGTGTGTGCCAACTGCCTCATCTCATATCATTTGGTTAAAGGTAACTTCTGCATTTTCAAATGGCGCAGAAGTGTTTTTTGTTTGTTGTTGTTGGTTCTGTAAAACTCTCGTTAAACTTTGTTTTTTTTTTTTTTTTAACTCAAGAACCGTTAAAGTGAAACTTAGTGAAATTTTTAACACCTTAAAAGAATATTCTTAAGAAATTAATTTCAATGTCAGTGCACTTGTTTTATCTGATAGTTAAGCACCAAAATTAATTTGATAAGTGTACAAAAATAAAACAACACCATGTTCTGTCTGAGAGTTAAGTACAAAAATGGTACGAAAGATATAAATATTTTTTTTTTAATATAAATGATGTCATCTTGATTAACCGGATGTTTTGATTGTTTGTTTAACTTTTTTTTACTTGCTTGCGTGGTTAATTAAATCTAATCAAAGTTTTTTTTTATATTTCTTTTTAGGTGAGTTGATTGTTGTGTTGAGAGTACATAATAATGGAGTGCAAATGAAAGGTAACACCCGATTATATGAACCGAATTCAACAAGGATATTAGCAATAATGTACTTACTCATTTCGGACGTCAACAAATTACTGATGTGTTATATATTTTTTGATACGGCATCAGTAAGGTATCTGCAATACTTGTGAAGTGATGATTTTTTTTTTAAATTATCGTTAAATTTTCACATGGTATGTCGATAAGTTATAGCACTTTGTTATGTAAGACGAACCTCGCAATTGGGATTCTGTTAAATTGTTTCTAAGGTCAGAAGTAACTTAATGTTAATTTCTTTGAATTTTAACAACTGTTACCGAAATTTAAAGATCTTTATAGCTTGCTTGTTCCAAATTATCTTTTCATTGCTTTTTAGTCGATAAAGCATAGTTTTCGCCTAGATTCTGACTATAAACTCATCAAATCCTGAATTTCTTCTATAGCTGAACTTTGATCACTTTTCTAACGAAAAGTTAACTGCAACAAGATCACGGTTTTATCCATCAATAAGCTGGAATTTTACTCGTGGTCGGATATAAGGAAGAGTTTCATTATAATACAACTATATAAATATATTGAAAAGTTTGTGAGCAACCATAGTCATTTTTCTTAAACTAAAGACGATATTAAAAGCTTATTTTGGAATCAATAACACTTAGGTACAAGTGGCCCAATAACTCAATTAGAATATTTTGCTAACACATCAGAATGTTCCGAAGATAATGCTATATTACATTCCTTCCACTTCATTGTGATTAAAAAAAGCGCAAAAACAAATTTGACAAATTTGACATTACTTCATAACAGCTGAATTGATTTCAATTAAATTTTGGTATAACATTTAACACAAGATGGCGCCTAAAGTGTTTAGCTAATGAATTTTTGTAGTTCCATATTTTGCAACAAGATCAGGTTCGTGGACCCAATTGAACATTTTATTTTTTTGTGTGGATTAGGCCACAAATATAAAAAAAAACAATAAGCTCCAAATAGGTACTAGTAAAAAATTGTACTTTTGTGAAAAAAAAAACAGATTTTTAACACATTTTTCTCGAAGTTCATTGATTGTACGATTAAAAATTTTAAGACATTTTATGTAGGTAATTACATAAGCTTAATATTTTCACCAAAAATTTCATAATTTCCAAGAAATAAGCGAAAAAACTAATTGAGGCAATTGCAAAATTTCTTCTATTTCATTATTTTATTTTTTTTTTGCAGAAAAGCTTGTTATACTTCTATTTCTTCTATTTCATTTTTTGCAGAAAAGCTTGTCATGCTCACTACCTATACTGAACCAATTCTGAAGAAATTTAAATTTTGGATTGTCCTGCTATGCTTTTATTGTAATGGGAAAAGTCAGTTTTGGAAAAAAATAAGTTCGACCCCAGTCACAATCTCTTTTTATGAAAAAAATCTCTTTATTAAATTAAATACTGTGTGTTCAAAGCAACTTAAAACATACACAAAAACAAACGCTTGCAAGCCAGACAGCCTTGCGTAGCTCCATATTACAAAAGACATAATTAATGGATTACAAACTCAATACTGTTTTTATTAAACACATTATATTGTTTATTGAAACCCACTCACATTATACATACATAGGTACATACATACATATGTAATTATATTTGCGATTTGTTTTTTAAAATTGATTGAAAATCCTTCAGCGACACCTAAAATACCTATAAACTGTTGCTATTGTGTTCATTGTCCCATGAAGTACTTACCTATACCTATACCTACCATACCTAGTTAAACAAGCCAAAAGAGGCGCGCTTGCCTTCAGTGTGCGTTGTGCCTCTTCTACTTGTAACTTCTTCGTTAAATATGCATTCATTTGGTTGCGAGCACGCCTAGGTTCTTATGTGGTAATAATAATGGTTGAAATCTTATGTATTTCTGTTAAGACAATGGTGTATTAACTGGTAGGCAAAACAGACGAAATGTTAAAGGCCCGACCCAGACTTTGGTTATAGCATAGACCAGCCATACTCAACCTTTTTTGTATAAGGGCCACAAAGATAAATTTATTAACTTAAATCTTAGTAAATAAATAAATAAATAAATCTTAATTAAAAAAATATTTTTTTAGAATTTAAAAATAGTTGCTTATTTTTTAAAACATTGTTATGATCTGGTCTACTGATGTAGGAGCTATTTATATCATATTGGTGATAAAGTCGTTTTTGTAAGTACATTTTTCATCAAACGATATTAATAGGATTTTGGCACTTCTTTGAACATTCTTAAATTTTTGAGGAACAATGTTTAAAACTCAATTAATTTATGTCTTGTTTCTGAATTTTCATTGGAAAGAATTTTAAGTCTTTTAAAAGTTAACACTTTTCTATGCAATATCGAACAGCTAGCAACGTTGCTAAAGTATCGATTTCCAATCCAAGACTAAACAAATTGCATTGTTTTGAATATGTGAATATATTCAATACTTCCCACAAAAGTTAAATCGGTGGCTGCAGATTTTAATACTTTCTTAGTGACTTTTTGTAATAACCTCGTGGGGTTATATGTATACAATTATACATATACATTATGTACATAAATACAAAAAAGTTAAAATACATGTGTGTATGTAGATATAAATTAAATCACTAGAAATTGTAGAAATCATGAAAGGGAAAACGAAGTTTAAACATTTGTGTTGCGTTGCCGTTGTGGCGAAAAGTTATAATCAACATTTGTTGCATAGTTGATTATAACTTTCATAGAGCTCTCTGTATGTATAAATTATTTTTTTTTTTGTCAAGTCGTTATAAATAAATTGGCTAATTGGTAAAAACTCATTTACACAATATCTGCTTTAGATATAAGTTAAATATACAGTTTTAACCAAAATAAGTTTTCGAACAAAATTAGAAAAAATAAATAAATAAATTATTAAAATTAGATAAAAACAACAGTGAAAAATCGAATTTTTCTCTTGAATCGCCAATTACAAGCTCTTTAGAAACTTAAAAACACAACAGATTTATTTAAAAAAAGGTAACTCAAACAATTTTGTCATTATTCAACCTCGCTACCAACAAAGTGAGAAACTTCAAGTTCTTCAAGTTCTATATAGGTTAAGGTTCCAATTCTTAAACGTAAGTATTATTTTACATATTGAATCTCAAAAATTTGATTTGATTTTGTCATTTTCGAAGGCTAATAACTAAAAATCTGCTATTGTTAAAAAAATTTATTTTTCTAGCATACCTTATTTTAAAAAATCTGAAATTTTCTAACAAGATTAGAAATTTATCATTCAAATAAAACTATAACGTTTGTTATTATTTTCTGAAGAAATGATAAAAAAGGCTTAAAAATAAATCTTATTCTTACAAATAAAAAAAAACAACTGTGTACTTTATCTTAAAATTAAAATCTTATAGTAAAGGTTTACAGCTTTGTTGGTAGTGAAGTTAAAGAAAAGGTCCTAAGTTGGTTTTTGTAAAAGCATAAGTTGCTAAAGAATGTGCTTTAACGTGAAAACGGTAGTTGATACAAAAATGCAGTATTTTACTTCACAATGGTAAAGAATTAAATTATTTAAAAAAATTGTGTTAAACTAAAACATCATAGGACGCATAGAAAATAAGATATTCTCAAAAGCAGCTAATAATGTGACTTTTCAGAAATAAATACCTGCCAAAATTTAGCTTGTTATATTTCATTTTGAGACTAAATTCAAATTGTACAAAGCTATACTTTTCATAAAAGTAATAGTAATTGTATAGGGCATACAATTCAACTGCTGCGCTACTGTCTACAGATGCTCATATATACGAGTATAACCCAGTAATGCCCACTAAAGTTGTACCATATTTACAATTAAAATCCAAAGAATGTGCAAAGATATTCTTCTCCACCTCAAAGAAGAATATCATTTCATTTCTGCTGCTTCGTAAAAGTGGGCTCTTGTATATAATAATAAGTATCTATATGTTTTTGTAGTGTTGAGGTATTCGTTCCAATTTTTTTTTTTTTTTTTCTTCACTCTTTTTATGCTTACACTCTCAAAACACACATCTGTACGCTTTATGGAAATATTATAATGGAACATAAAACTGCCTTAAGTGCAATGCTTATGCACTCGTAAAATGTGAGATTTGTATTTGTTGCATGCATACTTCTTCTTTGGTTGCCTTGAATGGTTGTGCATTAATTGCAAAGCGGAAAACAAAACATGAAAAACAAACAAATACAAAAATATGTGTAATGCAGTACAAGAAATGCCCTGCATTGGCATCCGTGGTAAGTGCTTTTGTGTATTTATTTTCAAAAAAAAAAAAGTATGTAAATGTGTCATTTAAATGTATGTAACTTGTAAAGAATCATTTAGTGTTGAAGAAAAATTAGTTAAAAATTAGTACTTTGTTTTAGGTATATGAATAAAACAAGGCTTTTAGCGTTGGTTTTGAATGACTTCTCTAACGAACTCAATAATTTCATTGACTTTCTTGGCTTTCTTGTATTAAAGGTGTCACTAAAGTCCTCTAGCCTCTCCCATTCTGAAGCGGAATGCGTTCGTTGTGGTCACGAAGACAAATTTTGAGGGCAAGCTTTCTTTTAAAGGATAAGTCCATATATAAAATTTGATAAGACAGAAATCGTGGTATTCGAGATACAATATCCCAAAGCGAGATCTCCATTTAAATTTATCTCTTTTTATTTATGTAGTTCATTTACAAGAAATAAAAAAAAACAACAGAATCGATTACAAAACATTTTTGTACATTGCATCACTGATTGACTAATTCAAACTTGAAATTAGTCTTTCTCGACCGATACTGTTTATTCATAATAAGCGTCCACAGATGCGTTTGTAATAATTTCTTATAAACCCGACTTAAAATTAAAGAACAGAAATTAGATCCGTGATTGTAAAGATAACCAGAAGGTGAACATGTGATCGACGCATATGATGGCCCCCTTCTGCCCGCTTATTAGTAGCTTATAGTCTAAAGTCAAAAACTCAACCCAACCATTGTACCTATGTTCTTTGCTTCTGGTTCTGGTACTGGTTTTTCAAGATTGCAGCCCTGTTGGACTTGATTTGTACTAGACCTATGGCGTAAAAGTCCTAAACACTATGTCAGGACACGGGACACTGCCATTTATGAATTTAAGCACTCAAATCAAGAAAAAACGCTGCAATTTTTTTTTACTTCAATATAAAAAATATATACATAGGTATCTATACAAATATTCAAATTATGTTTTATTTTTTTTAAGTTGTCACGTTTGTATGTTAACCCATATGTAAAGTTTTGTTAGATTGGTTGATAAAAATTACGAAACGGAACTTGCATTATGTATTATATTCATTTATTTACAATCGCCATTCTGCTATAAGCATATTGATCTTATACTTGAACAAACTACAACCCTCAAGACGATCTTTGCTTTAACCTTTCCAAGGATTAATTTTGCGGTCAAAAAATTTTTTGATGTCGGCGCGCCATTGTTGAGATTCAGTCGATTGCATTTGATTTTCACTCTTGTTCCCCGAACTCATGTTTCTTTCAGGAATTCTGTCTTTCACTTACACTTCCTGGCAATCATTCAAGATTATCACGTTTCATCTGAAGAATATAATACAACAAAGAAAAGGAAGGAAAATAATAATCAATTATTCATTTTCCATTGATTTTCAATTTTGATACGGCGACGATTTGTTGATGCCACCACGCATGGAGGTACCTTTTCAGAGGAGAATTTTCGTAGCTTCTTTTATTTTTAACACGCGTGTCAAATTCAAAGAAAAACTCAATTGACAAGGAAAACAAAGGAAAAACAATACAAATTTAAATTATACTTGAATAGAATAGAATCAATAAAATGTATACTGTATACTGATGTTGAGTATAGGTATAGCTAAATGTATCAGCTATACCTAGCCTATGTAAGGTAAAACTTAATTGGTACATTGCCATGAAAATATAATCAAAAAAGGTTTGAGAGTTAATTCTTATTTAATGGCATCACGTCATGCATTTCGAAAACTATGCCGCAGGAGATTGTCTGTTTTTAAACATCACAAATTTTCAAGAAAGTTCAACAGAACACAAAGAGTATTCTCAGTCTGGTTTTTAGATTTTTAATGTTCTATTTTTTTTTGTGCTAATTAAATTAAATTAAACGATCTTGTGGAAAGATCTGCATTTTAACAAAAAAAAAAAACTCCTTTTCTCGATTTGCTCTTTATGATATTTTGTTTGCTAGTAAAGTAAACATTCTCACAAAAACGAAAAAATACACCGTTCGAAAATATTCGTATGAAGAATATAAAACATTTTTGATGGATGATCAAAAATTACAAATATCCGTTGGTGTAGTTAAAATAGCAAGGTTTTTATAATATCATGTAAACTTTTCATCGCTCAGAGTTAACAACAATCATCACTCGACCACAAAATTAACTCTAATTTTATGAGGGCACTTAATCATGAGAATAAAAAAAAAACTCCAATAAAAGCATAGACATTCCGTCAAGTGCTCTGATCTTGTTGATCTCTTTTTATTTTTAAATAAAATTGGACACTTCCAGGAAACGTTTATTATTATTAATATTATTTTAACTTTTTACTTTTGTACTATAAATACCACAATCATAAAAAAATACCGATTAATGGTTCATGAACAAAATTAGCATAATAATTTTTCTGGATATACCTACATATTTATGTTGCACTGGTAGTTTTGTCATCATGATCACTCTGTGCATCTTTATCTATGACAACGTCGACGACTATAAGGTTTGGCATACATTTCTTAATACAGGAGTGATTGATTACGAAGAATCACATTTTTTGTTTTGTCGTTTTAATAGAGAAATTAAGTGCATCGTTAATAGTAGATATATCTGATGTAAAATTGTAAGTTATACATTTATGGCTTCAACTAAACGTATAGGAGGTATACATACAAAAATCAGATATCAATCAATCAAAAATTGGTCTGGAGGAGGTTCAAACACTTTAAATTACCTTTTTGAAAGCAAAGAAGTGTGGGCAGTGAGCCGGACAAAACACAAAAAGATTCTACAATAAGTTTTCTATGCTCAAAGGGTCAGTAAACTTCGAAGTCACAGGCTTTAAGTGAAGAGATACGACCGATACGAATTTATATAAAATATTTTGGTGTGTGTAGAATCTTTTTGATCTAGTCATTCTCTTTAGAAATCTCAAACATTTCTTTGGTTATCATAAAATACCAAGTTGAGATTTTCAATGAACAATAAATTATGATTATATATTGTAATTATTATAAAATTTAAAAGGCGTGGGATCCTCAAATGGATTTGAAGTTTTTATATATTTGGCAAACAAAAAGATGTCTAATAAATCTAGTTGCTTTTTTAGGAAAAGAATATTTTTTGTGTTTCGAATAAATTTATTGAGAACCTACGAATGTGTATGAAGATAATGATGATGTTTTATTTTTTTTAACTTGTAGGTGAAATTAGAAATGTTGATTTATATATTCACCCGTTTTGCGATAGTCGTCTTAATTAAACACAAGTAAAACGAGACCGCGTTAAAAACACAATTAGAAAATAGTCTCGGGAGGCGATAAACTATTTGATTGCAGTTCTAAAATTTGTAAAATATGGTAAAATACGGACAAGCTTTTTTAGTAACGTTTGATCAGAAAATTAAGACTTCATGTAAGACACTAGGGGCCTTGGCAACAATCAAATTTAGTAACAGCTTAAATAAAATCTCCACACTTTAGACAAAATTTTCACCGACATTTTCGTAAAGTGTGGGAATTTTTATTTAAGCTGTTACTAAATTTCATTATTAGTAGGGCCCTATGTATTTTTATAATAAAAAAAAACAGTTTTTAAATGAACTGTACTTATCAAAATCACACAGTTGAAGTTATTTTCCTTAAATTATTTCCTTCCACATATGAGATAAATCATAAATGTATAAAGAACAGCCGAAACAAAGTTCAGAAGTGCCAATTTTCTGACAAAACGTTTCCGATTCTGCTATTCATCGGGGGAAACTTGAATTTTAACTTGTTTCTATTCTGCTATTCATTCGGCTTGAATGTGGCCTTACATCAGTAATGTCGGTAATACAGTGTGGTATTCTCTTGTTCACGTGAACCCACTCATTTCATACAAATCAGATCTGCAATTTAAGAGTAGCGGATCTGTTCAGTTGTTGATTTATATATCAAGTCAGTGCTTATTCATTTGTTTCTTACAAATGAATATTTGATTTTAAATAATAGATTATTAACATTTTTAGGGGTATAAGAAAACAAACCGAAACCAGGGTCTCAATTCAGCAGTTCGTGAAAGTGAATCAGTGAAAGTGAAAGATTAGATTCAACAATAATTGCTAATACATGACGAAAAGCTATTTTATTTAAGCGAAAGTTTTTAGTTTTAAAATAATAAATAAAGGCGCTTAGAAAAATGCTGATCCTCTAAATGCGTTTAAGAAACAAACATAACATTTCGACCTTTGAAGTCAGTGGTCATAAGCGGAGGAATGCGTAGTGCATACGACTTCGAAGACTGAAAAAATCTGATATGCGTGGGTTCGAATCCTATGGTGTTTTTCGAATCCTACGGTGTTTTTTATAACAAAATCGGATTAAAGCTCAGCACCACTAATAAGGAGACTTATAATAGGACTTGGCACTCCTGGAAATAGCTATATCTCCAGCCAAAATAAAAACGAATAATAAAATTCGTAAACAATTGGTGGTAACACCTTTTAGTTGTTGTTGTTGTTCAAAAATTCAATGAAAATTGAAGGAATAAAGAATGCTCAAGTAATAAAACTGACATTTTAGTATGAATAGTAGAATAATCCAATAAAAACAATAATTTTAAATAATTGTTGTATTAAATATTTAAAATAAATAAGAATAAGATTCTTGAGATAAATCACAAATTATTTTTGTCCATATAGGTATAGGCGAGGGTATAGGTACATATCTACAATTTTATTTTCAGTGTATTGTTTACGAGTAACTTTTACGTAAACTTTTTCGTTCTCTTTTTTTATATGCAAATTCCAATCAAAATTAATTCATAAAGCTATTTTGAAAATCGATTAAAAATGATGAATGTTTTCCCACAGCAAATTATAAGTCTCTCCAATCAAAAAGATTATCTTTGAAGATGACACACGACAACCAACCACGGCAAGATACAATGAGGTCGGTTCAACGCAGATCGTGAGCACTACAAAAATCAAACGTCGACGAACAAGCATATTTCAAGATAATGTATTTCTTAAAATTTAAAAACAATTTCTCACCTGACTGGCATCTATTCAGTCAGAGACATATATAGGCACGGAAGTTGTTAACTCATTGCATGCAGACTGCGGTGCACACACCTTATACTAAAGGGGCCATTTGGCACGCATCTATAAAGAGAAGAATCTCAAGACACAATGCATTAATAAGTGAATGTATTTGATAGGTGAAAGCTAATTCCGTTTTTGTTTTCTCTCAGATTTTCAAAAAAAAAAATTACTTACAATTTTATGGGAAAAAACATTTATCAATTGGTCACATACATATGCGCCTGGATCTGGGTCAGACACGATAAAACGCTTTGAGGCCGACACATTCTCTTTTTGTTTTGATAAGGGCGGCTGCTTTGTGATGGATATGAAAAGATTTACGTAACATTTATTATAGTGAGGAGGGACTCAGCTAGAATATTTACATTGTTGATGGTTTTGTGGTTCATTAACTTAATTTTGCAATATGCTATTTATTATTGCATTCACAGCTGTGGCAATTGTCAATGCGCAATGCGTGTGTGTACCTCAACCAATAGTCAACTATTTGAACGCAGTAGGAGGTTAAACATCGATTTGATTGTTTTCTATTTATCCAACTATCGGTGGCCATTTAATGGGGGTTTGAGGAATAATGATGGGATAAGGGAGGTTACGGTTCATCATTTTTATAAAAACAACTCAAAGAATTTTCTATAAACACACAGATTGTCTCGAAAACAGCGACGTTAGTTTGTGGTTAAAGCCAAAGGCCAACATGGCACACACATAAATAAGAGAACGATCGTGTAACGTGTCGTAAATAAGAACAATTTTCACGAGAAAAATCGATAAAAATGTTTCCTGACAAACAGCTGCATGTTGTGTACATGCAGCATTTATCATACACAAATCTGTGCGTGCATGATACTGAACGTCTGACGAAGGAGAATCCACTATTATACATACCTACATACAATACATACATACTTAGAAATTCAACTTTAGTTAATCGAATAAAAAATAAATAAAAAAAGTAGATAAATTTGCATTGTCATAGATAATTCCCAAGATCCTGAAAATACTACGTATACCTACACCTACCTACATTAATTTTGTCTAGAACAAACAGTTGTAGAAAAACGAAACAAAACTGTCAAATTTAGTATGAAATTTGAATATCTATGTATATTTTTGAGAACGAAAAAAAATCACAGATTCAATGAAAAAAAAAAACGTTACCCATCACTTCGCATGTAGATTGTTTTGATTCGAAAAACATATTATAATAAACATTAAAGTGACCGCGCGAATCGATCTTCGAAAACGGGTTGGGAAGCCCCTTAATATTACCAAGATTTTAAGATCTCTCTGGTTCTTTTTTTTTTTTTTTAAATATTTAAAAATATTATAAAAAAAAACTAATAAATTGGAAGCAACCTAAAATCGTCGAGTTTTTGCATCAATTTTTTTTTATTTTTAATTTTAATTCTTAAATTAAGCCTGAAATTTTGAAGCATATTTAAAATTAGCCAACTGATCCTGTTATTTTTTTTTTTTTAGTTGCATAACTTATTTACGACAAAAAGCGACAGTTATTTTCATGATCCTTTTTAATTTTCGATTATATTTAATCTTTTTTCTGGGTTGGTAGTGCTAACCTCACAGTCAAGTTAGCATTTTTGGTTTCACGACAAATGTATGACAAATTCACGACTATTAATCCAATAGTTAAACTTTTGAAATTTGAAAGTGGTAATGCTAACTGGACTGACTTAAAAATAAAATACGACGAACCCTTTTCTGTTTATAAATAGATACCTAGTAACTTATAATACCTAATTATATAGTTATGTATGAAATCTCCTATGTAACGTTGCATTTTTTGTGAACAAAATTAGCATTGTACGAGACAGTTTTATTATAAAACTACTGATTAATTCTTTTACTAGCAAACATTATACGAATACTCCATAAATTTTCAAATCTCCTAGGGAAAGCAAACATTTCACACGTAATATAATATTTTGTTATATTGATTTACACACATTTTTCCATTTCCGATATCTTTTTTCGACTACAAAAATTGTTTTGCATCTCTTTTTCACTCAATAATGAAACTGAAAATATTCTTTTCTCTGCAATGAAGGTTCTTCACCTTGCACTTGTTTGCTGCATTCCTTAAAATGTTGTTTCATCTACCTGTTTCAAAAGAAAGATGGATTAGTTTTTATTATTCACCTTAAATAATAAAACCTGCCAGCCGTATAGAAGGTTAAATAGAAGGCTATAAAACGATGGGGCACCCTATAGATAGATTTCACTCTAAAAAGAAATTGACGGTAGAAAAGATTTCAAATATGCGATAGGAATTCTAATTTGTCTACCTTTATAGATATGAAAAGAATAAAAACGACGAAAGAAGGAAATAGAGATTTTTGTTTGTTAAACATTAGTTTTATTTTCATGAGATACGTTTTTTAACAACTTTTCTATTTTCTAGTAATCATTCTACTAAACAAATTTTTAATGTATTTTTAAACTTGTTATTATTCTCAAACGTGGTTACTTTCATGTAATTAAACTATTGGAAATTGTTTTTTGTTGTCTTTTAAAGAAGGATTCTCACGTCAGAGGTTTGGGTTGAGCATTTATCCTATTTTTTCAAGCTTTTTGTAATGGTTGCACCTTTCTTTAGCCTTATTCGTTAATTTGCAGTTATAAAAACTTGTTGATCATATTCCTGTATCGTTTACCAACGTTTTACCCAGGGCTGCGTCCTCAAGAACATGAGACTCGATGACACCTCTGGCTGGCGTAAAAAGTATTTTTGTGTGCAAGGATTCTCAGTGTCCCAGAAGCGTGAACCACCCATTTGAGATCATTAACATCTACGGGAAAAGAAGAAAAAGTATAATTCCTGTTGCTTAAAAAATGTTCCTATCGAAAATACGTTATCCTTAAATTTTGTTGAATTGGTAAATTATTTGAGTGAAATTGGCATCACTTTTTGGCAGATGCAGGTACCTAAACCTCAATACAACCTCCCAGGCGAAAATGTGGATGAATGTCCTTTTTGATTTTTTTTTGTTAGTTGAAAAGGAAATACCATCTGCATTTAATTGCTTTGTTACCCGCATACAAGTGTACGGAGAACAGACGGAAATAGTCAAAACAAAAAGTTTTTGAAAAAAAAATTATCCTAAACCATTTTCAGTCAGTGTTGGTTTTCGTTGCGGGTATGTTGAGTCTGAATTATATTCCTTTATTAAACAAAAAATTCTTTAATTCGAGTGCGAAAAATACACACTATAGTGCTGTGCATAAAGAAAAAAAAATCATAAAATTAAACAAAAATTGCTTGCAAATGAAACTTCAACAAATTGTGTTTATACTGCGAGTACATGCAATCAGTGGCGCCAACAACTCCAACCACGCATCGTGGTCGTCGTCTATGTCGACGAACGTATAATATAACTACAGTTCTGTATACGGAATGGTCATTACGACCAGACTATGAGGAATATGTTTGCTATGATTACTATCGTCAGAGAACTCCCAGCTTCGTAGTAAGAGGTAAGGTACCAATGGAATTCGACTAAATGGAATTTTAATTTGCCCCGCATTTTTTTGTATGTTTGTTTAATTTAATTTTGAAATTAATTTAAATATTTTTGTTCAAAAGGTTTGCCTTTACATTCTCAAATAATGTAAATTCGTTTAAAGTATTCATAATAAAGCTGATTTCCCGTCGCCGTAGTCGAGACAAATCGTTAATTGATAAAAAAAACATGCATTTATAAATGTATACCAAATTCCTCTTCAAAAATTGTATTAGTTATTTTGCTCGATAGTTAAAGAACGAGTTATGAAAATAAGAGTGACTTGATCAAGGACATCATTTGTTTTAATTTGTCATAATTATTGAGTGTATTGACTGACAATTTTGTTTTATATTCTAGTAGAATATAAAATTCATTCAATTCTAAATAATGAAAAACCATCGTTGGATATTTATGTTTTTTTTTTTTTTTTATAAAATATTCTAATCCGGCCCGAACATTTTGTTTAAAGATACACAACTTCAAAACACCCATTTAAATATTTAGATGATAACTAAAACGTGCAAACAATTAAAATTTAATTCCAATATATTTTTGTTAAATATTAAATACCTAGTTTGTGAAAAATCAAATAATTTAGTGAAGAATCACTTTAACAAAATTTTCAACATAAGCCAAAACGAGGATACAAATGTAATTTATAAAGCCATTTGGCGCACTGTGGTCCAAAATTACTTTTTTATTTTTTTATATAAAGATGTTCTGCTTAAAGAATTGTATTTATGTAGGTACATAAAAACAATTTAAGAAAAATAATGAACAGGGTGTTTCGGAATCATTGGCTGAAGTAAAATTTTCTCAGAAAAAAGAATGAACAGAAAAATAAATTACGATTTTTAAACAATTTACAGAAGTGGTCACAGAAAAATAAATTACGATTTTTAAACAATTTACAGAAGTGGTCACAGGGTATTCCAAGATAAAATTTATCAATATGAATAAAGTTAACGAACCATTTTATAAGCAAGTAAGCGGCGTTTGCACAAAAATTTTGCAAACTTTGAAGGATTTTATTTCGGAAACTATTGGTTCTACAGAGACAAATTTATTCTCATAATGTAGCCTGCTTTTAAACCGTCCTAAACAGGTACTTACTATAGTCCTTTAGAGTTATACATAACAGCTAAAGTCTGGAAAAATCCGAAATTTTCGCGTTTTTTTCGATTTTTGACATAGTTGCCTTCGGCGCTCGAGGTCAAAAACTAGGATTATTCATTGTGCTAACATCATAAACAAATCTGCAAAAAATCAGAAAAATGGGATTTCACGCATACCTTTACACAGTGATGTATAATTTTACTGGAATAATAAACAAATTACTAGAAGTTACAATCTAATTTTTTATTCAAACGAATTTCAGAACAAGGGTGTAAATGATCTAACCTTTTGTCACACCGTAGTGAATCACCTTGTATAAATTTTCCAACAACTTTAGATATATACCTAAACAGTTTCAAGAAAATCAAATCACCCATTTAGACTGTGTGAAAAGATAAATTCAAGTAATTACCTACGAATTGTTCTCACACTTTTTTAAGAATGGCAACATATTGTATGTAATTACAAACAACAGTTATTGTATTATGTATCATTTTTGAACATTATGCAATCTTAAAGAAAAACAAACAGATATTCCTACCTATAAATTCAGGTTCCTCTTTCATTTTCTAACCAATTTATTAGTCGTCAATAATAATTGCATACTATGCAACGGTAAATTGCTATTAGTAACAAAATGAGAGAAGGGAACTATATTGTTAAAACAATTGCAAATAGATGTTCGAAAGTAAATTATATAGTCACGAAATGTTAATTCGGGTTTATTTTTACCTCAACAAGTAGATACTTATACACCGCCATATTTGATCGTAGAAAATAATTGCCAGTTTAAACTCACTTGACGGCTTAATGTAACGTGCTGTTATGCATTGAAACGAAACAGACTCGTGTTAATAAATACTTACACGACATCTGTAAGCCATCGTTTTTGTTTAACCCACTAAAAATTTGATTAGCTTACAAATACAATTGTTTCTAGCCATAGATTCTACTGTGTTTATTCGCTTAGAAATCTGGTTCAAAAATAATTGTTTTAAAATATTTGTAGTTCAATTTGTAAAATCAAAACTTAGAAAATGTAATGGGTTTGGATTGGAGGTATTTTTTTTTTTATTTCAAATTAAACACATAAAATGGAATTGGAATAGCAGGATCGTCTGAATGAACAATCTGTGATTTTTGTAACTTTTGTCAAATTCCTTTCAAATAAAAAGTTGATTTTTTTTTGGACTAAAGTTGTTTTTTTCGGAAAAAGATTGATCTGAGGAGAAAAAATTTCAAATAATCATGATCCAAAGACAAAAAAGTTGTTTCTTCCCCTTCAGATCAACTTTTCGAAATTCGACATGAATCTCGATTTCTAGCTAGATTTACGCATACATTACATACTCACCTGAGCGCTGAGATTTTTTCTGGAGATCATTGAGACGAAAATTTGTTGCATTGATTCGATTCCTCAGTTTTGTTTCTCGCTCTAGATATTTTTTGACGTTTTGAATTTACTGTTGCACTTCAAAAGTAATGAGCAGCAACTAGACTAACAAGTTTTTTGGATTTTTAATTGAAAAATATAAATAAGAATAAAAAATAAAAAATACACACCAAGATGACAAATGAAAAAACGCTTGACCATGTTGTCCACTGAGAAATGTGTCCAACGAAAAGATTCTGCTCTTCCGAATTGACATTGAGATATCAGAGATAAAAAATTGAATTTTGTTGTAAATTGTGCTATTTGTAAATAAAGTAAAATTAGTGAACGCTTAAAATTGCTTCTAAAGAAATATACACAATACAATCAAAGAAAAAAATCAACTTTTTTGTTCATGATCCATAGGAAGGAAAATCCAATCAAATCTGGCAAAATGAAAAGAATTCGACATTAATTAAAATGGTAACCTCGACAACGTCACTTAATTGACAAATTGCACAATTTACAACATAATTC
The DNA here is from genome assembly GCA_951217065.1 of Baccha elongata. Lineage (NCBI taxonomy): Eukaryota > Metazoa > Arthropoda > Insecta > Diptera > Syrphidae > Baccha > Baccha elongata. The sequence continues at coordinate 64,688,601 of OX578274.1, forward strand.
ATATACAATGCAATGTACAATTGCATTCAATAATTTTACAAATTCCTATTAAGAAAAACCACACTACGAAACTAAAAAAATCTAAAAATCTGAAAGATGATATCGATATTCATGTCGAACTCCGAAAAGTTGATCTGAAGGGGGAAAATGCTACTTTTTTGTCTCTGGATCATGATTATTTAAGATTGTTTCCCTTTTTAGATAAATCTTTTTCCGAAAAAAGCAACTTTAGTCCGAAAAAAGTCATCTTTTTATTTGAAAGGAATTCGACATAAGTAGGTATTAAAAAAAAACAATTTCTTCTGATTATCAAATTATATGTTTAAACATTTTGATTTGCAATGGTAATTACATATGTATGTACCTAATATATCATAGTTACTTCAATATTACATATCGTCTACTAGATCGTGGAGACTAAACAAATATTTTTACTGTTAAACGTTTGTGCTTCTGCTAAGAGCTTTTGCCACAAATCACTAACAAAAATGGTATCTTAATCATTTTCCTCCTGCTCCTACTTATAAAAAAAAGTAAAATTGTCTTTGCCTTCCAAATTTAAACTCCAGCTAAACATTGCTTGTACATGACATTTTTTTTTTATGTATCTGTGGTTTATTTGCCTTCTAGTGCTCAATAAATTGTTTCAGCGACACAAAAAACTTTTCACGCGAGTACTAAAAGACATGTTTTTTTCCATAGATTCTGCCTTCGGCTGTTCTTGTTTTAGGAGCACAAAACAGCAGGCAAACAAGGAAACAAATAAGTTGCAAAAAATCACGTAATCGATAAACATCGATGAAATTGTCATGTCAGTTGAAGCAGAATGGTATCTAGGTATCAATATCCATATATTAAGTCACACTGCCCGACAAATGCTCGAGTACGAAATCTCAAACCCCAAGCTGTGTTAGATAAAAGAAATGCACGTATTTGCATTAACGACAAATAGTGAAGTTATACAGAGCAGTAGATTGATAACTTTTAGGACATTTGTCTATTATGCATGTGGCATGTCCCGTTAAAATTTAAAACGTATGCTTTTTTTATACCTACACTTCAAACAAAATTACGAGGCCGCCCAGGAATGAATTTCTTTCCAAATAATCACCAACGAAAAATAAGTTTTGTGGACTTATACATTTTGTTGACTTATTATCCACTTTGGTTTGACTTCGCTATGCCCTAGAGACCTAGACCATAAAACAATTATTTTCTTTGAACATATAGCTTATTTCAATACAACTTTAGATTTAAACAAACAAAAATAAACAAAAATTAATACTGACGTAATTGTTATAAGTTCAGACCTTATGACAAACTTTATATAGGCTATTGATGTTAATTAAAATTTGGAAGTAATGATAATGAACTCCGAAATGTTAACAAAATGTTTTTATTTTACAGACTTCTAGGTCATACTATCAATCTAAGTTATTAAATTTACGTTTATAAAATTGTATGTTAGCATTTTAATTTCAATATATCAGATAAACTGCATGACTAGTTTCAAAGCTCAGTTGACATTTAACACAATCAAATGTTCCCCATGATACTTTGATATTAAAATAAAGGAGTGTTTCTTTGCACTGGCAAAGTAAGATAACTTTTATTGGGCACCTTTTTTTTAACTGTGTGGCTTTAGTTATGCAAATTTGCTAACTCATCATTGAATATTTAAATCTCTTTATTCAATATCAAGATAAAGGAAAGATACAGATTGATAAAAATAAAAAAAAGCAACCGGTCCTCAATACCAATAAGTACTATAATAATTATTCAAATTAAAAAATACAAATCAAAAACGACTGACAAATTGACTTATCACGAGTAGTTTATTGCACTTTGAGGGCAGAAAAAAAAAGATTTCGTTTGTTTTGTCGTGATAATGAAAATCACTACTTTGTATTCTCGCGTGCAGTTACTTTAATGAAATACAGTAAACGACAATGAACAAATGCACACTACCTATATATGTATATGATTTTTTCAAATTTACATTTTTCTATATTGTTTGTTTTTATTGTTATTCTAGACACATCATACGAAAAGGCATGTAGACGTGGTTCAGCCCCAGCAACACCGATTCTGGGTCAAAAACAAAACCAACAAGAACACAATACCACATCAAGATTTACAAATTTCTTTTCAAAAAGGTTTGGCTTATTGCATCTTAAAATAAATACTTTGTATTTTAAATATTTTATTTTTATTTATTTTTTTAGATCAAATCCTTTAAAACGTACAAAATCAGTTACCAAACTAGAACGAACCAAACGAGGCTCAGGTGGTCTACGAGGATCCCGATCCCATGAGAGTTTACTCTCAAGTCATGCAGTTATGTCGACGATAGGTAAAATTATTATTTACAATTTTTATTCTTAGCAAAAATATGTATTTGGAATTATTGTTTATTCTAACTTTTAATATTGTTATATTGCCTTGCCTATAATGGTTATAAACTTATAAACTTATAACCTACTCGGGCGAAACGCATTCAATGATGTAAAGGCCACTTAGCTTTTTTTGTGTGAAAATCTTTCACCTATACATCACTAAACTAAAAACACTAATTTTGTTATTGTTTTACTTTTTCATTATAACAGATTGTTAGATGATTGATTTCCTTATGTTTTCAAACCCATTTATAAAAATAAAAATTCGACATTTTTTGTACTTTGCATTGGGTTTGGGTGTGATGTTGGCTTCCAAAAACGATCAAAGCTTTAAAATCAAACTTAGACACTTGCCAATCGCAGTCTTTTTAAGGCTGGAAATTAATACAATTAATAGAGCCTTCACTGGAAAAACCAGACGTAAAGTGTATTAGCTCAGGCTTATAATTCATGTAAATTGACTTAAAATTAAAATCAAATATTTTTTAATTTTAGACCGAGAGTACTAGGGACCTTAAAATGACTGAAAAACGTGTTTCCATTGGAATTAACTCGAGGGTTATGTAACAATGGAACAATCTCTCACTGCAAACTGTGAACTCCTAGTGACATACATACGTCATGTTATATTGGCTATAAAAAAAGAAAAAACAAATCCAATACACTTATAAAAATATACTTCCAGATCCTCTTATTAAGAAGATTACAGTGCACCGATGTGAACACCCACAGACAATCCGATCTACCGAAGTTGATTCTGGATGTTTTGTGTTTTATTTAAATTACTAAGCAAGTTGTCACTTGATTTGTTTACCTTTAAAAAACTACATAAAAAGTGAAAATTCTAATTAATGTTTTCAATAATTTAACAGATATGTTTGCAAAATACTCGTCAATTTTTGATATACATCGATTGAAACCCGTCCGGATTTTTTTTCGAATACGTGTGAATAAATTATATGGACATTTGAAGGCATAAATCTTCAATTTTGAACTGCTAAATTTTATTTTAGGTGATACAAAAAAACTGGTACATTTTTTGATTGTTAACAAAAATTGTGTCTTGCTGGATTTCATAATTATTTTTCGAAACTAAGAATGCGAGACAATCGAATAACGAATCGTCAACTTACAATATTTTCTAAGCTATATGTATGGTTTTTAAAATATCACACAAAATGTGTGGTGCACTTTTGGGTTTTTAAGGAAATCGTCAATTGCTGATTTTCGAAATGTTTTTTTGAAATACTGTGTTGATTGCAAAACTAATGATACAGAATCCAAGACAATCAAATAACGAATTGTTAGTCACATAAATATTTTTTCTTATCCATGTAGTTTTGAAACTATCTTTTGATATACCTGGTGCACTTTTGGATTTATGTTTTTTCACAAAAATTGATTGCACCTAGTCATATTTTGAAAATTATTTGGTATAGAAAGTTAAAAAATAACCTAAGGTCGAGCCAAAGACAGTTTGAGGGTTTATCTAACGTACTGGTTTGTTATTATCATTTTTCAAAAAAAGTCTCCCAATTTAAAACCTAACAGCAATATTCTTTAGAGGCATTACCCCTTGCAAGGAACTTACAAATATTCGAAGAGTATAAAACCAAAGAGTAGTTATTCATCCTCTATTCCTGATTTACAAAATCAAACTCTCATATCCAAATAGAGATTAAGCTAATAATGTAGAACTTCTTGTAAGATATGTTTGTTTAACAAGAAAATAAAACCAAATTCTGCATTTTTTACCTTTTTTAACATAACACAATTAAATGTTTATTTATTTTTATTTAATAAAGATTTATCATGCACCGGAGCAGTCGGAGTTGCACCTGTCCACCAATCGGTACTCGGGCGCCGTCATTGTTTTCAAGTTCGTGGAGGGCCACGTGGCGAACGCTATTACAGTTGTGGATCACGACAAGAGCGTGATTTATGGATATACAGTTTACGTAAATCAATTGCTCCCAACTCAGATCATACCCGCCACATAGATAACTCCCTAAAAATGTGGATCTACGAAGCCAAGAATCTACCACCAAAAAAGAAGTATTTCTGTGAATTACATTTGGATAAAACTCTATATGGACGGACGAGCGTAAAATTGCAAACAGATTTACTGTTTTGGGGGGAATACTTTGATTTCCCCGACATACCAGATATAAATGTGATCACCGTGAATGTGTTTCGCGAAGTTGAAAAGAAAAAGAAACGAGACAAACATCAGTTTGTCGGTTCTGTGAAAATTCCCATTCATGAAGTTACCTCTCGATTGTTCTCTGAAGATTGGTATCAAATTTTAAGCGAAAAGAATGATAATAGCATGAACAGAGGTTCGTCTAAGGAAGTAACACCAACATTGCGTATAAAATGTCGTTTCCAGAGCACAGACATACTTCCAATTAATGTGTACGCTGATTTTCTGGCCTTTTTGAAAGACAACTACAAACGTGTTTGTGAATCACTTGAACCAGTGATTGGAGTTAAGGCTAAGGAAGATATTGGTCAAGCACTAGTACTTTTAATGCATGCTCAAGGTTTAGCTGGTGCATTCCTCACGGACGTGGTGGCTTTGGATCTTCTGAGAGTAGGTGATCAGCGGCTGACATTCCGCGGCAATTCACTTGCCACCAAGAGTATGGAAGCCTTTTTAAAACTGACTGGCGAACAATATCTTCAAGATACACTGTCTGCGCCTATTAATGAAATCATTCAGTCGGACCGTGACTGTGAAGTAGATCCACTAAAAGCAACTGGATCACTTGTAAGGCAACAGCAATCTCTCCGTAATGCAGTTCGCGCTGCTTGGTCTAGCATTTATGAATCGCACAAACATTTCCCACCACAGTTGCGTGAATGCTTTGCAACATTCAGGGAACGCTTGCAAACCCTTGGTAGAGAAGACATGGCTGATAATTTAATTTCAGCTTCAATTTTCTTGCGATTCCTGTGTCCAGCAATATTGTCTCCCAGTCTTTTTAATATCACAAATGGTATGTTTTAATTGTATACATGTAACTCGTTGGAATATTAATCAAATTATTTGTTTACTTTTTCAGAACTTCCTTCTATCAGAGCAACCCGTAATCTAACTTTGGTGGCGAAGACCCTTCAAACTCTTGCGAACTTTACACGCTTCCAAGGCAAAGAAAATTTTATGGAATTTCTGAATGATTTCCTTGAGCAGGAGGCTCCAAGAATGAAAGAATTCCTTCATAATATTTCTACCCGCCCCGAGCACATACCACCAGAATCCATCCTTGATTGGTCTGGCTACATAGATCAGGGCAAACAATTGTCGATCCTCTATAGTCTATTATCAGAGAGTATTCAAAAACTGAGTGAAACTCGTCAACGTGAGTTAGATCCCATGCAGCATATACTGGATGAAATCACGAAGGCTATTGAGTCGAATCATTTCTCGCATGACAATCAAGAAAATCGCAACCCCGATGAGCAACAGTACTCTGGAGGGGCTCAACCGCAAACACAAAAATGTGTTCCACCCGAGCGCGGAATCATTCGAGGAGTTTTGACGCCCAGCTCACTGGAAAAAAATATTTTCCGGTACAATGATCCCACAGTAACTCCTCTATTACAAGAGAACAAACGAAGTTCGAATAGTCAGTCGAGTATTAATGCCGTGCAAAGCAATAGCAAGGCTCAGCTGCATCATTCACAGTCGCAATCATCTATAGCATCATCACAAAATGGCGGTTGTGCACTCATTCCAACCACAATTCAGCATCACTGTCCACCACCCCCATCATCGGCTACAAGCACTGCAGAAAGAAATTCAGCTGGTGGACCTGGTGCGTCAGGAAGCAATGCGTATAGCGTCGGGAACACACACTACTTCCCGAGCAATGGAAACATCTCAACACTTAGTTCAAATGGCAACAGCTCAAGTCCCAATTCGTTAAGAGCAACCACTTTACCAAGAAATAATAATAATAACTTTGATGACCCAGCTGGTGTAAGTGCAGGAGGGAATCTCATTCAAATAGGCCTTTTGGACCCATCAAGTGCATTTGTTCGAAAGAGTCCAACACCACATATGAAATTGGCCTCTCGTCCTAAAAATGGAATGAACGGCTCGCAATTGAGCCTACTGAGTGAACGCACACCAAGTAAGCTAAATTTGGGCATTCCAGATCCAGCTCATCATCATTTAGTTAATAGCTCGCCCATACAAATTGGTTCGAATGGCGAAAATCATCCAAATAGCAATATGCCAATGAACCTGGAAGATCTTGATGACCTTTTCAAGTACGCCGAGGAGCAAGCTATTGCAGTGGCAGCTGCGGCTGATTCCAATAAACCCAAAGAACCACTTACATCGAAAGGCAGTCACTGCAGTTCGGGATACCAAAGCATAAACACTCCATCGTCTAGTCCAGTAGACCAACAGCACGCCCAACATCAGCAACAAATGATCAATATCAACCCCGTAAACAGGCAACAACAGCATTTGGGAAGTAGTGGCCTTCAGCCACCTCTTGCATTTAAAAACCCTATCTATCAGCTACAGTCCTCGGCTTCGTCGACTGCATCATCGACAAATTCTAATGCTCACCACCACCATCATCATCACCATCACCATCATGCTCAACAGATGCAACAACAACAATTGCAGCAAGCACAACAGGCACAATTAATCCAGCAACAGCAGCAACATCGACCAAACAACTATTCGATTTCAAATGTGTTTCCTAATAAAGCTGGAGGAATGATTACAGCTCGAGCAACCCATCTCGAAAGAACCGGCGGAGCTTCCTCATCCTTGACTCCATCGAGCAGTGAGGAGCGCCTCAGCACAGATAATTACCATGTAATTTCTTTTAAGACAATAGCTCCAGAGAATGGCCACATCGAAACCCATCGATCACTGAGTGGAACAAGTAGCAGCAGTGGTGGTGGTGGTGCTGGACGTGTGCCACGCACAAATCCACAGTACAAACGGGATGAGTATCCTTCCCAGAATGACACCTATGTACCAGTTACAAGTTTTTTAAATCGAAGCATCCGCGACGGGCACCCCACGGCAGGACCGGTGGCAATATACAGTGGTGTTCCACCTGGCCAACATCACCATCATTTGAATGGAAAAATGATCACAAATGGCCCAGCTGCGGTTGGCAACAATAACCGATACCAAAGACGATTGAGTTTGGACTCGGCAAGAACTTTATCGGATAGCTCGACAGACACTGAAGGTAAGCCAATAATCTTTAAACTTAAGATTAAATTAATTAGTATGATTTTATAATATGTTTTCCTAGAATTATTGTCATTAATTAAAAAGCGACAGCTTCTGTAGAAATAATTGGAATTCGAGCACACAGAATTTTGTTGTGTCTTTCAACAATATTCAATGTAAATTGAATTATAGAGTGAACAATTATCAACATTTTGGAGATGCAAATAACTTTTAACGATTGTCTCGCCTCCCGTTGACCTATCTTTATGCTCAAAGATTCTGTACAGCAAAAAAAAAATAAAATATGTCATTTCATATTATGCAGCAAATATTTATATTTTTTTTGATGATCTTTCCTCATTATAATTTCTGTTATGATTTTTTTTAATAACTAACAAATTATTATAATCTCTTCCTCATGAAAAATCAAATATTTACTAAATTATAGAAATTTGTCATGACACATTTTAATTATTTTTTGTTGTACAGAAACCTTGATTATACAGATACATAGTTGAAAATTCAAATAACTAACAAATATATTTAAAATTTTATTTTAGAAAGATATGTCAAAAACATTTGTAAGACCAAAGTCTTATAGCGTTTTTCAATTAAATCTCAAAGATTTGCCCTCAAAATCAAGAAGTGCTCTTGATTCATGTTGGGCTGCTTTTTTCGTTGTGTGAAGACAGAGATTAAACACGCATAGGCTGTGTGAATAATATGCCTGCGTTCTAAACGGCGGTCAGCCATCAGACGAATAGGGGGAATAACATGTAGCATATGAAAACATGCACGTGCCGTAACTATTCGGGACTGGTGGAAGTGTGATCATAGCCTCTTTGCGGCGGCCGCTAGTAACAAGCCTTTTAAAAAAGGTTTGGCTAATATGATCAGGCTAGTTCCTCAGGTTGGCAACAGGTTAATTCCCTGTTCCGTAAAATTTTAGAATTACGAACCCGACAACAAGCCTCGGAAACGGACTGATCTCACGACGACAACCAACGCAACGAAAACGGCAAAACGATTTACGAATTTTCTTATGGAACGTACGATCGCTCTATAGAGCTCGAGCTGCTCAGCAGCTAGCCGATGCCCTGTCAAAATATAGAGCTGACATAACAGCACTACAAGAAATCAGATGGACAGGGAATGGTGTTTTACAGAAGAAAGAATATGACGTATACTACAGCTGTCATACAAAACACCATGTGCTCGGGGTAGGCTTCCTAGTCAGCGAAAAAATGAAGTCTACCATCATCGGCTTTAACGCTATAAGCGAAAGGCTATGCACCCTTCGCGTGCGAGGCAAATTTACGAACATTAGCCTCATTAACGTTCACGGACCTACGGAGGAGTCCTCAGACGAAGAAAAAGAGACTTACTACGAACAAGTCGAGAGGACCCTCAATGCCTGTCCAAGGTATGACGTAAAAATCATCCTTGGGGATTTGAACGCAAAAATAGGTCGGGAGCCGGTATTCAGGCATTACGCAGGCACCCATAGTTTGCATGAGAACACTAATGACAATGGACTTCGAGTCTTAGAATTGGCAGCATCGAAAAACATGGTCGTTGCGAGTACCAGGTTCCCGCGAAAAGATATCTACAAAGCCACCTGGGTATCACCTGATGGAGTCACTCGTAACCAAATAGACCACGTGTTGATAGACCGTCGCCACTACTCGAACTTGATGACGGTACGAACGTACCGAGGCGCCAATATCGACTCGGATCACTATCTTGTTGGTATGGTCTTCCGAGGGCGGATTGCCTTGCGAAGACGTATTGCATCCGCCGATCAAGTTCGAATCAACACGGCTGCCCTGCGCAATGAAAATGCCAGTAACACCTTTGGTAATGCGTTAGGACTCGCCCTAGAATCGCTTGATTTAGGGAGAGTAAGTCCTGGGGCCAGTATGCTGGGCGTAGATGAGAAGTGGACACGCCTTAAGAATACTGTCATTAGTACTGCCAACTCCATCTTAGGCAGCAGTCGTAGAAATCGGAACGACTGGTTTGATGATGAATGCAAGCTAGCGACTGAACGTAAGAATGATGCGTACCGAGCAATGCAGCAATCTCATAGAACGCGGGCACGCGAAGAAGAATATAAAGAGCTCAGAAGAATAGAAAAACGGCTTCACAGACAGAAAAAATCAGCCTGGGAGAAGAACTTAATCTGTGAAATAGAAAAAAGCCGAGAGCGAGGTCAGCACCAGGCGCGGAAGTTCTACCAATCCATCCGAAACATGACGCAGTACACACCACGCTGCACATACTGCAAGGACGGAGAGGGAAATCTGATCACCGATCCACAAAGCATACTGGAGCGATGGGAAGTGTACTTTAATGAATTGCTAAATGGTCAACTCACTGCAGAAGTGGAGGCTCCACTGCTTCAAGACGAATACCCTATGTTGCCGTCACCAAGCATAGAAGAGGTTGAGAAGGCTATAGACCGGCTAAAGAAAAACAAAGCCCCGGGAGCTGATGGTATACCAGCCGAATTATTTCAACACGGTGGGCCAGCTCTACGTCAGGCAATTCATGATATTATAGTGCACGTGTGGGAGCGTGAAGAAATGCCAGAAGACTGGCGAAAAGGTATAATATGCCCCATACATAAGAAAGGAGATGTCACAACGTGCAGCAACTATAGAGGTATCACGTTGTTGAGTACCGCCTATAAGATACTCTCCTCTATCCTACAAGACCGGATAACCCCATACGCTAAAACCATCATCGGACAATATCAGTGTGGTTTCATTCCAGGCAAATCAACAACTGATCAGATCTTTACCCTTAGGCAGGCGATGGAAAAATGTCTAGAATTTAACATCCCAACATACCACCTGTTTATAGACTTTAAGGCCGCCTATGATAGCATAGCCAGGGTAGAACTTTACAAAGCCATGAGAGAATTCGGCATCCCAAATAAATTGACACGACTATGTAGGTTGACCATGACCAACGTAACAAGCCAAGTAAAAATAGCCGGATTGCTATCCAGACCAATCAACATCTTTAATGGACTCCGACAAGGGGATGGTTTGGCCTGCCTCCTCTTCAACCTGGCGTTGGAGAAAGGAATCCGTGACTCTGGCACGGCAACAAGAGGGACCATCGTCAACAGGTCCAGCCAGATACTGGCTTACGCAGACGACATCGACATCATCGGAAGAACCGAGCAAGCTGTACACGATTCCTTCATCCAGATCGAGCAGGCGGCACAAAATCTGGGGCTGCACATTAGTGAAGGTAAAACAAAGTACATGGTGGCGTCGAATGCGAGAGGAACAGTTGGTCAAACAATCAAGGTAGCGGAGCACGAATTTGAAGTGGTGCAATCCTTTAAATACCTTGGGTCAATAGTAGCAGCCGATAACAATATAGAAGAAGAAATACGCGGGCGGCTTCTCAAATCCAACAGAGCCTACTACAGTCTGTCAAAGCTCTTCAAATCCAGAAATCTCACCATAACTTCAAAACTACTGCTGTACAGGACCATGGTTCTGCCAGTACTCACATATGGATCCGAGACTTGGGTGCTTAGCAAAAGGCACTCTGACCTCTTAGCCGCGTTCGAGAGAAAAGTCTTAAGGAGAATTGTTGGCCCCATATGTGAGGAAGGACGATTCCGGAGACGGTACAATCATGAATTGTACGCAATCTACCTTGAAGCAGATATAGTGACAAAAATTAGGCTCGGTAGACTTCGGTGGGCAGGGCACCTAGCTCGCATGAGCGAAGAGGAACCTGCTCGGAAAGTTCTTTGTGGTACATTCTATGGCAGACGACAGCGTGGTAGACCATGCTTGCGCTGGAGAGATGGCGTAGACCAGGACGCCCGGAGCCTTGGGGTGCGCAACTGGATGGCGTCGGCTCGAGACCGGGATAGGTGGAGAGACTTGTTGAAGGAGGCCAGGACCGGACCCCGGTTGTCGAGCCGATGATGATGTTCTAAACGATCATCATACAATCAATAGGATAGCTTTGTTTTTAGTATGTTGAAGCAATAATAAAGCCGTCATTTGTTTACTTGAACATTTGTACAAATTCGTTAAAAAATTGTAAGATTTGTCAAAAATATTATGAATTTGAGTGCTATAATATACCTATAACGTCCAAAAAGGTAAAACAATACAAAGCTATCCAATAGTTTTAGAATAAAATAGAACGCGCAAGCAAAAATGCGCCATTAAAATTTTAGATCAAATCTTCCAAATTCGGGAGATCGCTTCTTTCTTGTTGAGATTTGCTCTTTTTCCCCTCTTTTCATTTAAATGAAACACCAAAATTGCAAAAAGATCAAATCTTTTGAAGGAAAGAGCAAATATTTTCGTAAATGAAAAACGCCATTAGAAAAGATCTTTCTTTTCTGGATGTTGTTCATCTATCCGCCACACCGTTGTGATACCCTGAGGTGTGTAACTCCAATACTGCGTACCTGCAATGAAAAATCAATTATTATAATCAATCAAACATCCAAAGGCATTTATGAATTTCAGTAAGTCTGATCCTGAAATGTTTGAGACTTCTTCTAGTTCCTGGAAAAAGTATTTTCCGAGATATTCTTTTCTAGGGCGACAGAGAGCTGGGGAGTGACAAAGAAAGTGTGCCTTCGTGTACCTCTTCATCGCCACATCCTCGGCACAAGTCTTCTGTACTTAGTTTCATTTCTAATTTATGGTATCCGAGCAAGTAATTCACAGTAATAGTACCAATGAAAGAAGACAGAGATTTCGTGTTTAATTGTGATATTTTCCTGGTTATAACACAGGAGTCAAGTGATATTCATCTCTCATTCATTATATGGAGCACTTTATTCCATATGGTCTATTTTAGACAACAGAGTGGGATTTTGACTGTTGCGTCTGCTTGGCTAGGATCAAGTGGTGATCGTATTCTTGCCAGTTCGTCAGCCTTTTCATTACTTGATATGCCACTGTGTCCAGCAACCCAACATATCATAATGTTATGCTGTGAGCCAAGAACATTTAGCTCATCGCAACAACAAGTTACAAGCTTCTATTTTATTTCGATGACAGAAATAGCTTTTATTGCCGTTTGGCTGTCAATGAAAAAGGGGATATCAACTTATGTTATTGCCAATATTGCAACCTATTTAGGAGCTGTTGTAACTGCCAGAAACTCAGCTTGGAAGACGTTGCTGAAATCAGGAAGTCTAATTGAACTTGCTAGTATAAAGGTTTCTGAGTAGAATCCTCCAACACCGATTTCCATTTTCGAACAATCAGTAGAAATGGTAACTGTCGATTTAGGATTTGGAGGTTGATTTTCATTCCAGTCTTTCCTGCGGGGGAAAGATATTTCAAATCGTCTATGAAAGTCTTAACGGGGTGATGTGTAGTCTGTCCATGGGTTAAAGGATAAGTATAGTTTCAATTCCCGCTGTGGGGATGGATCGCATTTCCTCAATGTAGGCCATTCTTTGAATCCTGGTCATTGTTTTAAGGTTGGTAGTTTTGCCAAGCGCATTGATGTATAGTTATTGACTTCATCACATGGACACATTCTGTTGCTATTTTGCTGTAAAAACATTAATTACCTAGTTGAGCAATTGACCTTATTGGAATTAGCATTGAGTTTATACACATAGAGGAATCAAGATGGTTTCAAACACCGAAGTAGATGTCGCTAAATGAAAATGAAAACGAAAAACACTCAAACCGAACCGAACAAAATTCTTCTGCAAACATTTCTATTTGTTTTTCTTTATTTCTCTTGCCTTTGTTAACTCAAGAAAAATTGCAACAGGAGTAAAAAAAAAAACAAGTCGATAGTAAAGACTACGAGCAGTATTTGAAACTTACTTTTGAAAAAGATGATTTCTCTATGTGTATAATCTCAATGGTATTAGTCAATACTGATTTTTCCTTTGTTCCGTTGATAACTTAACTAAAAAGGGTTCATGCAATCTTAAATTTAGTTTCGGTATTAACAAACAAAATTCGTACTTATTGGATTGAAAATGATTTTGTAAAGTTAGCTATTTGATATTTTTTATACGAGTATAAAAAAACTTATAATAACATATAAATTTCCTTCACTAGGTGTATGCCAACCCAATGAAGGCAAACGTCGTCGTCAACCACGAAACAACTACGACCAAAATGGTGAAATTCAACTGTTGCAGGAAACCCTTGATAGCCTCCGTCACACTCTCGATCGCGATGAAGCCGAACTAAGAGACTCCAGCGATGAAATATTCGCCCTTAATCGCTACAACGGTGGCAGTAATGCATTGCAACAATCAGACTCAACGATGAGGAGCATCATTGAGAGGTAACTTTAAATTGTTTGTTATCGTTAAGACAAAGTTTAAAAACATTTATACATTTTTAGACTGATAACCATGGAAGAAGAACTGCGTCGTGAGCAAATGAAAATGTCTCTTGCTCTTTCTCACAAGCAGCGTGTTATAGAAGCCCAAGGTCAGCAAATAGCCGCCCTAGATGCAGCTAATAATCGCTTACTCAGTGCTTTGACAGCTCTGCGACAACGCTACGAGACCCAACAACAACATCACCACCATCCTAATGCATCTTCATCACAGCAGTAGAAGTAGCTTCATCGAGGAATTCTCTTGCAACAGACCAAAGTTGAATAAAACAGTTGTGTTTTTTTTAAACACAAATTATTTTACTCAAGCAATCATACACTCAAAACAAAGTCTTCACCCCTGTGGGTGGTTTGGTTTTTGTATCAGATATTAGCTAACGCACGAACCTTCTCATTTATACCCATTCATTATTATTCACTAGTAGCGTACACTTTTAACCAAAAATTTGATATTCATTCACAAGGAAATATTCATACTTACGCATACATTTAATATTCTTGCAGTAGGCAACACAACCAACATTATAATTTTCTAATAAAAATAAGTATTTTTATTTGGGTAACAAAGATGAATTACAAATAGCACCAGTAAAAACAATAAAACCAAAAAAGTGACAGTTAAATCTTTTGCGTGTTCGTTTTTATCAGAAAACAAAACAAATTGTAATATAGTTTAATGTTATTTTTTAATTATTATTAGATCTTAAGTTCAGTTTATTCTCTAAATATATATGTGTGTATTTATTTTGTCATTATAATCGTTAATTTTAAAATTATTATTCTATTTGTTTTCTTAATTAAAGATTGAAGTTGCCCTTTTCACAAGTTTTATGTTATAATTCTTATTCAAGAGGTTACAATACATTTAGCCCGAAAAATAAAAAAAAATAATTTTAATAAAACATTTATAATAGAAAACAATTTGCTATGAAATTATTTGTATATAACTACTCGTAAATAAAAAAAACATTGCGGATCGTAGAGAGCAAATATAAAAAAATATTCAAATAACTGAAAAAAAATCTCTATTTTTTTATTTTAATAATATGAAGGATAATATTAATATTGCCTAGAATTTATTTTAGACATATATTGGTGCTAGATATATCACATTGCCGCTTGCCAACAAAATAACCATTTTTAATTACTCTGTTCGCTTGTTGAAAATGGATCGCGGTTCTTTTAATTTAGTCCAGTCGGCAGAGACTTTTTTTCGTTTAAGTTTAAGCTCAGTGCCAGAAAAACACTGCGCAAACAAGACATTTCGGTTTATTCACATTTCTTTTCACGTCAAATAGTAGTTTGACAGTTGCGTTTGCCTGATTTTATCAAAAGGGTTTAGATTTTTCGTCAAAAAAATGCACGCATCCTAATTAGGATTTATTTCATTTGCATAGTTTTAGGAGTTAATTCATTATGAAAAAAAACCTAACCAAAAATTATGCAATAAAACCTAACATTAATAAAAATAAATCTAAAGGTGTGTCCAGACCTAAGAAAAAATTCAAGAAAAATTGTTTAAAAAACATTTCTTAAATGTTTCGGAAATTTTTCCCATTTGTTTAAAAAAACATTTCAGAAATGTTGCTTTTGGTGTGGACAATTGAAGAAACATTTATGAAATGTTTCTAAAATTTTTCTTGTTTCCCATTTTGTCATCCACGTGATATTTTCAGAAGTTCACAACTACAAACAAATAATTTTTTTTTCTGTGCCATTTGCCAAACATTGGATTTTTCCCATCGCGGATGGGAAACAAAGAAACATTTCAGAAAAGTTCATCAAGCGTCCAGACCTGAGAACCATTTAATAAACAATACAAATTTTTTTCCCTATTTTGATAAATGTTTCCGAAATGTTTATGAAATGTTTCTTAGGTCTGGACACACCGTAATGTTTCTTAGGTCTGGACACACCGTAATTCGTAACTTAACTTGTATGGGAAACGTTAGGATTTATTTCGCTTATTTTGTTAGGACTGAATAAGAACAAATAACACTAAAACGACACTCATTCCGTTCGTTCTACCTAAAACATTGCTGAACTGAGTGTCATTTTGACACTGGCTGGGGGCCTACTCTGTAATACGATTCGAAAGATAAATCTGTTCGAAAGTTGTTTCCGATTCGAATTTGAAGTACTCTGAAACGAAACGGTTCCAGACAAATTTTTAATGTACCTTTTGTAAAAAAAAATATTTTTCAAAACAAAAAACAAATAAAAGGAACAGAACTCCATTTTATAATATTAATAACCAGACAAAAAAACACGAACAAAATAGGAACGCCAAAATTTCGAATGTCCCGGTCAATTAAATTGTGTGCGAAAAGAGTGTAGAGAGTAGAGAGACTTGAACCGTTTATCTACCGTTTCCCCGCGGAGCTGCGTATCACAAAACAGAATTTTTCGTTTCACTTCAGCTGCATACTAGGCTTAAGCGACTTTTACACGGTCAATTATTTGACAATCTGTAATATAGTGATTGTAAAAATAGGTTTGTATGCGTGCATTTGTTTGACGAAAAATCAAAACCCTTTTCATTTTGCCTGATGACTGACGTCTTCTTACTGACCGTGTAAATGTCGCTTAATGGTGAATTTACATGTCTCTGCACCTGCAGAACTGCAGAAAACTAAAAGGAGAAAAAAGATGAACATGTTTATCTTTATTATAATTTACTTTTGGGATATTAAGTTTGAAACTTAATTATTTTCGTAAAAAAAATACGTAAAAGGAAATAAACCTATTTATAAACTACAATAATATATTTCCAATCAAATTTTAATTGATAATTTGTAATATAACCACTTTGTAAAAAAAATATTGTTCAAAACACAAAATAAAAAACAAATAAAAAGAAGTGAACTCCATATTATAATAATATTAACCACAAAAAAACACGAACAAAATAGAAACGTCAAAATTTCGCGAGCAATTAATGTGCCGGTCAATTAAATTGTGTGCGAAAAGATTGTAGAGAGTAGTGGAAAATTAAACCATTTATCTACGGTTTCACCTGCATACCACAAAACGGAAAGAAGGACGGAAAATTTCGTTTATGATTTCACTGTGTCATTTTTGTATGGGATTTTTCGTTTTACTTCAAGTCTAGTATGCAGCTCAAGTGAAACGAAAAATCCCATAAAAAATTACACAGTGAAATCATAAAAAAAAAATTCCGTTCTTTTTTCGTTTTGTGGTACGTAACGTAGCTCCATGGTGAAACGGTTGATTACCGATTCCAGTCTCCACATGGTCTCCACTCACTTTTCGCACACAATTAATTGACTGAGACATTAATTGCTTGCGAAATTTTGACGTTTCAATTTGGTTCGTGTTTTTTAGTGGTTATTTTTACTATAAAATGGATTCTGTTCTTTTTATTTGTTTATTTGAGTGTTTTGAGAAAAAATTTTTTTACAAAGGGTGAAACTTTACACAAAAACCTGTCCGGTACCGTTTCGTTAACATTTCGTCTGTGTGCTTATAGACGACGAAAAATTTCGTTTCACTTCAGCTGCATACTATAGCTGCATACTATACCATCTTGATACACATATAGGAATCAAGATGGTTTAAAATTCACCGAAGTAGATGTCGCTAAATGAATATTTCGAGCAATTATTATTGCAATAATTCCTTGTGACCAAAAACACTCAAATCGAACCGAACTAAATTCTTCTGCATATTTGTATATGTTTTTCTTTATTTTCTTTTGCCTTTTTACTCAAGAATAATTGCAACAAGAGTAAGCAAAAAACAAGTCGATAGTAACGACATCCTACGAGCAAAGTTTCTCTATGTGTATAAACTCATGATACTAGGCTTCAGCTGCATACTAAGGCCCCTATTATGGTTGTCAAATAATATCAACACGATATTTGATAACTATCAACGAAATTAACGAATCGGTATTATAGTTAACAACTATCAAAATTTTTGATACACTTTGAGTATTCTTACCTATTGTGATTATTTTTTTTTTTGATAAACTTGATATTATTGTTGTCAAAAATTTTTATAGCTATCAAATTTTCAGTCAATTACAAATTAGCTGTTGATACATTTGTTATTAAAGATTTGTTTGGTTGTCATCAATTGAACTATTTTTTGGAGAAATTGAAACTGAGGAAAAATATAGAGCTAACAAGCTATAATACGAAGGAAAATACGGGATGCTTCGAACCAATTGGATTTAGAAGAAAATAGCTACATATGTATGTATCTATTTTTATTTCATTTTCGCTTGTATTGCAATGTAAATGAATAAACTTAAGTACACAAATAAAACAAATTGAAAAATGAAACAAAATTTTCCGTCGTCTCCAAAAACACAGACGAAATGTTAACGGAACGGTACCGGACAAATTTTTGTATAGAGTTTCACCCTTTGAAAAAAAATTATTTCTTAAAACACCAAAAAAAAAAAAACGAATAAAAAGAACAGCAATCCATTTTATAATAATAATAACCACAAAAAAACATGAAAAAATCGAAACGTCAAAATTTCGCGAGCAATTAATGTCCCGGTCAATTAATTGTTTGCGAAAAATTATTGGAGACCTGTGGAGACTGGAATCGGTAATCAACCGTTTCACCATGGAGCTGGCGTACCACAAAACGAAAAAAGAACGGAAAATTTCGTTTATGATCTCACTGTGTCATTTTTGTATGGGATTTTATGTTTCACTTCAGCTGCATACTAGGCTTAAAATTGTTGAAAGTAATAATAAATAAAGTAGCTATTTCATTTCTTTTATGCATCTATTGACATTCATAATACCAAAAATTGTATCAATTGAATAAAGTCAATATTTGACAAACATAATAGGGGCCTTAACTTAAGCTGAGTTTGGATTTGGGTTCGTTTTGAGAGCAAGATGGCGTGAAATTTTCCTTAAGAAACTCTGCGGCTCTCTTTTCTGAATGCAATATAAACAGCCCTATCATTGTAACGGATCGAAAGAAAATTGTCTCCGATTTGAACGAAATGTACAAATTTTATATCATGGTAACCGTTCCGACTCATTAATTGGACAAGTCTCCGAAAAAAACTAAATTAGGTATTCGTCGAAAATGTCAAAATCATATTAACGCGCTGTGAATTCATGCGATGAATGGCAATAGTAAGCTTTGTGTATGTTCCGGTTGCCTCCGACAACAAATCAATTGCGGAATTTATTCCGATGAAATGAAAAGTAAATAAATAAACAAATAAACAAGAGGTAACTGCTGTATTAGAATGGCTAGCGCTTGTAATCAAGGAAACGATTATTTTTTTGTTTGATATTAATAACAAACATTTTGTAACGTGTTCAATAAGATGTTCTCCGTTCTATTTTTTTTGTTTTACGATGCCTTAACTCACCATTGTGATTCCAACTTAAAGTGGCAGATACAACTAAGTTAACGAAACCCCATTTTTATAACGAAAGACCATTGACTAGAAAGCTCCAGAAGGCTCTGACTGGCACTTTACTAGAAGATTCTTAAGGGCCAACCATAATAGTCGTAAGCAAACGAAAGCTAATGTCATAGTTCTACGTCAAGTTTCCTTAAGTGCCGCCATTACCTTCAGTCGACCATAATGCTCGAACGCACACGCAAGCCAATTTCACATGTATTTGGCTGGCTGTCAGATTTACGTAAGTAAACTGCGCTCAGGAGCGCTCTTTACGTACGGAGGCAAAAGTGAACGAAAACTTGCCGAAACTGAGGAATCCGACATTATGTGCGCACTATACAAATTCCTTGTTCTCGCTAATTTCGTACGGCACCGTACGTACTAATTCTTCTATTATGGTTCTGCCTTAAAGCGGAGTGCTAAATGGTGCAGCCACTATAAATACGAGCGCACCATGCGGCAAGAAGTCAGTTTGGATTTGAAATTAGTCGTGTACAAGCCGGTAATTTGAAAGTGATAAAGTTTGCATTTAAAAATAAATAAAGTAAAAAGAAAATAAAGAGGATTTTGAAATATTAAGTGGAATTAAAAGTGAAAGACATAAAGTGAGTTGTATTAAAACGAAAATAAGTTTTATTTAATAAAACGAACCTAGATAAAACCTAACATTGGTGTCAGAAGTATAATTAAATAAAACTTTAGTGAAAAGTGATTGTGTAAAAATGGGTAAGCACCTGAAAGATTTACACACTTCTGTCTTGGAAATCGAAATGGAAGAAGAACAAGTAAGTACCAACACAGACTTGTCCAATATGTTGACTCTTCTTCTAGAACGTTTCGAACGTTTCAAAGATTAAAGAAACGAACAAACGAAACTTTTCGAAGATCAAAGAGAAGAACAAAAGAATGAACAAACGAAACTTCTCGAACGTTTCGATGATCAAAAAAACGAGCAAAAAGAACTCTTCGAAGAACAACGCAATGAACAAAAAGAACTTTTCGAAAAACAGAAGAACCTTCTCGAAACAAAGCTTACTGTATTAGAGGACAAGTTTCTTGCTGTTGACCAACGTGTTGAAGGAGTAGAAAAACAACTTCTAAGTGTTGATACAACATTTGAGAGGTTCAAAGAACAAATTACGAACGTAGAAGGAAAATTCGAGCAAAAATTTGAAAATATTGCCAAAAAACTGAAGGTACGAGAAAATTCTAGTGACTATTTAAAGAGAAAAGAAATGCATCCGCCAACTTTTGTTGGACAAACTTCTTGGTCTATAACAGACAATTCGAAGCAGCAGCAATGACAAACGGATGGACAAGTTTGTTGCACTTACACTGGCTCTTAGAGGAGGTGCTGCTGAGTTACTACAAACAATACCAGCAGAGATGCATGGCAACTTTAGTGCGCTTTCACAAGCCATTGAAAAACGCTTTGGAGATGGCCATATGCAAGAAGTCTTTAGAGTTCAACTAAACACCAGAGTTCAGAAACGGGGTAAAACTCTTCAGCAGCTTCAAGCAGACATCGAACGACGAGCTCACTTGGCATATCCAACTGCGGGCGAGGAAATCATAAACCAATTCGCCGCGGAAGCCTTTGTTCGTGCCTTGTCTGACATTAATCTCCAGAGAGTCGAGATGGACAAATACGATGCTGGAATTGTAACAAGAGTGTACATTTCCAGCGCCTGCCGAATGCCACCAAGAAGAAGCACTGGTCAACATTGCGGAAGCAGAAATAATACATCAGATGAGAAAACAAAAACGACCAACGCCCCACTTCGTCAAGTTTCCCAGCAGGGAAACGAGTTCGAGGGGCAGAAGCTGGTTTCTGGTATCTATGGCCCCAGAAACATCATCCAAGTCTCGCAGACTAAACAAAACAATAAAAGTCTAACTGTGGAAGCAGCTATTAACAACAAGCAATACGTGGTTACCATCGACACCGGTGTCACTGCTTCCATTGTACGAAGAGACTTGGTCAAGATGGCATGGCTAAACAACAGCAACAGCTATTGTCTGAAGACTGCAACAGGAGAAGCAGCAAGAGTGTACGGAGACCAAGTTCTTAAATACCGAAATATAGAGATTCCAATAGTTTATGGCAATCAAAACTAATCATCGATAAGAGCAATCATCAAAGAAGATAGCCTACCTCCTTCGTCAGAAGTCTTTGTTTGGAGCCATCGATACCTCATGGTGGAACCAGACTCTGAGCATTGCTCCCAAAATTACATCGTGGGAAAGACGCTGGTGGCACCTCAAAATAACATGATGCACATACGAATATTAAGCATTAAATTATATGAGATCAAGCTCAGAAAAGGAGAAGTTGTCGGTAAATGTGACCCTGTAGCGGCAATAACAAAGATAACCGAAGAACATCCCGAAAAATCAGTGAATCCAGATAAAGTTATTGCTTTGAAGAGAAAAATGTTTAACTGCTGTAATCTCGATCAACAACAGTTAAGAGTTGCTGGAAACCTTCTACAAGAGTTCGCTGATGTTTTCGCTTCACAAGACGGGCAATATGGACGATCACAACTTGTACAGCATCGAATCGATACTGGTGATGCAAGGCCAATCCGTCAACCAGCAAGGCGCCTGCCTTTAGCCAAACAAGACGAAGTTACTAAAATAATATCGACAATGCAGAAAGATGGTTTAATCGAGAATTCAAAAAGTCCTTGGGCATCACCAGTCGTACTAGTCAAAAAGAAGGACGGAAGTACTCGATTCTGTGTGGACTACCGAAGGCTGAACGATGTCACCAAGAAGGACAGTTATCCTCTGCCTAGGATAAGCGATACTCTGGATGCGATGGCTGGAGCTCAATGGTTTTCAACGTTGGACCTGAAGAGTGGTTACTGGCAGGTTGAAATTCACCCAGAAGATCGGGAGAAAACTGCATTCTCGACAGGTTACGGTTTATGGCAGTTCAAAGTAATGCCTTTTGGCCTGTGTAACGCTCCTGCAACATTTGAGCGTTTAATGGTATGCGTACTACAAGGCCTTACTTGGAAAGCCTAGCCTAGTCTATTTGGAAGATGTCATCGTGTTTGGGAAAACATTTGACGAGCATTGTGAATACTTAAAAGGGGTATTCCAGAGGGTGCGAAATGCTCATCTGAAGCTCAATCCAGAAAAATGTACGCTGTTTAAGTCTGAATTATTTGGGGCATATCTCGTCTGAAGGGGTAAGAACTGATCCCGAGAAAGTGGAAGCTGTGAAGAAGTGGCCAAATCCACAAGACAAGCATCAACTTAAAAGTTTTCTTGGGCTAGCTACATATTACCGACGATTTGTGAAGGATTTTGCCGGAATCGCCAAAAGCTTGCACCAACTGACAGAAAAAGGAAAACAAATCAAGTGGTCAAATGAGTGCGAGAAAAGCTTTAAGGAACTTAAAAGACATTTTATAATCGATGCAGATGCAAGCAATGTCGGGATAGGAGCCGTTCTCTCCCAGGTTCATGACGGTCAAGAAAAAGTTGTAGCATACTTCAGCAAGGTGCTCTCAAAGACAGAAAGAAATTACTGCGTAACCAGAAGAGAACTTCTTGCTTTGGTTTTGGCCACAAAACATTTTCATAAATACATCTATGGACAGAGGATCCTTTTACGGATGGACCATGAAGCGCTAAGATGGCTTTTGAATTTTAAAAATCCAGAAGGTCAAGTAGCCAGATGAATCGAGAGACTTCAGACATAAGAGTTGAACCCATTGGCGGCTGGAGTAACGAGGAAATCAGGAATGCTCAGCAAGAAGATTTGGACATCGAACCCATTCTTGCATGGAAAGAACATGAAAAGAAAACAGAATGGCGAGACATTTCTGATAGAAGTCCGACCCTCAAAGCCTATTGGGCACAATGGAATTCCCTTCATATGCAGGAAGGTTTGCTCAAACAAAGATGGGAATCCTCAGATTGCAAAACCTATGTGATGCATAGCTTGTTGTGCCCCGGACAAAGGTTAATGACATTCTACGTGAGATGCGTGATGGATCTTCTGGATGCCATTTGGGTATCAACAAAACTCTGGAGAAAATTCGAGAACGTTTCTACTAGCTGCATGCGAAGGACGATGTGGAAAAATGGTGCAGAAAATGCGTCACTTGTGCAGCCACCTACAGAGTAAGATGCAAAAGTACAACGTTGGAGCACCTTTTGAAAGAATTGCCATTGATATTGCAGACCCATTTCCTGAGTCTAACAGTGAAAATCGATTTATTCTTGTTGTCATGGATTACTTCATCAAGTGGCCTGAGGCGTTTGCCATTCCAAACCAAGAAGCGAAGACAGTTGTGGATCAGATTGTGTACAATTGGGTCAGCAGGTTCGGTGTTCCTATGGAGCTCCATTCTGACCAAGGAATGAGCATATCGAGTAATTATTATTGCCTTACTTCCCTGTAACGGAAATCACTCAAAACGAACTGAACAATTCTGCATACATTTTTATTTGTTTTCCTTTATTTCTCTTGCCTTTTAACTCAAGAAAAAACAAGTCGATAGCTTAGGTCGTCCTACGAGCAGTATTTGAAACTTACGGCCATATTATTCACTCTTTAAATCCAGATGTAAAATTAAATCCAAGAACTAATTATTCACTTTACTCATTTCTTAGCCAAGTTTAATATCGTTTGTTCATAGAAAATAACACATATGTATATAAGAAACAAACATATCTAACGGAAGAAACAATCGGAAAAGATGTTTTTTATATGAAAATAAACGAATAAAAGAATAATTTAAATACAGATTTAAGTTTTAAACTACTGATATGGCTGTTACACATGATTTCTCTATAGGTTCAGAGCAGAGTGAGTTGAGAAAAAAAAGTTGTTGCACCGATTATGCAGTCCAAGACAATTAAAATGGCGTTATAATCAAATCGATTGCATAAGTTAAAAATAATTAATTTTATAAATAGTATTTTTAACCAAATTAACGAAGGAAAAAAAGCAGTCACGCAAATATGTACATTTATTTTTACTTTTACGTTGTGTACGAGCGATTAAAAACAAATATAATTTAATGACAGCTAAGTGTTCAAGTCAAGTGTGTTTCAAAAACAAATATGAACGATCAGAGTATGTTCAGTTCAGAGAACGGTCGGGGCCTATTTCACAGACCATACATCACATCATTGACGTATAAGGTATGGACCGCCACTAGCCAACTTCACGCGTGTTCCAACATAACTAGGGGCGCCATCAACTACTAGCAGGGAATCTGCGTAGCAGTGATATGATTTTTTTAATTAATTATTTACTATTGAAATATTTTGGTGGAAATTATTATCAAACTACTTTTATTTTACAAAACACATCCACTCCTTATGCCATGAATTACTATATTATTGTTTTCATTTAAATTCTAATGGCCAAAGTAGTACACGTATTTAACACTAAAAGATGATGGAGTTTTTATGCTGTTTTTAGCTGGAACAACTTTTCTTGGCTGTTTGTATGAAAATTTCAACCGACTGGCGGTCCATATCTAGTACGTCAATGCATCACATACAATGTATGATTTTTATACTTTTGATACATCCATTCTGTTTCACAGATTTGTTGTTTGATAACTGTCATACAACGGTGTAATTGGTGGAAATTATTCCAGTAAAATTTTGTTTCACAGATTTTCATCATATGTACATTCAGTATGCCTATTATGTATGTATGTATATAATAAAGTTTCATACATTTCATACAACAAAATAATTTGCTGTTAGAATCGGTGGAAACAAAAATGAACGTTTCAAAACGATATTATAAGAAGGTAAGTCCTTTTTAAACTCGTTATTACAATTATAATTAATGATTTAATTTATTTTTTAGACCGAGAAGGATTTGCTTGTGCTGCAAGAAATGTTGCAAAAAAAAGATTTGCTGTTCGAAAAATTTACCGGTGCAAGCCTAACAAAAATTGAAATAATGAACGAGTGAAGGAAAGTCTCAACGTTGGCTGCGAGTCATGGCCTCGTTGGAGACGAAGATTGCGAGAAGTTTCGCAGAGTTACTTGGCAAATTTGGCGACGAAGCACGATGGTAAATTGAAAAAAAAAAAATCTTTTCAATATTATGTACCTAATACGTTAATATTTAATTTTAGGCAAAGATTGACCGGATGAAGAAGACGGGTGTAGGTAGGGCTAGCACAAATGACCTTTAAGACGAAACTGATTAAATAATTTTGTCGATTGTCGGAGACGAGGTATTTATACATATGTTGGTATGTATATTAATTTTATTTTGAATTCTTTTTTGTTTTCAAGGTTGCTTTTGGTATTGGTGTTGGTGAGTCTCGTGGTGATGGCCTTTCAACACATGAAAAACAGATTCCAAGCCTAAAGCACCCACCGTTTGGTCAAGACCTCCTACAACCGTCTTCTACGGCAAAAATAAAGAAATCACCCATTTCAGACGACTTGATCAATCGTAAGAAAAAGTTGCTTGATATTACATATTACCAAAGGCAGCCTGAATGCAAGGAAATTGAAAAAAGGTTGAATTATCCTGCATTAATTGTCACAAATAACATCCCTGAGACATCATCAGATGAAGATTAAGAAAAAATGCAACAAACATGTTCGATTTGAATAAATACATTATTTACTAAGAATTTATTACATTTTCAATTTCAAGAAAATTATTTATTATTTATTCTAATATTGTACAAAACAACGCATGCGTTTATTACTTTTGCACAGCTAAGGGCCGATTTTAAACGCAGCCTGTTCAAACATGGAAAAATTTCCTTAAGTTGACCAAGGCTGCATTCTACAATTTGCCGCGTTCTTTTTAGTTTTCTCACAAAACGACTCTTTGCTATTCCGTCTTCAAGAGCAATTGGAACGTTAGGAGTAAACAACTACTTTCTTAACGGGTAGCCCGAATCACCAATTATAATAGCCCTTGGAAATGGACGCCACTCTTCATGATTTCATTTTTGATAGAACCTACTGCACTGCAAAACACGGCTATCGTGCACCGAACCAGGGTAATTGCTGTTTATGGCATAGAAACGATAATCGGGACCAGAAACTAGCATCACATTGATTGAATGATCCCATTTCCGAGCAAAAAAGGATTGCTCATTCTCAAATGGTGAATCTATCGGCATTGAGGTACCATCCACAGCTCAATACAAGGCATTCCCGCTACTCGATAAAAATCCGTAGCTACATTATGTGTATTTGCTGGCCACCACCTATTCACCCTAAAAAAATTACATTATGTATGTAATGCTTTAATACAAATAGTTAAGCTTTAAGATATAGGTAAGTTACATAATAAATCTTGTGAAATGAGGGAGCAAACTTTGTTGACACAACGACATACAGAAGCCTTTGAAACTCCATGAATGTCTCCTATACCGTGGTATTGACACCCGTTTCCAAGCCAGTGAAGTTTAAGTCCTTGTCATTCTAAATTTCTCCACGAAATAAGGATCTTCCATATTGAAGTTCATTCTTTCAAGAAATATTCGTGGGCGTCTTGAAATGCTTACACCAACTTCTAACACATTGTCTTCATCCAAAATTAAGTCGTCGTCTTCGAAGAAAATATCCATTGCTGTTTATTTTATTTTTGTACCTATTTTTTTTTTTTGCAACTTATTTTGAAGTAAATAATTTATTAAATATCAACAAAAAGTCAAATCATACATCTCACACAACATACACTAGAATCATACAGTTATTCCAATGAAATCTGTGAAACCGAATTTTTGTTGTAATGTATTACAATCGATTTGTTGTAGGTATATTGTATGAAATGTATTCGATGAACGATCTGTGAAACAGGCCCCTGAGCATACTCTGAACGTTCGAACTCTGTGCGGAGCTCAGATCTGAACGAAAAAAGAAAAACGACTTGTGTATATAAACTCAATGATATTAACTACTTATTTAATCCAAGTTTGGTAATAGTTACGGAATTCCTTCCAAGGCAATCACAATGCGCGCCTTCAACTATACTTCTAAATATAGTTTATTTTACGCTTTTGTTATGTTTTTAATTATTGAAACTATTAGATACCTTTTTTTATCTCATTAAAGCGGCAACACTGATTCGCCATGTACATATATTTAAGAGAAATAAAAATGTTTACATTTTTCTCATTCTCTTCTCATAAACTTTTTTTCAACAATGAAGTCACTTAAGTCACCCTCCCTCCCTCACAACCGACCTTCTTTCCCATTCCCTTCATCAATATTAATCAACAACGAGAATGAATACAACAATCGGCAAAAGTCGTTGAACTTTTAATAATAAGAGCACACAAGAAAAACAGAAAATGGAACAAATAAGAAAAAACTACCACCAGAGTACCACACCATGCCAATGGAAGGGGCAATGACGATTGAAGAATGACCCCATCAAAAATCAGCAACAACAACGAACATGCGGTAAAGGTAATAGGTTCGTTTTGTTCTTCATACACCATACCTCTCTTTTCGGCTTATTACTCATACTCACTCACTGACTTTTGTTTTGGTTCAAACCAAGGCCAATGAACTTCGGAAAGTGATATTTTCTCAACTTCATCAACGTGTCCTTTCTTTCTCACTTCAGCAAAATTGGATTGTCCTTGTTCTGCACTTTTGAGAAATATCATATAAATGTCCTGCTTTCTCATTTTCACAAGACAAGAAAGTTAAAAACAGAATTGCGCGCAATTTCTGGATTGAAATTTTGTTTCTCTCTAGCGGAGGTGAGTAAAGTAGGTACCTACCTAGTGAGTATTTTAGAAGCAATGAAATATTTGTTCATACCTTTTAAGTGGAGTTGGATGTTGGAGTTTAAAACGTTTAAAACGTCGTTCACACGCTCCCACTTCGCTTAAAATATTGCCCCAACATAGGGATGATTAAACTATAGGTTAATTAAATGAAATGACTAATTGATTCTGCTCACAGCGATTCACTCGCACTCCAGAAATTTGAAAAGAGAATGAACGAGATAGAAACAGGAAGAAACTTGTTGGTTCTCCCATGCAAACTGAAAAACTTAAAACAAAACGAGCAAGGAAGAAGACCAACAAGAAGCACTCCATCCATACTTTAACTCACCTTCACTGTCACCCCACCATGCTCCAGTCCAGCTACATCACCACTACCATCCTTCACTTTTTACAAAGGCATGGTAGAGGACGTTGGTTGAACTCTGAATAGCTATAGCTATAGGTATAGAATAGAGTCATCGTCATCGCCCGGTGCCAAAACAGAAAAACCAACGAACTCCAACCATCTCCAGCACAAGCAGCAACCATAGCAACTACCGAAGAAAGAAAGAATCAACCACCCGCCGCGCCACAGTAGAGTTAAGCACTGTACGAGTATTATAGCAACAACAACATGGTCCTCGCAGCTGGAAAGGGAGTACGAGTAGGTACCAAATCGATTTTTTCTTCATTCAGAGTGCAAAAAACTCGGCCATTTATTGACTTTTTTCCGTTGAACCCTGGCAAAGGGACATTTCCCTTGGGGTCGGGATTTCGGAACGGGAGGCGATGAGTGTTCCCTTCCCCATCCAACAGTTGTAGGTAGAAATCTTATCTACCTACCTAGTTCTTGGATTTTGAGCTCCATCATGTACGTGGTGCGTAGACCGTGGATGAGGAAATCATTTTGTTTGATTGAATGTGTGCAAAAATGTGGGTTTGGTTTCTGGAGGGTTTTCTTTCTTTTTTTTTTAAGTTGCTCTTTTGAAATTATTTTTATATGGTTTTGTAGAATAAAAGGGCAGTGAGGGAGGTGGCAAAGTTGAATATGAAAGAGACAATAATGGAGACTGTGAGTGGAGAATGGAGTACCTACCTGCATGAATGCAAAATTGTACCTACAACTATAGTCCTACATACACAAGCTGCATTAGCTACTCCTTTGAGTAAAAACGTTCTTTTGTTTATAAATTAATACAAACCTATAAGATTACAAGGTTAGGCAAAGATAGTATGTAGTACCTACTAGGTATAGCGTATCCGCTACACAACATATAAGTATCTCTAATCTAGTACAAAAATGCTTAGGTATAGGTACCTACATCAATTAGTAATTAGTAAATCCAAGCCCGTAGCAAATAGAACAGAACTGCCAGATTAGCTTTGAATGTTTAAGAGATGTGCTTAGTGCTATTTTGGGAATCTAAGCGAAAAAAATTAGGTAAATAATGTTTAAGATAATAATTTTTAATTTCGGTTTATCTGGGTACCTACCTACTTGTGCATCTTGGGTACAGTCTGAAACAGCTCCAGACTGTTTTGTTCTGAAAAAAAAAACGCCAAAAAAATCTTCATAACAATGTCTGGCTTTTCTCGCAATCTTCCCTAAATTTTAGGTGTTTTTTCCGAAAAACTCTTGCGTGTTTTTCATTACCTGAAATGGAAAAATCGCCAAAAAATCTGGTTTAGAAAATGCCTGAACAAGAATAAGCTTTTGTGGCCGCCTTATGAAGAATTTTCTGGCGTCTTTTCCAATTTCCGAGAGTTGTTTTTTTTTTAAATTTACAATCCAAATTGGAATGACTATATTTATACTGTTTGTTAATAATGAATTGTAAATGTTATTATATCTATTTATTCAGTTTGAAGGTTTATATAAATTATTTAAAACTTAAATTATTAGTTCCTTTGTCTATAGTCTATACCTACAAATAAATTGTAAATTTAAAACAAATTCCTTATACATATTGGGGCGTATTCATAGTTGTTTT
Source organism: Baccha elongata (assembly GCA_951217065.1). NCBI lineage: Eukaryota > Metazoa > Arthropoda > Insecta > Diptera > Syrphidae > Baccha > Baccha elongata. Next base: position 64,718,696 of record OX578274.1, read on the forward strand.
TAAACTACAGTTTTGCTTAGTCTGGGTTTAAGCAATGTAATTTAAATATGATAAACTCGAGTTTTTCTAAAAACAACTTAAACAGTGTCTATGAATATGCCCCATTATGTTTTCAACCGATTTACTTGTTTATATCAAAAAATACTTAGGTGGAAATAACTTCACCAAAAATTTCAGGTTATAATATTTCCGACTCAAAGTGGGAAATAACTTATTCACGACGAAAACGTTTAGTTATTCCCCATTAGTGGCGAAGTTATTTCCCAGAGAAGTTACTTTCCTGCTACCGATTTTATTGTGTACGTCTCATTTCTCCTTTTCTTTTTAAAAAATATAAACCACAGTTTTCAAAGCCCTTAAGTATGGATATAAATATTTGCAAAAAGTTAGTATTTTACTTTTTAATGTTTTAGTGCCATATCTCAGCAACATATATAAACATATGCTTGAACCCAATTTAAAAAAAATCAATTCTTTATAATTTCCTCTAAGGAATTGGTTGTCAGATTAACAGTTTACGATATGATGGAATGTTTGACGAAAAATGGGTAAAACATTTTTTTTTTGTAATTTACTTCTTTGCAATGCGTGTAGTTTGGAGGCGGTTGAGAATTGGAAAAAACGGGAACATAACGAAAGTTGTGGAAAATTTGATGGGATTTAATTTACTCTCAGAGAACTTTTCCTTACGACTCGACGCACCATTTCTTCCGTATTCTGTTTTACACCCAATATACGATATATGTGTCTACGTAAAAGATGACTTTTGCATCAAAATAAAATGTAAATTTCAGAAATTTTGGGATTTATTTTCTCTTACAACTACTGATTCAATTGAAAGGTCCAGGGAAAAACTTACAAGTGAACTCAAAATTATTTCGAGACAAAAGTTTATTTACATAATGGCGGCTTATTTAAAGGAAAATACAAAAATTTAAAGAATCAGTTTTGTTGCACATGATGTTCCTAGGACCAAAACATAAATTAATTTTTATTTAACAACTTAATGATTTTTTTTAGTGAATATATATGTGACTTGTGATGGTCTCTTTTTTTCGCATTTATCGTTGAATTATAATTTTTCACATATACATGTTTTAATTATATTTTTTTTTGCTACAATCACATACATTTTTCAAAAAGATTGTGAAAACCTGAAGGGTGCTGATCGTCAGCGAAGAAGTTAAGCCGCATGCCACATAGAAAACAGATCGTTGATTAAAATAAAATAATCAATAAGTAGGTACAGTCGGAGAAAAAACAGGGAAAGTTAGGTAAGATTTTCAGCAATGTCTGCAGCATTCATCTCAAGTTGATAGTCCTGCAAATTTCTAAATTGCATAATGCTCTGTTCCTACAACTCGTACTTTTTACAGTCCCTCTTCTGTTCTGCTGAATAATTAAGAATAGCACTTTTAGTTCTTTCAAGAAGACTGTCTTCAAATGGTGTGATTCTTTTTTCCTCCAAAAATAATTCTAAAGGAATTTCGTTTTGTTTGTATAGTGATTGTTGTTAAATAATTATTGTAACCATTTTTTTAATTTTATTTAATTAAACAGTTTTTAAAGTTTTTTTTAAATTTAATAAAACTAATACAATTTTTAAGTTAAATGTAATTACTCAGTTTTTCCCTCGGTCTGGGATGCGTTTTTGAAGAATTCATACGGGATTCTGTCTTTTCCTGGTGCTTTACCGTCTTTGCAATGTTGTAACGTTTGCTCTATTTCCATCGCACTTATTTCTTGGTCAAGAAATTCATCGATTACGCATGGTTCAGCAGTCATATATAAAATATCTGTCTGAGTTAAGAGCAGGTTTTGGAAATAAAGAGGCAAGCAGTATTTAAATTGATTTAAAAATTTTGTGATTTGATTTCAAAAAAATTTACTGATTTCAAATGATTGCAAATTGATTCAAGTGATTTCATTATCATTTTAATTCGTGATTTCATTATGGCATTTTTGATTGCATGATTGCAAAAAAAACTTAGTGATTTCAAATATTTTCGATGATTGCAATAAATCATTTTTTTTTTTATTTCATCACTTGAAATAGTGATTGCGCCTGATTTCAACGTGATTTCAAATGGTTGCAAATATAAGTGGTCAGGTGATTTCATTCGTGACAAACCCCTCGGTTTTTCCTATTTAATAAAACTACCCCTGAAGAAGTTGTTAATCAAACGAAACGTAGGAAAAAATTATGAAATAACTTATTCTATTTGCATAAAGAAGAAAGTGACCAAAAAAGCCTGATTAAATTAAAAAATCATAACATTTAAAATAATTGGTCAAAAAATTAAAACTTATTTTCTAAAGGTCAGAATGCTCAAAAGGTTGATAATCCAATCTTCAAAGCTCAATTCAAATAAGGGTTGTTTATATAAATTCTGTTCCTTTTTTTTATCAAAAATACCTTCCTATAGGTTCGATCGATATACAAGAAAACCTTTCGTTTTTATAGTGTACCTTCTTATTTAACACTATGTAGATAAGATAGGCAGCAAATTAAGGGAATGACAAACGAATAGGTACTAAATTTTGGAAAAAAATACTCGAAAGTCTTCTTTAAAATAAAGAAAAACTCCAGTTTACTTTCAATTTTCATAGAAAACAACATTCATCAGTCAAGGTCTTGGAAACGGGATCCATTTTTAGAAAAACTAAGTAGGTAGGTAGGTACTTGCCTATTAAAAATTTTAATAGGAAGTTGGGTAACTAGGTAGGTACATATATGTAGGTACGTAATTGTAGAACACTTTCACTATTTTGTTCATAACAAAACTTAGATAGGTAGGTAGGTACACGTCTACTTCTTGAAAGAACTTGAACTAGCTGTTGCTGCCTTTTATGTACCTTTACAATCATATACGACATACCCTTGGTGCCTAATACCGGCCCCCTCCAGTGGCCGGTCACCTCTTAGAAAAATCGTTATAACTTGTGAATGCGTTGTTCTATTTCCGAGTTTTTGGTCTTAAATTGTTCCCTTAAATTACTTCCTTAATCTGCCAAAATTATTGTTGCATGCGTTCAGTCACTTTCGAGAAAATATTTTATTTCAATCCTTTTGTAGTTTCGTTTAGTGAAGTTGATGCCGGGATTAGTGTTTTGTGTGAAAAATGTGAAACTGAGGGCCTTGAAATGACCTTTTTTCTTATAAAATATGTTATTTTTCATAGAAATTCGCTTTAAATTTAAAAAAAAATGTGTGTTTATTGTTGATTTTGAGAGGGCCGGAGATAGGACACAAAAATAAACGTGGTTGCCTATCATCGGCCTCCCCGGGCGGAGATAGGCGACTCGATTTTATTTTAATTTTTTGACTGATGATGAGTAAGCAAAATGATGAATGAACTTATTCTGATTATTGTGAAGCAAACAAAATCTTTAAAATTTAAAGTTTTCCAGTGCTCCGCCCCCAATATTCCCCAGGTGGCCGGATATAGGAAACAGGTATCCTGACTCCGGCCCCTTCTTTTTTCTTTCATTTTTTTATGAAATTCTCACTTACGGCCATATTATTTACTCTTTAAATCCATATGTAAAATTAAATCCACGTATGAATTGTTCATTTTACTCATTTCTTAGCCAAGTCTTATATTATGTTCGCTCACAGAAAATAATACTTACAAAAGAAAAATTACAAATGACTAAAAAACGTATAGATTTTATATATTTATTTAAAAAAAATGAATAATTTACATTTGGATTTAAATTTTAAACTAGTAACTAATATGGCCGTAAGTCTTGCATCCATATCTTTCCTTATTCTTATTATTTATATTATTCACTTCTCCGGCTGTAGTTTGGTATTGTTCGCTCACAAATAATAATAAATAAAAAAGATAGCAGCTATTAGCAATAATTTTGTTTAGAAATAGATGCAAATAATCAATAATTATGATCTGGATCTAATTTTTCATCTGGATCAAAGGAGTGAATAATATGGCCGAAGAGGTTTAAACTTCAAATTTGTTTTAAACTTTAGAATAAAAAAAGTAGGTAGATTACAGTTGACGTTTAAACAATCACTGTGAAACTGGGCATGCTTCTTAATGTAAGGACAAGAAAAAGCAAGTCATTACAAATGAAGCCGTATAGAACAAGCCTCATTTGAGATCTGTGAATATAAACTGCCAATCAGAGCTGCGATATTGTTTAAAGCTGGCCAAACGCGATAAAGTCATAGAGCAAAAGTGCTCGGAACCAAACCAAATTAACCATTGTGTATATGGCTTCAAATGGCTCTGGTCCGAAATAAGAGACTACATATCACAGCGGAGCCAGATCTTTGTAACGAATTTGTTAACAAGATGTTGTATGCAAACATTTTAATATCGGTATATTTTAATTGTCAAACAAATTCGACTTCGATCCATTTTAACATATTTTATAACATAAAAATAGGTATTAATATATTAAGATTCCAGAGATGACTTTTCAGTACTAAGTTCACTGAAGAACCTCAACAAATCATGGGTAAATGGGACCTGCTCTTTTCAAACCAGCTGAAAACTGGTTCATTAAACTAGCAAAAAGTGACTTTCCATAAACTTTTGAAAACTTCTTGCAAGCGGTGCAAGTTAAAGGTTGCAAAGCTCATTTCATAGATTTCAAACCGGTTAAGTACAACGGTTTTATGCGGCATACGAGGTTGCATAAGCATATCCCTAAGCCTTAAACCACTGAATCTTTGTCATAAAACCGAGTTTAAATAACAGGGCGAATAATAAGAAAATATAACATAAATAGTTCCTATTCAATGAATTTAATTTATTTTTTATTAAACTTTTTTTTTTAATACACTTTTTATATAACCTACCTACCTATTTAAATAATTATTTTTGAAAACTTGTTTATTTGTTTTTTTTTTTATAAAAATACATAGGTACCTATTTTAAAAATAAATGCTTGAAAAATTGACCTACTCTTCTTTTCACTGGAATGGCCGAGCATAGGAGCATCGGTGGCCGGACTTGGGATACGAAGAGGCCGGGCGGCTGGGTATTAGGGGTTTAAAAAAAAAACTAAAATAAACAATGCTTTCCTTAAATTTATTAACATTTAATGATTTTATGTCGATTAACAAAACATCAATGAATGATTTGTAAAAGAACGTAATCAAATCGGGTTATAACTGTAAATTGTATAGAATGTTTTCTGGAAATATTCTCTTAAGGGGCCGGCCACTGGCGATACTACCCTAGGTACCTTACCTACCTATTACCATTTAATCGCGATTGCTTTTACCTAATGTCAATGACTGCATTTTTTTTTAATTAAATCATCAATAATAATTTTTTCATAGGTAGGAATGGAATACCTACCTATTTAATTTGTAATTTTAATAATACATAACATTATTTATATTTATATGCGTTAAAAAATATCAACCTGGCAGTTCTTTCACAATGTATCTAAATCCAACAGCACATTCATTATTCATCTACATAATAATAACGTAAAAATAAGAGAAACGACAAACAAGGAAGAAGAAACAACGGGCGTTCAAAAAAAAAAAAAAAAAACAACCAACTTATTTTCATTTTCCGTATACGCCGCGCCGCGCCGCCGAGCAGAATTCTGTAAACCCATACTCATAAAAGCAATCCGCTCCGCACATCTTTCACTGCCATTTCAATCCAACCAACAAAACTTTGTGTTTGTAGATACGTTTGGTTTGGTTGGATGTGAAATGAACAAACGCGTGCTATCATCGGTCATTCACCTCAAAAGCCGGGTTGTTTTGTTGTTATACTCGATTTCTTTAGAGATATGCACCACCAAACCAAAAAAGAGAAAAAAATAAATTAAAGGGATTTTTCCATTGAAAGAGAAAAAAGTCCAACAGTTTTATTTTCTTAAAATAAATTATTAGTAATTCAATTAGTTCGTTTTGATCGTAAGCTTGTAGGGAAATGTCGTAGTGTAGAAATGTTACTAAATGATTATCTAAAGTTCATAACATAAAAAGAATAAATTAAAAATTATAACATATAAACATAATTCTCTTCAAAGGTTTCTCTTTTGATTTCTCCCCTGATTTTCAGTCTCTTCTTTGACTCTTTCAAATGAGGGAAAAAATACAACTCAAACAGTTTGTTGTATAGTATAAAAAAAACATACACACATTCACGCAACACAAACATCGCTTTTAGAGGACGAACGATATCACATCAATTGAATTCACGCCGCCGTCGTTTTCTGTCGCAATGTTGTGTTCGTTCGTCATAATCGGAGGTGGTTTTTCATTAAACAAAATAATCTCAAAAAAAATTACTTCTAAAATATAAAATCCAGCAAATAATAAGAAAATAAACAAATGAATTAAATTAACTAGCTAAATGCATTGCAAAAGATTTCTCCAGTTGAAGTGCAAACTCTAGTGAATAGTGATGAAAGAGAGAGTTTTTGTTTGTTTCCCATTCGAATTGGAATATCCGCATAGGAATGGTATCTAAAAAGTGCAGTGTCAACTAAACAGTGAATTTTGTATATTTCCTTATAAAATAACGTCATTTTATTTTATTTTAAATACCTTTTAATAAAATTACATCTTCTTGTTAATATCCATGTTATTGTTGTTAATTTATAATCCGAATTTGTTATTGTTTCCCCAGTTGGTTTGGATGAAAGAAAGAAAAGTTCGTTTAACCCCCGGTGCACGTTCATTGCCCTCTCTTCCCCTAAGTAAACCTATGTCTGTTATTTATTATATTTACTGCTCTCAGGAGAGTAGGTACGGCGGCAAGTAAATCAAATTTAAAAATAAGAAAAATTTAAATAATGTTAAGTAAATAGGTATCTACCTACCTAATTAATATAAATTTACCCAACCCTTCAATTGGTTTAAATTGGTAAAGAAAATATTGAACCTATTCCTTTTGTGTTACGTAGTTAAAAATTGTTACAAAAATCAATTTGCCATTTTTAGTTGTTTTGTTTTTTATTTAAAAAAAAAATTGAGAAGGAAAACGTGCAATTTTGATTGAAATGAAAAGTGCAAACCATTTATATGTTTTCGTGTGAAGATTTACAAAGAAGCACATAAAAATTTTAGTGAATTGAAAATTGTTAACCTACCTATGTGGTTTTGTGCAGTGATTATACGTTATTGTGTGCATGAGATACAAATGCAAAACCTTCATTTTGGATAATTATAAAACACTAATTGGATTAAAGTGTCGCCCCTGTTTTTGGATACAAAATATTTCCTGCATTATCAAAAGTAAGTTACTTACAGTACCTATTGACGAATAAAATAACATCTATGTACCTACAGTACGATCTCGATAAAAATAACTACCTAATTGAAGCAGTTGTGTTATTTGAGGTTGCTACAAATTTAAACCAAACATTTTTTGATAGTTAGTTTGCAACTAACTTGGTGACACTTTAGTTCCCGGTAGCACGCTTTGAAAGTTGATATTTTTTTACAGGTTGGGAGAGGTGTAAAAACGACAGGATTAAAATATTAAACATCGTTGAAACCAATACAAAATATTTTCTTTTTCAGAATTAACCTAACTTTTATTTTTTGATTCACAGTACCTGGATTGCCCACTGGGAGAGAGTTTGGGTGGGTGCAACTTTGGGTAGGGTATGCAAAGTTTCTAACGAATTATAATTTTAATTTAGGTTTGCTTAGTTTTTTCAATGTGCAAATCAAAAATAAGAAGTAGGTATAAAGCACTTTTCTAAGTTAATAAAAAACTTTCCCGATATAGGTACCTACCTACCAAACCAAAACAAAAAGAAAATTTTTCAAAAAAAAAATCCCAAAAATACCACTGTATAATGTTTGTGTGCTTGTATGGAAAGTGGAAACTCTAAAAAATAACTAAAAATATAAATAAGTATTTCCTCGCATTAAAATAATTGTGAAAAATACTGTAGGTTTAGGTAAGTATCTTACGAATAAAAGTATCAGCGTGTGAAAATTCGTGCTAAGGTGAGCTTAAGTTGAGCCGAAACAGCTGTAATGGCTTATAATTATAAATTTAGCTTTATTGATTACTGCTTATGAGAGGTTAACAAAGGTCTTAGCCCATCGTATCATGAGCACAAAGAAATTAGAATGTCCCCTTTAATCTCTAGACCGCTACTCTTGTTTCAAACTGCAGGCTTGCTGTCAGGGCAGGTGCAGCAAAACAAAGTCACCGGTAATAACTTCACATGCAAACAAAAAACCTCAACACTAATGGGAAATCATTTCAATTTTTTGAAAGGAAGTAAATTTCCACTTTAACATACAAAGGTGCATAAGCCCTAACTTTCATCCCTAAAACCTGATAAGTAGGTAGGTACCTACTTAAGCTAAAAGCAGTTAATGATAAGGCCACTTCTAAATCCAGAAGAGAAGATTTCTTAAAATTATTGGGTTGGCTACGATATCCCGCTTCTCAAAATTCCGTTCAACGAAATCCCTTTTAACAAAATCCTGTAAAACAAAATCCTGTAGCACAAAATCCTACCTATATCACAAAATCCCGAGCAACAAAATCATGCAAATTTACTACTTTTCTGAATATAGTACTTTTTTATTAAACAGTACCTGGGTGGCCCGCTTCGCGCTAGGCGGGTTCAAGGATTTTAACTCATTTTCTGGAGTCACTACTCGCTCACGCAACTTCGTTGCTCCGCTTATATTATGTCCAGTCGTCTGGCAGGCGCCTGTTTCCGAAGTTTTGTATGCCTCAAAAAATGAGAATAAAAAAAAAAACTAACATAAACCAGTTACAACATGAAGAAATTCAAAAATAGTACTTGAAAAATCCCGCATCCCGCCAAAAAAGAGTTAATTTCTGCAGGATTTCGTATTTTTTTTTTTTTTTTTTTTTAATTAAATTTTCAAAATTTTTTTTCAATATTTTTCTGTAGTATTTCGTTACTCGGAATATTGTTTTACGGGATATAGTGGTGTTCCCAAATTATTAGAAAGTACGGGTTTTCTATGTTGTGGTGCAAGTGAACAAAATTTACTCGCTCGAACTTAGCGAATTTTAGGTTGTAAAATGTTCATTAGTTTATTCGCTGGCACCAGAGCTCCAGCCTATCGTTTGATCCTACAAACAAATCTTGAGTTATTGTAACAGGTAGGTATATGAGCTTTAGAAAACAACTACCTACCTAGGTATGAAAAATTAATTTTATCAATGATTTTGATTCACTTCAGTATTCAATGTTAGCATTGAAAACACATAAATGTTGGCTAAGAAGTTGTAGAGAAATTTCAGTACGAACATATTTATCCCAAGATTTGAGACATTTCAGTACGAACATATTTATTCTAAGATTTGTTCAGATATTATTGATTTTTTAAGATATCTCAAAAACTTGAACAAGATTTTCGAGAAAAAAAACTAAAAATAAACACGAAAAAGTGTTAACAAATGGTCTTATGAACAGTAGGTATATATACTGGTATTATAGATTTGTTTTTTTTTTGCACTTTAAAGAAATACTATTAAAAAAAATCATTTCCATTTAACAAAAATTGTTTTCGAGAAAAATGAGCTTGTTCATAACGGTTAATAATTTCTCCTCTTAGACAGATCTTGCATACGAAATTTAAAGAACATCTATTGAGTCGTTTAAATTTAAACTGTAGGTAGTACTGATTAGGCTTCACTATCATGTTTGTCATGTTATCTTAAAATTTATTTATGAACGAATCTAAAACTTGCATTAACTTGTAAGTTAAAATAATTTTAAGCAGGAAGTATAAAGTACTTACCTAATTCATACCTACTCATTATTTGATCACATCGATTCTTGTGGTTAATTCTTAGTGATGAGAACGTTGTAGCTCGATATCATTTTCCGTATTCTGCCCATAAATTCACAAGAAAGGTCACGAGGAAACTCACCGTCTCATACTATGTTCAATTAGGAACAGCTTATTATGACAAATGATGAAAAGTGTTCGAGTTTGTTTACCTATTCTTGTCAGGGTTTTATATATATATATTATATATATATATTATTTTAATAGTAATCGCATAAGTCAATTTCCCCCGTGGCTATCTATCGATGGAATTAGACCTCTAGCTTGAGAGGATTGGGATATTTCGTAGACTTAAGGAATTTGGAAAACAAAACAGACCAACCGATTGAAAAAAGAACGAAAACAATGTATATTAAATTGAGATGTGTATCATACGATATCGATATGGTAAAATATATCATTTTTGTTGGTGGAAGAAGTGTACATTTTTGAATACAGTTATAACTAAGGATACGAAAATATTATCTACTCTCTCTGAAACAATTTTAATTTTTTAATATATCTTTCTTGTCTATCGCATTATTGTTGTCAGAACCTCTCTTTCCAAACAATTATCTTCATTCTTTTATTATACATACATGAAATATCCCAAGTCAAATAGATGTTAGCTTCGGAAACGGTGGAACTACCTCAATAGTTTTGAGTTGTATTTTATTATTGTTTGTATTGTATATGTACAATGGTCAGGGTCCTGTATTAACATAATAATATACAACTCTCTAAGTAACTTACAGTAAATTTAACATACCTACCCAAGGTGTTAGTTAAACGGAACGGAATGCACACTCTCTTATAGAAGTTGCTTACACCTAATTCAACTGTTAGTTACATAGGTATGTAAGTATATGTTTTCTATTATTTAAACATTTTTCTAGCTGTAGTGTAAACGTTACTTCAATAATTGGTTTATTAAAGACTTGATTAAGCCGTTCACAGATTTACTTAATTACTCAAGGTGGTGCTACAGTGTTGTTCACTGAACTTTTCACTAAACATACATTTGGAATTTTAGTCTTAGATTTATCGTTATTTTTTTATACGATTAATGGTTGCTCGTATTAGGCAGATTTCACTGAATGTTCCGAAGTTTTAAAGCTATTAATGTTCACGTTCCCGTTCTAAATTTTCTTGATGAGAGTAGTTCGAAAAACACAAGTTTTTTGCCTTTCGACTAGAAATGTTCTTGATTTCTTCAGCATATATCCAAGATATTGAATAGGTTTTTTAAAGAACTGATTTTGATGCACAACTCGCTCAATATCTTCACTTATAAGAAGATAAATAACAATTTCCATCTCATCACCTTTTTTAAAAACAAAAAAGTAAAAAATGTTATAATAAACAACACGAATCACAACAATTAAGTACCTAGGCACAAATTCAGTACCTACCATCCTATTAAATAAAGTTAACTTCTTCGTTTGTCATAATGTTTGTTTCTTTTTTAATAATTTTATAATAGATAAATTCAAATACATATTGTTTCTTTTACTTTTGTTCTGACTTGTTATTTCTTCTTTTCTCTGTTTCTTTGAAAACAGGTTGATTAAAGCAGATGTTGGACAAAAGGCAAACAAAAGGCAATTAAAAGTCGAATAAACAAGTTGAGAGATAAATGTGCAATTAACATAATAAATAATAAAAAAAAAATAATAATTAAAACAAAACATAATCACTCACAAAGTGTTTGAAAAAGTATGCAATAAATTTTTAATCAAAAATATCTGTAAAAAAATATTTAGTGAAAATAGAGAATTAAAATATTTGTATAGTGAAATTAAGGTTCTTTTATATAAAGGAGTGTAATATAATATGTGCATCAAAAATTTTAATAAACCAAGAAAGTAATTAATAATTAGAAATGATCGGTGAACACGTTGAAAATTTTTAACGGTCTATTGACAGAAAATGACGGATGACAATGGTTAGATCTATAAAAACATTAAGGTAAGTGTTTTTGCGAAATTTTACTCATTATTGTTGTTCTTAGTTTACTTTTTTTAACAATATCAATTGTTTTAATGTAGATTGCTAAAAATTGTATTTACAAAATTTTTCTTTGCTTTAAGCGGCCCATACACATGAAATACATGTTTAAAACCCCAAAAGTTTATATTTGCCATACACATCAAACTAAAAGCTTTGTATATATGTATATATTTGAATAGTAATCGCATAACTCAATTTTCCCCGTGGCCATCTATCGGTGACACTTAATTACTACCTTGAATGGCTTAGGATATTTCGTTTTTCGTAGACTCGAAGAATTTGGAAAACAAAAGAGACCAACCAATTGAAAAAAAGAACGAGAACAATGTATTATAGGAAATTTCAAAGTAATGAGTAAATACAAATGCTTTGGTACGAAAATATATTATTTTTGCTTTTGGAAGGTTCATTTTTTGAATACAGTTACTAAGAATACAAAAATATTATATCGGCTGTCTCTCAAATAATTTAATTTTTTTAATATATCTTTCTTGTCTATCGAATTCAGAACTTCCCTTTCCAAACAATTATCTTCATTCTTTTATTATAGGTTCATGAAAAATATCCCACGTCTCCGCAAACGGTGAAACTCGATCCAACAATATTCCTGTCCTAATATTACCTACTGTTAATTTAAAATACAATGCTAAAAGTGAAAACATTAGGTAGTTATTTACTTAAAACGGCCCATACACATGAAACATGTTTTAAAATATATTGAAGTTTGAAACAATGTTTTTGGTTTTAAAACATGTTTAAAGAAAATGAAAAGTTTTTGATTTTTTGGGTTGGTTCGAAAACATGTTTCATGTGTATGGCAATGTTTTAAAACTGTGTACCTAATTAGAATCAGTAAACAACTAATGTTTTCAAATTTGGTTTCATGTGCATGGCAAACGAAAACTTTGAGGTTTTGTAACATGTTTCATGTGTATTGGCCGCCTAATTTTCGATTTTCAATGTATAATTATAATGCAATTACCTATAATAATGTTTCGAAAAGCCCAACTCTTGATGATTTTATAACATAACTTCTTGATAGAGAATTGTGGATATTGCTTGTGAAAGCGATTTCCCAACATAAATCTTTTAAGACGAAACTGAGTTACCACTTCCAAATGGTTTTTATTCTTAATTTTGCAGAACTCAATTAAAAAAAACAATATTATGAGATGACTTGCACCCACCATTACCATGCATTCTCTATTAATTTATGTATCACTTAGCATTTGAAAAATATCATAGATATTGTAATTTTGCAGCCTCCACATAAAGTAGGTATACCAGCGATTAATTGTTGTCCTTCTATGGAAACACGGAAAAAACAAATAAACAAGACAAACGTCAAACATAAAAAGCTGATATAAGTTCTCTTGATGCTTACCTATAATTGCTACAAAGTAGCGGGTGAGTAACCTGTTTGATTGGTATCTTTAACTCGCTTGAAACATGAGTTTGAATTTTCTGAATACAAAACCTATACCTATTTGATATAGGTAGGTACCTTCATAAAACAACATGTTTTCCAACGAACCTATATGTACAGTAATATTACTGCATTTAGTTTCCCTCCCACTTGCCCCCTACTCAAATTTGTATATTTTCAAGATCACCTGATCAATTTATTGTGCAGCTCTGACATTCCACTCTCAAACCCCGTTTAGGTGACTAGTGGCTTAAGATCAAAATTGAAAGTATGTAAGAAAGTACAGCAACAAATAGAAAAGAACATAATAATCCTCACCCACAACCCCTTACACCGAAACATGTGAATCAGGAAATTCGCCCGGACTTTATTTTTGCAATATCTATACCTACCTATAATCTAAAACTAGCTTCTTGCCATTGTACTGTACATAGGTAGGTAGTTCCTAGTGTTTGTAATAATAAAAAAAAAACAACAAGAAAAAACACAGATGCAAACGAAAAATGCACACGAGACAATTTATTTTTAAATCGAAAGTTGTTTTCCTTTCCAATAGAAGTATAGAGGTATCCGCAAACCCCTTCACTGATCAGCCGGCTTCTTAATGGCTGACAATGTTTGTACGTGTTTACGTCTAGTGAAATCTAACGGTGCTGCAATCTAATGTATCTTGCATCTTGTAGATGTATCTAAACTTGTTTTTTCCTCGAACAAACCCCGGATTGAAGAAAGGGGAATGTATGCACTATGACGTCACAGCATGGCTACGGGAAGGAAGAGTAAACATAAAACCCCCGTTGAGATTGTAAAAAAGACAGAAATGAAAAATAATTTCGCGATATTGTGAACTCATAGTCAACATAACCACTGATTTGTTGTAGGTATAACATTTAAACCGATCGTTCACTGCAACTGGGCGTAAAAACGAACGATCGTCGTCGTCGTTCTCAAAAAGTGAATCACTTCTACGAAAAGATGAAACAAAGATACTTATAAAAAAAAAACTAATACAAAATGTATAATTGTATAGTTGGCGTTGCATTGAAATGATCTTGAGACATTCTAATGTGGGGAAAAGAATTTAAAATTTATTGCATTTCGCAAGTCTCTTCCTGCTTTGCGTGAGTTGTTTTATTTTTTTTTTCTTTGCGAACAAAATAACAACAAGAGGGAGATTGATTTTGTCGACTTAACTGCGAGATTAGTACCTATAGAGTGTTTTATGAGGAATAAAAGTTAATAGCTTCAGCTAAATTTTTAGAATTATTAAGATTTTTTCATTACAGTTTAGATACGGCAATATTGTTTTATGTTTTTGTAAGATTTCTTGCTATTTTAAAAAAAATTAAGTTATTAAATTAAAAATAAAAAAAAAACTGTTTTTGGAAAAAGAAGAAAAATTGAATAAACAACACTATTTAAAACAAATTATTTTACAATATCATCGATTTTTATTTTTTCAAAATAGTTTTTGAGTTTTGTTAGATATTTGTGATGCTATTTATTTGTCTTATATCTAGGTAATTAATTCAAAGTGCGAATTGAATTAACAAGAAACTGATGTTTGGAGCTCTGTGAACTTGGCACCCGACTTTAGAAAATCGAATATTTTTGTAGATAATCATTTGTAGTGGATTGCAGTAAAAAAAAAATCGTTTGTAGGAACTAAAAAAAAAAATTACGGGACTTTAAAATAAAACCCAGCATTCCCGTTTTATCGACACTCAAATTTAGTGATTGATTCTTGAAGACAGTCGTTTGTAGTTTATTGTAATGAAAAAAATTCGTTTGTAGTTGAAAGACAAAAAAAGTTTTTTTTAATTTTTTTTTTAAATTTATCTTTATTTTTTTAAAATAAGTTACTACAAACGAAAAAAACCGCAACTAAAAACGAAATCAAGTAACTACAACTTGATTTCGTTTGTATTAGCGTTTTTTCGTTTGTAGTTTCTTGATTTAATTTTTAGTAGGGTGTTTTTCGTTTGTAATTACTTGATTTCGTTTGTAGTTGCGTTTTTTCGTTTGTAGTTATTTGATTTCATTTAGATCAGCGATTTTATTGTTTGTATAGTAACTTGATGTCGTTTGTAGTCGCGGTTTTTTCGTTTGTAGTTACTTGATTTCTTTTGTAGTTACTTGATTTCGTTTGTAGTACGGCTTTTTGGTTTTGGGAATTTGATTTCGTTTTTAGTAATTTTTTTTGTTTTCAGTACCTTAATAACGTTTGTAACAGCGATTTTTTCGTTTTTAGTTTGTAGTAACTGGATTTCGTTTGTAGTAGAGATTTTATCGTTTGTAGTAACTTGATTTCGTTTGTAGTATAACTTGTTTACTTTTAATTGCGTTACATTTTTTCGTTTCTTATAATATAAGGGCTGTTGAAGTACTTTCTATTTTTAAAAATTAAAAAAAAAAAAAAACTTTTTTGTCTTTCAACTACAACAAAAATTTTGTCCTACAATCAACAAACGATTGTCTTCAAGAATCAATCACTAAATTTGTGTGCCGATAAAATGGGGTACTGTCCTTTTTTTTAAAGTCCCGTATTTTTTTTTGAGTCACTAAACGAACATTTTTTACTACATTCCACTACAATCGAATATCTACAGGGTGAGTCATGAGCAATGCGACAAAATGCTAGGGTGTGTAGGTTGCGTTGAGACAAGAAAAAAATCGTATGGGAGGGGGGGGTCTATTCCCCTCCGTTTAGCCGGGAGGGGCAATTTTCGAAAAAACTGACTTAAAATGGAAAAAAAATTATTTAAAATCAACGGCTTCATTCACAATGCTGTGCGATACGTGTTTGAAAAGCCAATAACTTTTTCTTTCATTCTGTGTTTAAATAAATCTATTCTAAGAAATAGTTTTTGAAATATTAATTTTCAAAGTCAAAATTTTGAAAAAAAAAATTGAAAAAAAAATTTCAAATTCATTTTTTTCAAAATTTTACGTAATTAAGTGCTAATTTTAATTTCAAAATTCAATGCTGTTATTAATTTTTAGTCAAAAACAGAAAACCGGATGTCAAAATGTATCTTAGTTTTTGAGAAATAAAAAAAAAATAAAAGTAAAACTAGTAAAATAAGTAAAAAGTTAATTCGTTTTTTTTTATTATTTGATTAAAATCGGATGGTATGTAATGAAAAATAAGAAAGGAATAATTCCCTTATTAATAATTGACCTGAGCAGGTCAAATTTGGAAAACCAAAAAAAAAAAAAGTGTTTTTCTTGGAAAAAAATACTTCTAGTTTTTCTTATTTTCTCAAAAACTAAGATACATTTTGGCATCCGGTTTTCTGTTTTTGACTAAAAATTAATAACAGCATTGAGTTTTGAAATTAAAATTAGCACTTAATTACGTAAAATTTTGAAAAAAATGAATTTGAAATTTTTTTTTCAATTTTTTTTTTCAAAATTTTGACTTTGAAAATTAATATTTCAAAAACTATTTCTTAGAATAGATTTATTTAAACACAGAATGAAAGAAAAAGTTATTGGCTTTTCAAAAACGTATCGCACAGCATTGTGAATGAAGCCGTTGATTTTAAATAATTTTTTTCCCATTTTAAGTCAGTTTTTTCGAAAATTGCCCCTCCCGGCTAAACGGAGGGGAATAGACCCCCCCCTCCCATACGATTTTTTTCTTGTCTCAACGCAACCTATACGCCCTAGCATTTTGTCGCATTGCTCATGACTCACTATAAGAAGCAAAAAAAAAAATTGATTTGCCAAAGTCGGGTGCTAAGTTTACAGAGCTGACGTTTGGACGTTAAAAATCAAGTGGGTAAGTTCACTCTACTTTTAATAGCGTACGCTCAGTTTGGAGTGAATAAAATTTTTTTACGAAACTTTTGAAAAAACACTTTAATTGAAAAATGTGTTAACTATAAGTTAAAGTTAAGTTCAAATTTTTCAAGGGTTCTCATGATCATTTTTATTCACACCAAAATTGAGTGAACATTTTGGTGTGAATAAAAATGATCATGAGAACCCTTGAAATGTTTGAAATTTTTGGCTGAAAATCATTTTTTTTTAATAAATTGATTATAGGTTCTTATAGATTTTGAACTTAACCAATTTTCATTCATATTTATGTGTTTTGCCTTACTGTGAGGTATTCATACATTTCAACTAATTTGAAAAAATGTGTCTCAATTTTTATTTAATCAAATGAATGACGATCAGCCCCTTACCCAACACAAGTGCTGATGTAAATATTTATTTTTTTTTATTATTTTTTTTGTTAACATTATTCCTAATAAATTACAATAAATATTAAAATATAAATGGTTAACGATGATAATTAGTGCTAGGCTAGTGTATAGATAAATCTACCTACCTATAATGAAAACCCTTTTAACATCTATGACTGATTAATTTCTTCGTATTTGTAGAGTTAGTCTTGTTGCCGTACCTTACCTTCCTATTATAACAAAAAATGCTGCATATACATCAGGAATCGTAACCCGGGCCTTTAGAGCAGCAGTAGGTTCGATTCCATATGCCATTTTCCGTCCGACGCGCTACCCATTATACTATTTCACATAACAAAGTGGCGTTTACATGTTTTTGTATTCTGCGGTATGATTGAAGAATTTAAAATCACCAAAAGTGAACGAAGCTTTTTCGAAGGAAAACTTTATTGTTATTCACACCAAATTGAGTGTTCCCTTGGAAGAAAGTTCTTTTCTCAAGAGCGCATACTTGGAGTGTTCCCATAGTTTTTATTTATACTATACCCAATGTTAAGCATATATAAATAGATCAACACACATAGGTACCTAAGTGCAAACTGTTGCAAATCTAGCTTTATTTGGTTACAATTGCAAAAAATACAATCAACTACAAACGAATAGGTATTTATAAGAATCAAGACAAACTGGATTTTCCAAAGTCGGGTGTCCAGTTCACATAGCGGTCAACCGTTAAAAGCTTATGCGAGGGGAGTAGGTACGATCTGTTTCTCAATAAGATTTGATTTTTATAGCCATCTAATAGTTTCTGATTGTCTGTTTCTGAACATATGTAAATACGTAAATACATACCTTCGCCTAAACCGAACCCTTGTAGTAATTAGAAAAGAGTCCTTAATTTTTATGAATGTTGCATGTGAAATTGTTGATCTCAGCTTCATAGCGCACTTTCTACCATATCTCCCTATATGTTTTGTCCGGCTGCAGTACTGTAGCACTTCAACTTCTCCTGAAGCATAGGGACAGCAACAAGATCCTTCCATTTGTCCCGATTCGCCGCAACTGGCCTTAGCTGTGGCCATGGTTGACATCCTTGAGACTGAGTTTCTTTAACTACATATGACCTCCAAGTTGTTTTTGGTCTTCCTCTCTACTCGGAAGATTTTTGTTTGTTATTTTTATCAAAAAAAATCATGTTAGATACCTATTCTAATGTTTTACTTCCTACTTTAACTCCCTTTTATATTTACTTTACAAAAACAAAATAAGTAAAGATATTCGCACAACTAATTGGATCTTAAAATTGTCATAAAACCTTACCTAATTAAGGAGGTTAACTTCCAGGAATCTTTTTTAATCCGCCAGATTATTATTAGGTTTGTAAATTAACCATACGTCAAATACACTACCACATACCTATATTATTCAATAACAAAATTCATATTCGAACCAAAAGTTCATTAACCTATCTCACCAGTCACCAATCCAACCAAAAGAAGAGAATGTATTTTTGTTTCCCGAAATGTTCAAACCCCTCTTATGATTAAAAATTAGTCAACAAATTTCATGTTATGAAATCCAAAACATTCGCTTGAAATCCCCCTCTGCCAGAGTCGCCCGAGAAATTAAACCATAAATGAAACCAATACCAGTGCTGCCACCTGACAAAATAATTTGCCTTGCAGATTCTACAGAGATCTGTTGAACTTATTAGATTTTTACAAATTAATAAAACTATAAGAATTTTACCAACAAAACGAAAACATGAATCCATGGACCAATGGTCCATCAATAAGACATTTTTTTATTTAAATTCCTATAAGAAAGCAGATAATAAAGTTTTAGAAAGTAAATGCAGTGGTATTTTTTTGTTTCTCATAAAAAATCTTATAGCTGTAAAGTGGCAACGCTGATAGTCTACCTCCCCATTGTCTTACTCTTCCAAATAGTACTTAAAATTCGAACGAATAAAGTGGAAAGAAATAATCAAACGTTGTAGTAGGAATGTTTTGAATTTCTCTTCCACTTGAAGATCTCTTTCTGAATGTATCTACACCTTAATTCCCTTGAAAAATTTGTTCATTCTTTAACCAAGATACGAAACCAACACACGGAATAAGATAAATATTGTCGGTTCGTCGACTTGCTATGCTATAAGTCACTGCTTGGTTGATCGTGAACTTTTGTAGCCTTTTGTATAACTGTTTCATTTGTAACAAGATCGTGTAGCTCGTGATTTTGCTGTAGATCGGTTGGATTGTTACTAACTTGTCTGTTTTTTTTTTTCGCTAGATATGGTTTTTTTTTTTAATTCCGATGCATATCTTGATATTGAATTTTATATTTTCCCTTTTAACGCGATTTGTTACCAATGTCGATCGATGGAAGCAATGTGATCGAGTCCGGGGTCAGGTATCTTACACCACTCCCTCTTACAGGCTTTTAATTCACTTTTGTTTCTATTGTATCTTGTAGAAATCGTAGGTACCTAACAGTCGTAAAAGAGAAAGTCGTATTGAGTATGATCTTTCTCATTGCATATTGTTATTTACTGACATCGCTTCATGCGGAACTTGAAATAAAAATGTAAGAAAGGTTGGCGGCCTTTCAAACTGTCTGAAGTAAATCGTAAGCAGACTCATAGTGGGAAACCTATTTATAGACAGTGAGAGAAGTACCTATCTATAGATATAAAACTCAATTTAATGAAAACTGTGGGAACTTTGAAAACAGCTTTGTGTGTATTTTTCTACAATGGTATTTCTAAATCATGATAAAATTTTTGTTACAATGCAAATGAATGAGAAAAATAACATTTGTAGGTACCTACCTTCGTAGGTAGATATAAAAATAAACAAAAATAATCGAGCATCGAAAAATCTAAAAAAAAAATATCTAAACTCATTTCCGTATTTAAACAGAAAATAGCACTATTTTTTACCTGGGCAGCCAGTTACCAAATGGGTTCCAGTTTGTATTTTCCAATGAACTTGCGAGATCATTATTTTTTTGACAGTAGCTACTACCTATGATATGACAAACATGTTTTGAACTTTTGTAAAAAATTTTCTTTTTTTTTTTACTTTTTGCATCTTTGTAGGTAGTTAGTTACTCTGGCATCACCAATATTATCCTCATTTAAGCTTCCAAAGGTAGGTAGGTACTGTATATTCAATTCATATTAGACTAAATATGAGCCCTATCACAGGCTACGTCGTAATATATTGGTAGTACGAATCCAGAAAAAAACTATCACAACTCCCGACGTACTGAAAATATTGCTACGAAATTCGGAGTTCGGGTAATGTGGTATCACTAGCCCCGAATGAATAGAAAGTTTGGCCGATTTTTGTACGAACAGATTTTTTGATCGGAATAAATATAAAAAAAAACCCGCGAATGATGAAAACGCACAAAATATATAAAATAATAGAATATTTGATTCGGAGATTCCAATTTATTGCTCTTGAATACATTTTTTTTACAAAACAAAACCAATTAAATTAAATTCACAAACTAAAGAATGATACAAATAAACGATAATAATTAATATTTTGTTTGACATAAACGTTAAACAATTAATATTTTGTTTGACATTTTGATTGTATCATTATTCCGGAAGCAGGAGTAGGACCGAGTTCCGTTCGGGGCTCTGTGATAGGGCTGAGTATCTTCCATTTTTCCGAAGATGTTAATGATTTCAGATAGGCATTAGAATACAAATACGAATCGGTGTCTCTGCATTCGTTTGTCCAGGACTTCTTAGGACAGCTTCTGCTTTTATGAAATTATAATGGAATATATCATAATGGCTTATGGGGAAGTTTCTCAGCATCTCTCCCTTATTCAAGATAAAATCAGTGAATAGCTTGTATACTATAGTTTGTTCAAGACGATTTTTTTCGGGAATTCTTCCTCATAGGTATCGTCTTACTTCTAATTCGACCAATCTTTGTGACTCTTGCTGTCATTCCAAGCATCTTGATCTCAGATCCCGCGAATTTACTCGCATACTTTTTGTTCGCTGACCGAAAAATTGCAATGTCTTCTTTTCTGTTCAAGTGGAATTCTTCAGTCATAGATGATGAGAGAGTTCTTCTGCCAGTTCATCCGCCTTCGCGAAGGATGATATGGTCGCGTCGTCACAAATTTCTTCACTATTGATTATTATAGATCCAAAATATCTATTTTTTTTCACTTGGGAAACACTGTTCCATCCAAATAAATGTCCGGAATGGGCCTAAGTGGATGTAAAAGTGAGCACCATAAGTTTTGTCTTTTTAGGTATATGTAAAGTACCAAAGTACCTACCTATGCAGGTATATGTGGTGTATGTTTGAGAAATGGTTGACTTTTTGTTTGTAAATGCGTCATTGGCAGAATATTTTGCCACTGCTAGCTGAAAACCAGGTACAAATCGAAGTGTATCAAATATGATGCATTCCACAGTGAAAATGTTAAGTTTGATTAAATGGGCTAAATTGCTGGGTTGGGGTACCTACCTATCAGATTTGCCCATTTGTTTGTCATCAAAAAATGTTAACGATAATCCGACATATTTTCTTACTCATTATGAAAAAAAGCAATATATGTAGCTAACTGTCGCTTTTTCAAAAGTTTCACATGCATTAATTTCTTTTATCTAACAAAGAACACTAACTGTCTAAAAATTACTTAATATCCAGTAAGGAAATACGGCATGTCCGCCACACAACAAATAAAAAACAATTCCATTTACCCGATGCACTATGGTGTAAATGCATGCAAAAACGAGACAAAAGTCGATTTTTAAAATTAATTAATTTTTAAATTAAGAAGTAAAGTTTGTACCAAACGTTAGTTAGTTATTCCGATTTTTTTGTTTATTCCAACTAATTTTGCCTATTGAACCTTTTCAAAGTCAGTGAAAATGAGAACATAGGTAATTGTTTTTTGTACAATAAAAGAATTAGGTACCTAATATGTATATTCAAATAATGTTGTGTTAAAAAATTGTATTAATATTTGTTGTTTATTTATTTCAAAACAATTAAAACAAAATTTTTGTTTTTGTTTTTGTTCTTATTTTTCAATAAACTTTGTCTTGTTGTTTTCCGTCGAATTTCGTTGAATTAAAAATGGAGAATAATAAAGTGAACCGTAAAGCTTCAGTTAAAAAGAAAATTGGGCGCAGGTTTTTGCAGGTTTGGTTGTTATTGGTGTTGGGAAATAAAAGGCAATATTTTAGAAAATGATTCTGGATCGGTAGATATTGCAAGAATATAAAAGTTTAATTGCTAGGATATATCACCAGTGTTGCCATAGCTTCTTATCGATTTAAGAAAAATATTTTTTCATGTATTACCAAACGTTACCAATGTAACCAAAACACATTTAGTATTTTACTTTTTAGAAAAAATACTAGCTTTTACAACTGTGTTTAAATTAACATTTAAATATTCTTTGAATCTTGAGATGTCGATTTTTGATACCACTCCCATTATTCTTGAGCGAGCTAGTTTTCGAATTTTGGGTCAATTTTCTTCAGAAAATGCGTGAAAAACCATATTTTTGGTATATTTTTCTTGTGTACTTATTAGGTACCTTTAAATAAAAATGCTCAACGATTTTGCGGAAAAACAAACAGATTTTAGGCAAAAGCGAACAAAATTAAATAAAACATTATTTGCTAAATCAACTTTTATTTATTTTAAGGTTATGAAATTATGAAAAAAATATCGTACCTATACTATTTATTTTTGAGACAACTCTTATGTATTCAACTTTTTTACTAGAAATAGCGGTAAAAACTCATAAATTGATTTTTAGTCTCTCAGAATAACAATTTATTAAAATCTTAAAATTGTCAAAGAAACGTTTTTTAAATCAAAAAACATGTTTTATTACTTAAAACAATTACCTATATAAAATACATTTTAAATGTGGTGAAAACTATTGAGACCAAAATAATTTTGTCTCTTTTTTTTCATGCATTGACTCCATAGTATGACGCAGTAATATTGATCGAGTTAGTGATTCCCAAGGTAAGAAAGTACCACACCTTGAAAATCGATTTAATGTCAGGTTCATGACAACCCCATGTTGCCGCTGCCGTTGCCGCGCCATAGTTACTATAGGCGACACATAACAGCTATGAACGATATCAGCAGCTCTTATGATCGCACTTTGCTGCGCATTATGTTGCTCTGTGATATTTTTCTATGTGTAGCTTGCAATGATTTTATTGTTGGTGATCATGAACTTCACGGAATTTGACGTTTAGACATGTTGATCTCTTCCTTGTTGTTTAAATTAAAATTATTCATATGCGTTGTAGACAACAAGTTTGTATGCGTTTATAGGTACCTACACGATGGTATTCTGGGGAGAGCTTGCGAATAGCAATCGCTAATAGTTAGACGAAGAATGTGTATGAAAGCTAATATATGTTTTTTTTAATATTTCTATGTACCTAACCCTACATATTTTTCGCAGAAAAGAAGCTGTGAAAATTAATATTTAAACACAATATTGAACTAATTACCTATACATTCATAAATTATTCATTATGTTTTTTTTTATACATATGTATTTAATAATTAATTTTATTCATTTTCAAAACAACGACATAAAATAGAAGAACAATATTTTAATGAAATAAATAAAAAATGAAGAAAGTAGAATTTGTTCAATAATTAAACAAAAAATTTTTATAAATAAGTGACGAACAAAATTTCAATGATTTTGTAACAATTAAGTCAGATGTAGGGTGACATCTGTTGTAATACACAAACAAAATATAATATTTGTTAGGTGTAGAATAGTTAATCTCCATACATTTGAATAAATCAATCAAAAACTATTTGATACAAAAGAATTAAAATGAAGTCAAATGTCCGGTAAATAATGGATAATCCTGAAACAGCATATAGCGCACTTCTGCTCTGAAACCGAAAATAAAAAAGAGCTATTTCAAAAGGTATTCAAAAATTGTAAATTTTTTCGTTCAGTGTACCTTTATTTGTTTGACTTATTTTATGTTTTTGATTCCCACGACTACAAATGGATGAATTCCATCAATTTTCTTTTGCAGCAATTTTCTACACTCTTATAGTGCTAAGACATAGGTGTTAGAAAATTTCAATCACTCTTTGTGCCTTAATATAGGCATTTAAATAAGGAATTCAACAAGTTCGAGTAAATTTACCGTCATCAAATAATCGACAGCTAGGTGCTATAATTCTGCCGTGTTAACGTGAAATGACGTTTCTGAATTTTTAGCTTTTTGATACAAATGAATTTTTTATGTATTTAACTATAATTTTTTTGTATTTTGACAAATGTCTTTCATACATTGAATATTCATTTATCAAACTCAATATCAAAACAGAGAAAAGTAACAGTTAAAAACATATACAAAATGCATTTATACCAAGAGACCCAAAATGTAGATACATCGTTTTAAGTTAACACGGCAGAATTGATATTTGTCAACATATGTACCTAATTAAAAAATTTCCACTCATTTTGAATATAGGTATTTCCATCAGAAACTTAATGATTTAACTTCAGAAAACGTCCAACCAAGATTTCCAAATAGATTTCTTATTCCATTATATTTTTACGGAATTCTACTATTGAGGGACCACAATCAATATTGTCAATAGGTGGGTATAAATAAAAATATTTCAACTTTGTCGTACCTATTAAAAAAGTTGTTTTGTTTTATCAATATAGAAAATTAGCAAACAAGTTAGATGTGATAGAAATATTGATAAATTTTATCCGGTATATAGGTATTTTTTGTATCTATTAAAAAACAGTTTTTGTTTATATTTTTGGAAACGTTTTTATATCAGCAGGTATATGTCAGTTTAACTTAAAATCTTATTTAGAGGCTTTATCTGCCTTCTATTAGATAACTAATCCTCTCTAGATTCAGAAACCGTAAAAGAAAAATTTATTATTAATCATTTGGATACTAATATAGGTATTGCTCTCCTATGCAAAAAGGTCTTAACTCAATTTTTTAATTTTCTTATTTTGTTAAGTCTCAGACTTAAAAAACTGAGAATAAACTTTAAAAAAACGTATATATAATTTTAAAATAGTATAAAATAAATAATAAATAAATAATTTTCATCTAAAAGAACTGTCGAAAAACTAAGAAAGTTCGTCATTTTTCAGCATACTTCGCCAAAAATTGTAATTTTAGATAAAACCTTTTTGCTTAAAAGGGCCACTACTTGGCGAACCACTAATCACTATACGCCAGGCACTACATCATTCCATTCTACCATAAATTCATAAAATTATAGGTAAGTATGGAAAATACAACATATACACTACATGTACATATGTATTTATGTAAATGGTAGGTACCATTTCATATGTCGATGCCCCTTAAAGGCATAGGTAGGTACCTATAAATATTCTTTTAATGTATTCCTACCTACTTACCTATCATAGTAAAAAAATCAATATTACATCCCTTCGTTCACATCAAGCGGTGAATGAACTCCACAAAGCTGACAAGTTCAAGAAATTCACTTAACTCATTCCATTTCCATTTGGTACGCTTCAAGGAAAATCCGTTTTATTTTTTTCCAAAAGGCCTCTATTTATAATACAAACACATGCCATTCAATAAATTTTCACACAATGACAAAAAAATATGTTTACGCATCCATTTAAAGTCCAATGTCATTGGCAGTTACATCTAGATAGGTAAATCTGATGTCTTTATGGTTGAAGATGCGCTTGATGCTTTTTCTTGCGAGTCATCAAAAATGCCACAACACACACCCCAATCATCGTACAATGCTCTCTATAGATGCCAGCAAACGCCCTTGTCCTTTGGCAAGGATACGACATTGAAATAATTTTCATTGCCGAAAATACCCCTTCACCATACCTATACATTTCACACTAATACCACCAACACAGTATGATAAAAAAAAGGAACTGCAACAAAAGGTAAAAATTGAATATTCCTCTCACACTGTCTTGCCATGGTGCTTGAAACATAACATGGGGTTGAAAAGCCGGAAAATTTAGTTTTCCATTTTCGAAGGGGTGGATTATATTTCCGCTAATACATACTCGAAGTCGTACGTACATTACTTCGTCAAAGAGAAATTTACTAAAAATGATAACTTGTATTTTGCCCGTTGTTTTCGCTGCTGGAGTAGGTACTCTGATCAGCTGCTGTTTCAAACAAGACAAACTCATAAAGAAGCAATGTGTTATGTCCTTTTTTTTATATTGTAAAGAGCTAGAATATACGATAAAGGGACACAAAAGAGTAAACTCTTGGAAAATTGAGAGCATTTGTAGTCCTTTTTTTTCTATTTTCGGGTGGCAATGAACTCAAGTAACCCTGGTATCGATGTAAACTGAAAGGACAATGGCCAACAGTATATGGATTTTCCATTCTACCCACACATGTTCAAAGAGTCATTCCTTCAAAATGTTTTATTTTTAAATATTTGTGATACAAAGAAAAATAAATAGAGGTACCTAATTTAATAAAAGAATATTTTGGTTAAACATAATTTCGAGAGCAGATTTCTCGAAAACAAAGGCAGTACCTATTATTTCGACAAGTAAAAACAAATGTTTTTTTGTAAATAGTAGAAAAGACACAACTTTTCTTGGTACCTATAGTTTTTACTTATTTTCAGGATTTAAACTCTAGTTAATAATAGAGTAAAATATTAGGTACCAAATACCTATACGCCTCTGCCGTTTGATGAAATCCTCAATCACATTTAAGCATAGTTGCGACTGCATTTCAGAAATAACTGCTCTCTTATTTTTTGGTGCTGCATGACTTGCTGAAGACTTAACCTTTACAACCTAATGCAGTTATGAACTCAGTGGCGTACCGAGGAGCAGTGTTTTTCCACAGTCGACAAAGTCGACATTTTTAAAAAATTTAAAACTCATACAAGTGTGCGAATCGGCATTTTCGAAGAGTTTTACTCAAAGTTGTGAAGCCGGCATTCTTAAAAGGTTTTTATACTTATAAAAGCTAGAAAGTCGCCATTTGTTTTTACAGTTGTTAGACTTATTAAAGCAAGGAAATCTAAAGTTTTTAGCCGACTGCAGTCGGCAAATTCCTAAGAAAAGTCGGTATTTCAATAAAACTCACCCTCCACGGCTCGACCACTCGGGACGCCCCTCCCCACTAAATGAAAACAATGATAGAAAGAGAAGCTAAATGCCACGAAATTATTAGCTTCGAGACGAACGGATCATTCTGTAAGTATTATGTAATAAGCTGTATAGTGTCAAACTTCCTTTTACCGAACTTGCACTAGACAAGATAATTACCTCGTTACTCAGAAATTTTGTTGCACATAAATTTTGATTTTTGTTATTTAAAGAATTCCCTAATTTTTGTTTGTTCTAGGCAACTTCATTCTTCCATTTTTCGCCCTTGCAAAAGTCGTCTAATAAAACATTAAGAGATTAAGGGCCATTTGCTAAAACGATACTTAAGCATCCATGTTCCTCATCCTTAAATAGCACTTTTACCTTTGCATAAACTGTAACTTAAGTTCAAAACGAAAACAATGAATGTCTTAGGGCCAGTTGTACAATCGTGGTTCAAGTTTTTAACGCACTAATTTTGGCAGATTTTAGTGGTTTAAAAATCTAAACCACGTTGAGCCAAAATTATACAACTGGTCATTAATGATTGAATTTTAAAAATTATATTATAAAAATCTTATAATAAGTTAAATAAAACTTCTTTATTTTTGTAAATGCACAAATTCACTTAGGTATTTATATTATTTAATTTAATTAATTTAGAATTTTTGTTTTTTTTTATATTAAGTTTGAATAAGTATAAGAATTGTTAGGTCTAAAAAAGTTTTGTACTCATAGACAAATAAATAAACAAATGAAATAAATAAATTTTGTTCTAATGTAAGTAACACCTCATCAGTATACGCAAATTCTTCTTCACAATTATTGTTTGTCATCTTTATTGTATATTTCGAAGCGTTTATTACACTGTTTCCCACCAGTACCTTTCCGAAATTTGCCCCTCAACATAAGCTGCACCAAAAAGCTTGAGCGAGTAAGACAAACAAAAAATCGTATGGGAGAGGGTCTATTTCTCCCCGTAAAGGCGGGAGGGGCAATTAAAAAAAATTGAAAAAAAAATTGTTTAAATACAACTGTAAAACCTACAAAGCCATGTTATACTTTCTTAGAAAGCTAGAAATCTTTCCTTTTTAAATAAAGATGTTTTAGTGAACAGTTTTTGAAAAATTGGTTTTTAAACTAAACATTTTTATTTTTTTTTTTAATTTACATTTTAAACTTACCTGTGTAATTTGTTAGTTGCAGTGCCCCGTGTTGCAGTTCTCCGTGGCGGTAGTGGTTAGTGTGTCGGGCCATCATGCCGGAGGTCTAGGTTGAGTTTTAGTTTATACGTGACTGGACTTTTATTTAATTTAATGAATATTAAATTTTTACCTTCCCTTTATTTTTTTAAATATACAGAATAAATAAATAAAGTGAAAAAGTACTGGAAAATATACTATTATATACTTAACATTTTTTCGCTCATTACACCTGAAAATCGACAGGTCAATTTAGCTTATTTGCTCAGTTTATATTTCTAAGATCTCCGAGGTCTCGGTATGCTCAGAAATATAAACACAATTTCTCAGGGAAATTTTTCACTATTGCTGTCAAAAACCTGAGCCTGATATGTTTTGTCACAATGAATTAAATTGACTGAAAAGAGATAGAGAGTTTGTTTAGAACTGAATTGAAGAATTGTGTTTATTTTTTACGCTCCTGCTCAGTTGACTCAGTTGAGATGATGGAGCAAATTTATTGAGCGCTTAGAAATATATGTAAACTCGCCTATTATGAAATTTATATTGATAATATTTATTAGTAGATTCGTATTGTCTTCCAATGAATTGACCATACCTTTGGCTAGGTTCATCACAATCTGTTAGTCTACTAACAGTATTTTCTGTATTTTTTATATGTAACTTTTTAAACATCATTCTATTGTTATAAAGCTTTTCAGACTGCAAGATTCCTAAAATCAGGTCGATGGTCTTCAATACAATGTAGAGCTAATGCTGTTTTTTGTGAACTTTCATTATTGATATCTGATCTATGACCTGATATTCTTTTACGAAGTTTTTACATCGAGGTTTCTACATAGAGAGGAAACAATGTTAATTCATTCTTAAACATTTAATTTTATGAACAAGATACTGTTGTCTTCTATTGCTAAATTATGTTTTAAATTCGAAAATACTAAAGTTTGTAATGTATTAGCTGACTTAAATGCTATACAAACATTTTCCTTATTTTTTTCTTTAATTAATTTATCAATTAACTTTCTCTTTAAGGGCCGGAAGAAGACTATAAACATATAGTCGAAACGTCACTTTAATAATAGAAAATCAAATATGGTAAAAAACTGTATGAAATTTTATTAAACGCTCTAAATTCATATCTTTTAAAGATTTCAACCAAAATTAAAGTAGGTATACAAAAAAATTTATACTAAATTTGCATTTACGAACAAATATTTCAAATTCGATTCAGCGGTTTTAGAAAAAATCGATTTTTTTAAAATAATTTTTCGATTTTTTTTTTTACAGACCGAGTTTCAAGTTTCTTGAACTTAATTTATTATACCTTAAACCTAATTTCATAAAAATCTTATGACATTGTTTTTGAAATATTGAATTAACAAAAAACCGTTTTTTTTAAATTATTTGAAACGTAACAAAAACATTTTGAAATAAAAATTTAACTTTAATTTTTTACTTTACTTTTAAAGCCCCTTTTTGCGTCCAACTTAGGATCGGGAACTTTTAGTATGTTTATCTCCTCGCTAGTCCAAACAAAGCTGCGTACCTACTTAGTTTTTCTGTCGATTTTCGATTTTTTCACCTAGAATAATTCGTTGACTGGAGAAATGATGATTTAAACTTTTTCACAAGTTTGTTCATATAATAATTATAAATTATTTTTAAATATATAGGTAGATTACGTATGTTCAGATAAAATGTTTATTAAACGATAGCTATTGCAGAAATGATTACTAAATACATACAAAACTATTATGTATGAGATTAAGGAGAACCATCACATCATTTACCATTTTTCACAGATACATAATCTTCACTCAGAGTAGCTCTCTCAAATTAAAACAAAAAAAAAATCTTCCAGAACGTTTTACTTAACGAAATAACCATCAGAGACGATACCTATAGTTGGATCCGAGTTGCCGAAAATTCTCTTTAATATTTTTGTTTGTATGTTTTTCTTTATACTCTGTCCTTTTCCCTGTTATCTTTTCTGCTAGAGTTCATTGAACTTTGCTATTGAATTTTTTTTGGGAACTAACTACCTACTCTGGCGCATATCTTTTGTGCGTTCAGCGTTCACTCACCTAAACGTAAATAAAGAGAAACATCAGCTTGGTTGGATTGGACGTTCGCAAAATGTAGTAACAAGGGCGCCATACGGTTAAAGAGATATTATAACATTCTATATTTTTATAGTATTTAATATATAAATATAAATATGTACATTATTTCTTACATATACATTTTTTTTGCTAGTTCTGTAGAAACATTATATGCGCACAAACGTGAGTTAAATTAGTTTAACCGCAATGCTGATATAATTTTTTCGGTATCTTTATAGTTCATACCTTTTATAGGAAAGAGATCTGAAAATTATTCAGCAATTTATTCTCGAATGAAAGAAAAAAAAATAACCTGTAAATTAAAATACAAAAAACAAATAAGTATCTTGTAGGTGTAGATTTTACGTTATACTGGGTGATTGGTTTAAGATGCACCAAAAAGCTTGAGCGTGTAGGTGGGGTTAAGACAAGAAAAAAATCGATTGGGAGGGGGGGGCTATTTCCCTCCGTTTAGGTGGGAGGGGCAATTTTCTAAAAAGTTTACTTAAATCAGAAAACAAATTATTTAAAAACAACGGTGAATGATACAAAGCCTTGTTATATCTTTTTGGAAAGCCAGAAAACTATTCTTTTATTTTATTTTTAAATTAAGTTGTTTAAGTGAACAGTTTAGAAAAAAATTAATTTTCAAACTCAAAATTTTAAAAAAAAAAATTAAAAAAAAATTTTTTTACTATTTTTTTTTTCAAAATTCAATGCTCTTATTAATTTTTAGTCAAAAACAGAAAACCAGATGCCAAAATGTATCTTAGTTTTTGAGAAATTAAGAAAAACTAGAAGTATTTTTTTCCAAGAAAAACACTTTTTTTTTGGGTTTTCCCAAATTTGACCTGTTCAGGTCAATTATTAATTAGAGAATTATCCCTTTCTTTATTTTTTATTACATACCATCCGATTTTAATCAAATAATAAAAAAAAACGAATTAACTTTTTACTTTACTTACTAGTTTTACTTTTAATTTTTTTTTAATTTCTCAAAAACTAAGATACATTTTGGCATCCGGTTTTCTGTTTTTGACTAAAAATTAATAAGAGCATTGAATTTTGAAAATTAATTTTTTTAAAACTGTTCACTTAAACAACTTAATTTAAAAATTAAATAAAAGTGTAGTTTTCTGAATTTCCAAAAAAATATAACAAGGCTTTGTATCATTCACCGTTGTTTTTAAATAATTGTTTTTCTGATTTAAGTCAACTTTTTAGAAAATTGCCCCTCCCGCCTAAACGGGGGGAAATAGACCCCCCCTCCGATACGATTTTTTTCTTGTCTTAACTCCACCTACACGCTCAAGCTTTTTGGTGCACCTTATACCAATCACCCTGTATATACTTATGTAGATACTTTGACTTGTAATGGTTTAATATTATAGTTAAGAACAAACATATAACTGGAAAGACTAAATAGGTAACATACTTGAATGACTTTAATAAATGTTCCATGCTCCTCCGAAATTGGGAGAGATTATAGTGAAACCTTTACCACCACCAGCGCAAGCGGTCTACGACGAGGAGATGCACTTTGCTGCAGCTGATTCAATCTTGTGCTTGAGAATTTATAGTACGAGACGTCTTGGACAAAACGTCACCATAGTCACGACTAAGGTGGCTCGGTCACATAGAGCGAATGCACACCAATGGCCCGGATGGTATTTGAATTCAACCCCGTGGGACGGCGCAGTATAGGAAGACAGCGTAGCACGTGGCGCACCAAGTTGAAGAAGACCTCAACCAACTTGGCGTGCGAAAATGGAGACAGCTAGCTTGTTGGTTGAGGCCCTGGTCCACCCCGGACAGCGCCACCTGAAGTAAGTAAGTGGAAACGCCCAAAAAAATAAATCAAGGACTTAAACCAATCTACGTTATATCTTGAAGAAGCTGGTGACATCTAAGTGATAAAGAGAAGCAAAAGATCAGTTACTTTGGCTTTCGCAAATTTCGAATCGGAACTTAGGAAGCCAAGCAAAATTAGTCTTGTTGTTAAAAAGGACAACACTGTGCATGTGGCTCATTAACAAAAGTGACATCAACAGACCGTGACTTTTGATACTTTGACAGGTATAACCTAGTTAATAAATTTATCTGCCATGGACACTCCAGTAAAGTCGACAAATAATACCAACGCGTAAATCAATCGGATAATAACCTCCTGTTACCCTCCTTTTCTTTCGGCTTAGTAAGGAATAAAACCATAATAACCAAAGAAAGGCTGTACAAAACACTAATCATTCCGGTCCTGAAGTATGGCTCAGAAGAAGGATCCTTCATCACAATCGGATAAGGTCCTTCGAACGATCTATGGTCCTGGTTTGTTTTGACAAAGAATACAATATCTGACGGAGAAGATACAAGGACAAACTATACGTGCAGTAAAGCAACATAAGCTTAGTTAAAAAATAAATCGTCCTATTGAATTATAACGTCAGACCAGAGAAAAGAAAAACCATGGCAGAGTATAGAAGGAGATTTTTAACGGCTTGGTAATTTGGTATACGGAACTGGAGAGGGCAGGCTATAGATCGAGCCGGCTGGAGAGACTTATTACATGGCGGCAAAGGGAACTCCTTCGAACCTGATGTAGATTAAGACAGTAATTAAAAAGAAAACTTCAATATGTTTATGTTATGTACCTACTACAGGACATTATAGGACTTCAAATGCAAATAAAAAGTGTGTCCAAAAGTTAGAGCAGAGTGTCCAAGTTTACCGAGCTTGGTTATCTACATGAAGATAAGGTGACGGACCCAAAAGTGAGTCAGTTATTCTTTGTTTAAGATCTACCTACATCTAATTATCCCGATAGCATTTGGTAAAGTACTGGAGAGTGAATCTGCAGTCGTTATTAATCTGGCCATATCGTCCCAATGTAAATTGTAGGCGGTTAAAAGATCTATCCAAAAGAGGCCTTCAAAGTATCTTGTGAACACGACATCAAGCATCACGTAACTGTAGGGTGGATGACGGAAATATATTTTCATATCCGAAAAGAAAGCTCTACACGGAAGTTGTTCGTCCAACGCTTAGGTACATATATGTATGTAAGTTAACAATGTACCTAGATACTAAATGTACAATGTACAAAAGTAAATTGACGGATAATGCTTTTAACAGATAAGATTGCGGATATGACGCACGATTTCGTTATTCCGAGATTTCGGTTTTTGACATTTTGAAAAAAAAAAATTTAGATTTCGTTTTCGAAATTTTGGTTTGTTCCATTTCACAGTGTCTCCATTTCATAGATTTATAATTTCTTTTACCTATATATGTAATGTATCTATTATATACCTTTTTAATTAACGCACAAAGTAGGTAGGTACACTGATTGCTGATCTGAAAAATGATTCATTATTTTTCTCCGCAATAAATGCCCTCGACTATGTTATGCATCCTTCATTATATATTACTATGTAATCTGCATGGGTGCAAACCAGCAATCTTATCGAACTCACAATCCACAAGTGCGTCTATTTATATTGTGACCGCCAATGTACATGCTCTGTTCAACAGTACCACACCAATATCATCTCGCGAATTATCTCGTTCGGATTCAATAAAATAACCTTATCCATCGCTAAAGGCGAGCACATCCCTCCGCCAGAACCACCCCCACACATACGAATTGCGCTCTTTGAACGCTAAAAACTTCCTATAAATACGATAAAAAAGTGCAATCAGAATTCCAGCCGGGTAAACAATCAGCGTCGGTCAGCGCGACATTGCATGGCGGCAATGACAGTGAACGTTGCGGTGGTGATGTCGGCGACTATCGTATGTATCGAAACAACGAATGACGCCGCCGACGACGAACGGCTGCAACGGTGAAGTGGCTCTGATGACCGATCGTTTGGCCATTGCCAGCGATGGCAATAACACGCATACATCATACATGCCATGAGGATGACAATTTGTATCCAGCGTTGTTGGCGGCAATGGAGTCGAAGGCGGCGTGGAAGCGGTGGTGGTGCTACGGCCATTGAACTTGACGAATGCATCGAGAGTGCAAAAACGTGAGCTTGCGACACATCCGTGCATACTACACCCTGCGCAGCACAAATCAGCGAATTTTATAAAGGCAGAGTATTTTTTTACGGTGCAGTTGCATGCTTGGAGTTCTAATAATGATATTACGCAATACCTACGCAATAACTCAGCATCAGAAGCCATAAATGGAACATTGCAGCACATTGCACTTTGTATTATTTGTATGATTGTAGGTTGATGATAATGGTACTTACGCTTTCGATCTTGTGTTTTTAAATTATTCCTAAAAAGTTGATATGCCAAACATTACGCCAGAGTCACTGTAACTGTATAAATTTCATACATACCTCGAATAACTATGATAGCTCAAGAGTTAGCTGATTAGGAAGAAGTACTAGAAGGGTAGGTCTCCCTGCTTAGTTCTCTTCTGATCTGACATTTACATTTTAAATTTTCTTTGTTTCTGGTAGGTAGTCATGCACAAAATTCTGAGTGAACTGGACTACTTGACAGTAGGGTGTAAAATCTGTTAGCATCAAGACGAGTTGGCTATTATTCAAAGAAGTCAGCATCTGGGCCAAGAACTAGAATTTTGAACCAGAATAAAACTATATGCTCTTTACCACTTTAACTAAAATACCTTCGCTTAATCTGCCAGTTCAACGGAATCATTTTCTCAGTGTGTTCCTAGAAAAGCAATTACCCATCCTACATATACCCAGCTTAGCATATAATATTCAAAAATTCAAAACTAAATGTAAAAAATTAAAATGTTAAAAACGGTGCTAGTTAAAACTTGGATTTACTTTTGCAAAAACAACTCAAAAAGTCGAAAAAAATAATTTCCAAGTTTTACTGCCCTCGATTTTTCCACCTAGAATCATTCGTTGACTGCACTAAAATATGTACTTCGGGTACATTTGACGAAAAAACGTTATTTATAAATGAAATTAAGTCGCAGGAACTTGCTCTTTAGACAAGTTGCCTGCAAAACAAATTTAAAACAAAAAATATCATAAACTAGTGGAATCATAAATTTTTTACTTGCGATATAAGGCAAGTTATGAATTCGTGCAAAAATTTTTTTTTTTGAGATAACAATCAAACATGACATTACGATGATAGCGAAGTCGAAAAAAGTGGGTCTGGCAATTCTGTCTGTCTGGATTCTATCATTCGCACCTCCAGCCTAAACGGTTGGACCGATATCCCTTAAAATTGGTATACATATATGGTTTTTAGGGTGAACGTCAGGAGGATTTTGTCGAAACTTCGTTCTAGGCTCAAAACTAACGGTACCTGTCATATAACGGTTACCAAAAAACTTGATTTTCTCGCAAACGGCTCTTACGATTTTGATAAAACTTGACATGAGTGATTTGCCACTAAACATTATAACTAAAAAACAGTTTTTTTTTAATTTAGACTTTCTCTTTAACGACTCAGCGGATCTTAACTAAATTTTATTTCTAAAAAAAACCTAGGTAGCCAAACAATAATTACGTACTTAATTTTTTCAAATCTTTTCCAAAAAAAATTATATTAATTAAACAAATTTTATTTTTGAAAATTTTATATTTTGAAAACCAATTGATGAATTTGTTTTAAATTTAGTTTTCGAATGAAGATTTTTAATTTGTTAAAATTGACATACTCAAAATTTTTCATAATATTTTTTTTTAAGTTTAAAAAAAAAAAATCAACTGGCCCTGCGATTTTGGTAAAAAAAAATTTATTAAATATATTTAAAACTACTTGGCATACCACGATTTTCTCGAAATTATAAATTGATTTTCAAAGTTATTTATTTTTATTAATATAAATGGATTTTTTTTTCGAATTATATGTTTTTCGGGTAGCTAAATCCGAATCTGAAGAATCCCACAAAATTTCGGTGCGTTTTGAGATATCAGCTAAAATCCTCGGAATTTTCGCACTTTTTTTGGTTTTTTGCTAACATCTCGGAAACTATGCATCTCAACTGAAATTTCATCCACAACAAAATGAAAAACCGTTAAATTTTCTACAAAATTCATATCCATTGTTTATTTCTCAGGTACCGTTAGCCCGTTAGAGCTCGTTGAAATTTCAACATAATTTTCCATTTCTGTAAAAAAATAATTTGTTTTTACATATGAATTTTTTACGGTTTGTTTTGTTTTTATTTTTACAGAAATGGGAAATTATGTTGAAATTTCAACGCACTCTAACGGGCTAATGGTACGACCGAGAAATAAACAATATGCATGAATTTTGTAGGAAATTCAACTGTCTTTAATTTTGATGGGTAAAATTTTAGTTAAGTAGCATAGTTTCCGAGATGTAAGCAAAAACCGAAACCGCGGTTTTTCGCGGATTTCTCGAAACGCACCAGGAAATTTTGTTTGATTCATTCAGATTCAGATTCAGCTACCCAAAAAACATGGAATTCGAAAAAAAATCAATTTTTATATTTTTTGTAACATGAGGGCGATTAATTACGCTTTGACTAGACTATAAAAAATAAAGTGTTTTTACAAATTTTAAGTGCTAAATAGTTTTAGTGATATTGAATTAACAAAAAATATTAAAAAAAAAATTTATTAAAAATAAATTAAACATTTCTTTAAAATGTTGTTGTTGAGTGTTGACAAAGTCGGCTCCGTGAAATAACTCCCCAAGAAAAAAACCCCCAAAAAATAAATGATATAACCCCCCAAAAGTTTGAATGAAAGAAAAGCGAGTTTGGGAAAATCAGGGACTTCTTTCATTTTGATTTAAAAACTGAAACCGAAGTACCCACGCAGGTACCGTTGTTTTTAGACCTTTTGAGTCTGATTTACCCAGTTATGAAAGGTAAATAGTAAATTCGTAATAAATAACTGATATGGTAAAAAACTAAATATTTGCTTACTATACGAAGAAATGAACTATACAAACATATCTAAATGAGATTTATAGTAGTTAGGATGTTGGGAACCTAAATGTATAAAAACAGTACTAACTACATAACTGAATACTCCTAATATATTTTTTTTATTATTAGTTTTAACAGTTGCATTCCTCTGTAAAAGCTACATAAAAAAACACATGCATGTACAGTACATACAATCCACACAGAGAGAAAAATATCAGAAATATACGTCTTATATGTTTAATAAAACGTTCAAGAAAATAAAACAATTACAATTAACTTGTTACTTGCCAAAAACGTATGGGAAAACCTGTGTTTATAATGCAGCTTTTGATTTTTCGCAAAAACCCGGTTTTTGATGCGGTGTGAAAAGGCTATAAGAAATTTATCTATTCGATTCGTTTTATAAAAACAAATCAAAAACACAAAAAAAAAAACAAATGAAATATGAAATTCGGAAGCGAAAGTGTACCTTTTTTAATGTAGACATACCTATATGTATGTTTATACATATATTTACATGTAAACTGTGCACCAGTAGCAGTTGCATGATTCCTTTTCTGACTCTCGATACATAGCCTATACATTCGCTGATGTAGGTACCTACTGCAAGTTGGGTAACTTAATTTTTGGTTCTTTCTTGCAATTCCGACTATACGAGGCGTGCTTTTTAATCTATATTAAGAGAAGGAGGTATTGACCAAAGCCGTTTTTTCCTAGCAATCACACTTTGGCTGTATCGACCAGTAACCATTATCCTTTGTGCCGTGGGAAGAGTCCTTTTGCAGTTCCTCTAGCAATGAGTTTTCCTTGTTATTTGCCTAGATATTTAGTCGCCTCTTACAACAAGTGGGATTCAGTCGGTTTTTACATTTTTTGTGATGTTGAAAATGTTGTTCTTTTTTCTCAGTGTATCTACTTTACTACAATGCAAAAAAAAAAAAAAACTTTTAACCAAGACATAACAAACGAACATAAATGATGATGATCATTGTCGCGCACATTCATCCTCTTCCGCGTTTCAATTGAAAACAACTCACTGCGTGGCACGTCGCGTCGTCTCTGCTTTGCCTATATCATTTTTTTCTCCCTCGTGCCACTGCAGTTAGTCTATTGCATTGTCGGTCAAATGGTGAACACTCGCGCCTGTCAACAAACTTAGCTAAGAGTCATCCTCTAGCACCCCTTATCACCTCTTACTCTTACGCGTCACTTTGTTTCGCCTGCGTTAGAAAGAACTGCGAAAAATGCAAATATTACAGCACACTTTTTGCATTTACACATCGCTCATAGCCTCCAACATTCATCGTATGCTGCACGCTGCTATAAAGTTGCCCTGCCACAAAACATTACCGAGAATTATGCATGTTCAACACCTTTAAACGAACTTTGCTAGTATTTGCCCCTTTGTCACTATTGCTTGACTGCGACGCGTAATTACGACGACGTGTCCTTTTGTTTTTGCCGGACTGTGCAGTCACAAACGCTGTCTTCCGCGCGACGTTTTCGCTATGCGCAGGTTTATTTTTATTTATTATAGTGTTTATTCAAATTAGCTTTGCATTAGATTGATAGTGCTTGTGGAACCCAGTTTCTGCGACTTCCCGGTGCGTATAGTGTTTGTTTTTGAATCGTTTTCGACGATTATTATTATTTATAGACCCCTGTTGTTTCAAGCGCTGACGTTTAATTAAATTGTCCGGTTAATCTCTATATAAACAGATGCATTTATGTATTGGTATTGACCAAAGTCATTCCATGAAGTTCAATCTCATACGTTTAGAATTAAGATAACAAATATTGCATTGAGTGAAAAAAAATCTGTAATTACATGCAGCCTTCTTACCTACAATTTTGATATTACACTTTGTTTCCCTTGTTCACGAACAAGAATATTTTTTTTTTATAAATTGTAGGTACAGTATTTCTCAACCCAATCGCTTATCTCAAAAATA
Organism: Baccha elongata; assembly: GCA_951217065.1. NCBI lineage: Eukaryota > Metazoa > Arthropoda > Insecta > Diptera > Syrphidae > Baccha > Baccha elongata. The sequence goes on from OX578274.1 coordinate 64,758,382, forward strand.
TATAAATCGAAACCGTCAAACCGTTTAATACGAGAAGAATTATGAATATGTTCCCCTTATTACTATTATCAACTCTTCAATATGCACCCTTATTGCTATTGTCGAATATCAACAAAGAGTTGATAAATATTGAAATTTTGTATTTTAAAACTTAATTTATTAAAAAATTAACCAATAATTTCGTGGTAATTATAACTTCCCTTCCAACTTACATCGGTCATCATTATTAAAAAATCATTAACCAAAAATGTTATCCATTTAGTTCTAAGTCATGGAATTTTAAAATTTATCAACTATCGATTGATAGTCTTCACTCATAAGGGTGAGGGATAAAATTGATATATTTTTAAAAATTGGAATTATTGAAACTTAGTTGATTATAAAAATGATCAATTATTATTCACTGATTAATAACTTTTCTTTCAATAATTCACAACCAGCACCAATTTCTCAATTACCAAAAATTATATCCATATGAGGTAGGTACTACATTAATGTAAAGTTATGTGTTCGTAAAAAAAACAATCAAACATGACATTACGATCATATCGAAATCGAAAAAAGTGGGTCTTGCAATTCTCTCTGTCGGTCTGTCTGTCGGTCTGTATGTCTGTTTGTACCAGCACCTACATACAGCCGAAACCGGTGAACCGATTTGATTCAAACTTGGTATACATATGTAGTGTTTGTAAACCGTTCCTTAGAGAAGAAATTGAATGTTTTTTTAGCTCAAAAAATAACGGTACAAAGAACCTTGATTTTCTCGAAAACGGCTACAACGAATTTCTTAAAAAAAAAAAAATAGAGATAGTTTTTGTCTGATTGTCTTTAGTTAAGATGTAAAAAAAAATTCCGTCAAGCATATTAACTATTAACGGTAACTCCCATAGAACCGATATTTTTTTCTTGAGCTATCTTGTGAACGGGTTAATCGATTATAACGCCGTAATTTTTTTTAGAAGGATCTAAATGGCGTGATCAAGTTTTGCAAAACTGCTTAATTTTTTAATGTATTGCTTTGTAAATTCGATATTTGGAAAACAGCTTGACAATTTTTTTTTATTTTGTGTACATTAAATTCAAACAATTTAGCACTTAAAATTGGCGTACCTTCTTCAAATATGGAAAAAAAACTTGTTTATAAAAATTATTAAGTAAACATCTATGTATTTAAAAACCGTTCTAACGTCGTATGATAATCTACCAATATGCCAGTATTGACATTTAGAAACAAATACCATATGTTTTCAGATATCCGCCAAAATTTATAACCTACCATAATCGCCTCAAACACCCTTAACTATCCTTGTCGCAAATAGTCGAAAAAATCTAAGTGGCCCAACGGCGGTACCTCGAACAGTGGGTGGGACACCTTAGATGTTATAGCGGCGACTTAAAATATGTGGTTATTCCACTGAAGGTGATCAATGAAGCTGAAAGCTCATTTTCTTCATAGAAGTGCTACTAAAGGTCGCATTTGGGTTCTGCTTTTACTACAAAAGACAACATTGAGTTTTCAAAGAAAACTCAATGTTTCAACCACGCGGTTAAAAATCCCACATTATACAATACTATCAAGATCCGAGTCTAATGAACTTATCATCGAAGAACAGGGTTGTGAATCTGACAACGAATAGACATAGTTAAAGAAAACTGTCTTAAGCGAAAAAATTATGTTATGTAATGCTGCTCTGGGACTTTGTAATCTTAGTTTGCCTTTCGGATTGCCCATTTGCCGTCCCCAATTTTGTAAGAGCTTCACAGACTTAGGGTCTCTTATTCCGTCCATTTATTTTTATTTGTTTAACACTTAAATGTTTCTTAAAATTTTTCATACCTAAGTATTTCCCTATAAATGTTGTTCTTAAACATATACGCCTGATACAAAAAGTCCATGTTTTCATAGTCGGCCATCTAATTAACCTTAGCTAAAGTTGGGGGCCGACTATTGAATTTAGGAAAATATACTCGGAAATCTTGTTAAAAACAAGAGAAACTGACGTTTGCTATAGATTTTCATATGAAAACAAGCAAAACAAATAAATATCATATTCACCAGTAGTCGGCCAGGGTTGCCGACTATAGAAGAACTATACAAAAAATGTCGTCTAAAGTCCGCCCCCTCAATTTATCGAAAAATTAATAATATTTTGATATTTTTATCCATTAAAACATACAATAAATAACATAAAAACACTGACAAAATGTACTTGGCCTTAATAGTTTAATAGTTACAAGACTTTGCGTAGATCACTTTCACTATTTTTTTCTTAAAAAAAACTTATACTTCTACCTCTTGCAAAAACTTTATACCAAACTTAGATTTATAACAAAAACCCCAAAAGCCACATTTTATCAATTTTTTGTGTGCCGTTAGAAAGAATGTTAAGCCTTTAGAAACAAATATTTTCATTTAAATTGTTTAAATATTTTATCTATTAACCATCATTTTCTGCATCCACCCTATGAACGGACTCTTTTTAGTCGTTCTTGTAACGGATTCATCTTCCTGTGATGTTGTAACTCTTGGCACACCACCACTTGAATGAATAGTTTTGACGGAATCGTTAGAGTTGTAAAATTTAATAAAGAAGGATATCACTGAATTGTTAATGCAATATTTTTTTCAAAACTCTGTTTGTGAATTTCCACTTTTAAAAACGTTTAGGTATTTATTTTGATTTAAACTCAGTAGGATATTAATTTTGTTCCATTTAAGGAAATCTCTTAATTTGTATTAAGCTAACTGAAAACAATGGATGACACATTTAAACATTTCAAAATAACGGTTTTTTTTCTTCTCATACCTTCATACTTGCAAAAATAAAGGGAACTCGAAAGTTGCTTTATTCTTGGCCAAAGTTAATTTGAAGTGAATTCCATTAATTTTTGTTATTTTTCTATGAACCGTTGATAAAAGCTTGTGAATTTCATAGAATAATTAGCAACACTCATACCTATTAGAAAAATAAAAATATTTAAGCTTTCTGGCTCATTATTACGAACGTACGTAGTTAGGTACATCCCTAAGCATTTTTTAGAACATATACCTAGTTGCTTTAGTTTTGGCCAACACGTTCCTACATAATGTACCTACCTACCTATCAAAAATAATTAATGATGCGGTAAAATTATGCTTTTTATTCATACAACCTACCTAGGCAGGTAGGTACCTAACCATTACAAATAATTTTGACCTCTCGGCAAAAGGTTAAAAGTAGAAGCTAAAACTCACAAAGCCATAAAAGAAACATTCAACTTCCCGACAAAACGGTTGATATGACACAAAGTTCATAAACCTACCTACCTACAATCACAAACCGGTGTGTTATAAGAGTAAGTAAAAAAAGATAAATATTACCACCACGTTGTTTTGTTATATGCCACTACACTACACACGGTGACCCAACGCCAGCTCTCTTCCCTTACACCAATCAATGCTAAAAACAGCCGGCTTCCGGCTATGTGTATGTCACGAAATCATTACCGACTAAACTCCCTGGTCCCTGATCACTCGAAGCGGAGCGCAGTCACTCAACTTTCAACCTTGTCTTCCGTGTTGCTCCAAAGGAATCAGCGAGGGAGGAAAATGTGAACGAACTGAGTGACGACAAGTTATCGATTTTTTCTAAGGAATTCTCTTTCACAATATGCGACGGTGGTGAAATATATTCATCACCTGTGTCACATTACGAAATATAACTTAAGCACGGTCGAAGTATTTATAAAAAAAAAAGATTACACACATAAAAACTACTTCAAGAAATAACAACAATACAAACCCTCAAGCCCCAAGTCATTCAACTTTGATCGATACAGTTTAATCAATTTCGATTTGTTTTTTGTGTAATTCTTCACTGCATAAGGAATGACTCAGTTCAGCTGTTATAAGAGAACAAACAATTCAACAAGAGCAATACAATACATGACTAGCGTTGCCAGTCACCCTAAAAAAGTTCTTAAAAACAGTACCTACAGGAAAACGGGAAATTAATTGTGCATTTTTTGCTCTCAGTGGATTATTTTTATGTTATAGAGTGGAATGGACCCTTCAAAGCATAAATACAAAACACACCATTTTGAAAATGGTTTCAATCTAATTATCTCGAAAACCGTTAATATAACAAATAAACAGCCAAATACAAATTTGTAGACAATAAAATTTCTCATCTCTTTTATATACACTTTTATAATGTGTCTTTAATATTTTGAAAGTTATAAACATATAAAAATTAATACATATTTTACTTGTTTAGCATTCGGAGTCGGGGAACTTTTTATTCTTATTACATAAAAAATGCCAAAACCAAATTAGTGGAAAATTTTATAACAAACAGATCATCGTTACACCATTGTATATACATTTCTATAGTATTTTCATGCTGAATAACCACCGCCTGGCCATCTTAAGAAACTTGTGAACAACACATTTTTAGGTTCGTGCATTCACTAGTTGTCTATTCTGTAACTCTGACAACAGGCGTAAACATATATGATTTTTGTTTTGTTTACGACTCTTGTCAAGAAAATATGGATTCTAGAGCCAATAAAATACATTATATATTATTAATTTGTTTTGTTGACGACTATTGTTAGGGTAACATAATAGACACTTAGTAAATGTAAGAACCTCCAAATGTGCGGTTCACAACTTTCTTTAGATGGCGCTGCTCCATGGTTGTACTATAGAAATTTATATACAATGGTTACACTTTTTAGTCTTTATATCAAAAAGTTAAAGCATGTCAAACAGAAGCTGGTAAAGCATTTTATTGTAAACAGATAGATATCTTCATGCTGCATCCCATCATCATCCGTCTAATTTCGCCTTTGTTGTTTCGGCTCTTTTAAACCGAGCAAACACAAAATGCGGCTCTGAACACCTTCACGATGAATTAAAACATGTAGATGATGCATTGATAAAAAATGGATATAGTTTAAAATAAAGATTCTGGAAACAAAAACAAAAAAAAACTTGTAAACAAAAACAAGAAACACCATTTTCAACAGAAAAGATTTTTGTCTGTATGTGAAAGGCATTTCGGATGGGATTAGGCAAATTTTCGGTTTACTCCAATGCAGTTGTGGTTCAAGCTATATTGGTGAAACAAAAAGAGGCTTCAAAACTCGATTGTATGCCAGAAGAATTGCGTCACCAAAGAATTGCGTCACCAAATCTGCGATCTGTGAACATTTGACTTACAACAATGATCATTTCATACGATATGATCAAGCCAAATCGATCGCGACCGAAAGATTTTATTTGCCAAGAATAATAAGAGAAACAATTGAAATTAAAAAGCATACACATTTCAACAGGGATTGAAGTTTCAAACTTTTAACGACATGGGATCTCATTATAAGCAAACTTAAACCAAAATAAAACACAAAAGAACCAGTTGATGTGGTAATGCAACAACAATCATCACAACAACAAAATAACCAGCCACTCACACCCAATGAAAATGTACCAACAATATACCACTGGTACAATATGAAAAAGAGAGCAAATTAACAACAACGAATAAACTTGAATCTCATCCCGTGACCACAAAAAATGTAAACGTCGTCGGTCGGTCAAAAAAATAAATTTTTCTATGAACAATCGCGGTAAGTTACGAAAAAACATTAAATTTATTAAACATTTATGTTTCTGACATGAGGGCGCTAAGAAGAAACAGCAAGTTTGTGAATATCTAACAAAGTTTATGTTGCACGAAAAAGAAAGTCCGAACTCAGCAAACAAATGAACAGATGCTATTGTGCAACAGTAAAAAACGAAATTGTTTGACTAGAAGTCCAATATTCATCAATACAATAAAACATTTAAATGAATGTTTAATGCAGCTCTTTAGAAAAACTTTTTAGCGAACGGTTTCAAACAAACCGACAAAAATAAACGATTTTTAAAGAAACAATTCTTTTAAAAACAAACTCTCCATTAACGAAATATAAGTTCACTTTCTTTTAAGCGGAGAATAAAATACATCTGAAACACATATTTTAAGTTCAACATGACATTCAAAACAATTTATTTGTCATTTGATATGCTGAAGAACGTATAGTTGTGTTTCGAAAATATGAAAACAAGAACCTATAAAAATAAATTCCTTAAAATCTCCGTTCATCGAATGCGTTCGTGAGCAATTGTTTTATTTGAAAAGCCTTTCGACTTCCTCGTAAATGGTTTGATTGGCTAAGAACAATTTTTATATTTCGAAACTTTTACACAAAAAATCTTTATTTATGCCTAATAAAATTTTGAACAACTATTTTTATAATTTAATATTATGTCCACATAATTAATAAACTTCTTTAATCTTAAATTCAGATCACTTAAAAACTAGAAATAAATTACTCATTAAAAAAAGTTGATCTTATTTAAAAAAAATAAGTTTTTAATACTCAATCATGAAATTAATCCTTAAAAGCAAATATATGTAACACGTCTCAGCTCAGCCGGCATCGCTAATTTGACTTTGTATAGCTCTTATAATATTATTCATAAATGTTTTTATGGATTGTTGAATCAATGTTGGTTGACTCACTGCCGTTGGTTAAATTCGTTTCAGCGACTGCGATGCGAATGCGACACGCCGGTCGCCGACACCGCCTTTCAAGAGATATTTGAAATGAAGAGCAGTATTAATAGAAAAGTAAAGAGAACGTAGCCTTTTGTAGTGTTTGTGTGCGACTTTAGCTCTTTATTCGTGTTCATTGACTCGACTCGACCACCGCTTCGGCGCTTCCCATTGAGGGTGAACGACCGACCTAGCCATTTGTTTTTGCTGGTGTATCAGTGTAGAACAACTATGGAGTGGAGTAAAAGTAGGAATTTACCCCCATATAGCATTTTTTGAGAAATAAAAAAAAAAATGTAGGTAGGTATGACAGCATAGAACCATACTAACAAATCATCACTCAGAGTTCAGAAACAAAATAAAATAAAGTACGCGGGAACAAAAATAAACCCCAGCGTTGGATGGTGCTCTTTAGATTTTAATTCTTTTTTTTTCCAGACCCAGCGAACAGCAATCGGGACGGCAAGTAATATATGGCAGAGTAGGAGATAGGTACCAGGAATCGATGAAACTTAAACTCAAAACAATGAATCAGTGTTGCCATTAAATTTTGAAAGATTCGTAAAGTAAAATTCAGCGAATTTTCTTCAACTAAGTTAAACATAATGATCATAAAAACCGCAAGACACCGTTTCTTACAGTATTTGTTGTTATATACTCAATAATAATAATACTCAAGAAAAATGTGTAATATATATCGATTCTATAGAAACTAGGTAGGTACCTAATTTAATTTTTTTAAATGAATCGAAAAAAAAATTAATAAGAATTCACGAACATTTTTGGGATTCTTAAGTGTTTTTTTCATAGATCACTTTGCTTAAAAACAATTATGATTTTCTGATAATTTTAGCTTTTAGTTATGTATATAGTTAAATTATACTATGTATACGTACCGCACCGCACTTAGAAAATTACAAAATGATGTGCATAAATACAAAAACAAACATTTTTTATTGAAAAAAAAACGAGATTATGGCGATGTCCATCTTAATAATATATAATTTGGTCAAAATCGGTGAAGTCATCATTTAACATAGGTAATAGACGGTGTGGACAAATTTTATCAATATGATATGTCCAGGAGTCATTCCTCATATAACATGTTGTTCATTGATTAATTAACACCCTGTATACAGTATAATTATAATAGAATGACATACTGCTTTTTATACAAAACTGAAATGTGAAACCCAAACTTAATAATTACTGTATTCGGTAAAAGTTTGTCGTACCTAGAACTATTTTATTTTTTATAAATGTTCTTTATTCAGGTTTTCTATTTAATAAAATAAATTTTTTTTCTATTTTCAGGTAAATTTTGTGACGCCTTCAAAGGTAACTAAATATAGAAATATTACAATTTCAATTATTTTATGTATCAGTATAAATCAATGTTAACAAAATACTAAAATACTGTACCAGAAACGATTTATTATAATGTCTTGGATGTTTATGACTGCCAGAAAATATATGTAGATCTTTTTTTAAAGAAATCTGAACCTTCCCAGTTTTTCAGTGCGAGATAATTCCAGGGTTAGATTAAACTCGAGTTAACTCTGATAGAGACACGTTTTTTTTCAGGCAATTTGAGATCCCGAATTAACTCAGCTAATTTGGTGGGTTAACTCTGAGTTAATTGAGGATCTCAAACTGACTGAGAGCCGTGTTTTTATCAGATTTAAGAGGCCAGTTATCATTGAAAATTTTCTTTTTCAATTTTAAGGCAAATTATTCAACAATGTTATTGTTAATTGGTATTAAAATAAAGGTAATGAATTATAGAATTTTTCTATAAAAAAAACGCAGTTTGGGAAGTCCACGACATATTAACATTTTTGTTTTTTCAATTATCATCGAAATTTCAATGAAAATTGAAATCACTAAAGTGATATTACTACGCGGATTAAAATCAAAATGAGTTTTTTTTGATAGAAAATCGTACCGATAGGACTGAATATAACTCGGCTTATGCCAGCTTTTGTATGAACAATTCAAATGAGATTTGAGACTGAGATAAAGGTTTTTGCGTGCCACCCTATATATTAACGAATGGAAGTATGTAAATATACAGGGTGATGGCCATAAGGTGTAACAAAAGCCTTAAGCGATTAGGAAAACGAAAACAAGTTGGGTTTTTGAGGAAAAAAATCTAAAAGTCAAAATTAAAAAAAAAAGAAAAGCAAATTGACTTCAGACTTACCTCGGAGGTTGTGACACTGGACCGTTAAACATACCAACATATGATTTTGTTAAAATACTTCACTCGGCTAACAATTTTGACTTATGAGTACATTTTCAAGGGGAAATATTTTTATTACATGTTCCCTTCAATTTAATCATCGGGACTCTCCTCGTATTTAAAACTAACAATTTGGTATTTTGATTCCGTCGTCCTACTAAGCTAACAACAACGTGACTGCTCTTACCGGTTGTGAGAGCAACGCATCCGATTATCGGGGATTCTCAATGGGTTTTCTCGTGTTTTTTTAAATGAGTACGTAATGTCCGTTATTAGAACGCCCGTACGTAATGTCCGTTTATTAGAACGCATTTTATATGGGAAATTCGAGAAAAAAGTTGGTTCCCGAAAATGTGTCGGTTTATAAGAATTGCCAGCTTATCAGAGCTGTCCTTACAAGAAATTAAAAATTGGTAAAAAATGGACTTTAATGCATAATTTCGTAAAAAAAAAATCAGGTTGAAGACAAAAACTTGCTTTTTTTGAATTTTTATTTTTTCAAATACCATATTATGTAAAACTACTCAATTTAAAATTATATTTAAGAAAAGGATTTAGTTTTGAAAAGAACTATATCACATTATTGTATGTGTCCATTTTGAGTAATTTGTTTTTGAAAATGTCCCCTCCCACCGAAGAATGTAAAAATAAAAAATAAATAACGAGTTGCATTTCGGTCTCATACATTGTCCAAATTTATTTTTTCTTAATTCAGTTAAATGGTCTCCAATTTCCAATCTCTTAAACTTAGATTGGTATTAATTAGTCAATATACTAATTTAGGTTATGTCTAATTAAGTCTTATTTAAAAACGCATGCATGCTATTAAATATATCTTATAACTCTTACAAGATTTATACAAACTTATCCTTTTAAGTAACATCTTTCGCCTAGTCTTCGATTACAAATGTTTCAGAATTCTCCAAAAACTTTAACATTTTCGGCGATCATCGACCTCAAAAGCACATTCGAAAATTCACAAAGAATGTAATTCCATAAATTGCCATCCCGCATTCGGGTGAGTAATGAAATTATTCCGAAAATTGTGACAGATATTTACAATAAGTGGGCAAAGAAAATCTTAATTCGTTTTAAACATAGCCGCATTTTATTGCTTCAGGGCCTGGGCTTATACAGGGTGAGTCATGAGCAATGCGACAAAATGCTAGGGCGTGTAGGTTGCGTTGAGACAAGAAAAAAATCGTATGGGAGGGGGGGTCTATTCCCCTCCGTTTAGCCGGGAGGGGCAATTTTCGAAAAAACTGACTTAAAATGGGAAAAAAATTATTTAAAATCAACGGCTTCATTCACAATGCTGTGCGATACGTTTTTGAAAAGCCAATAACTTTTTCTTTCATTCTGTGTTTAAATAAATCTATTCTAAGAAATAGTTTTTGAAATATTAATTTTCAAAGTCAAAATTTTGAAAAAAAAAATTGAAAAAAAAATTTCAAATTCATTTTTTTCAAAATTTTACGTAATTAAGTGCTAATTTTAATTTCAAAATTCAATGCTGTTTATAATTTTAAGTCTAAATAAGAAAACCGGATGCAAAAATTTTATGTCGTTCTCAAGAAATTAAAAAAAAACCAAAACCACCTTTTTCTAAGAAAAACATTTATTTTTATTGTAACGAAGCAATTTAAGAAGCATTAATCTTACTTTTTTAGTTTTTAGTGGATATCCTCCTTGTACTGACGGAGGGATTATTTCGGACTAAATCCAGAATTCTTTCATCTAAGATTCTTGACTCATCAAAATTTTTCAAAATTTTGACTTTGAAAATTAATATTTCAAAAACTATTTCTTAGAATAGATTTATTTAAACACAGAATAAAAGAAAAGGATTTTCAAAAACGTATCGCACAGCATTGTGAATGAAGCCGTTGATTTTAAATAATTTTTTTCCCATTTTAAGTCAGTTTTTTTCGAAAATTGCCCCTCCCGGCTAAACGGAGGGGAATAGACCCCCCTCCCATACGATTTTTTTCTTGTCTCAACGCAACCTACACGTCCTAGCATTTTGTCGCATTGCTCATGACTCACCCTGTATAGATAAAAAAAGTCGATTTTCTTTTTTTCTTCTTTTTTCTTTTATTCTTTCCATTCTTCTTTTTGGTTCTAACTTGTTGGTTTTTATTCTAGAATGTTTTTTTGGTTCAGGCCCCTGTTACGGTTGTCAAATTTCAATACGATCTTGTCTCAACGCAACCTACACGTCCTAGCATTTTGTCGCATTGCTCATGACTCACCCTGTATAGATAAAAAAAGTCGATTTTCTTTTTTTCTTCTTTTTTCTTTTATTCTTTCCATTCTTCTTTTTGGTTCTAACTTGTTGGTTTTTATTCTAGAATGTTTTTTTGGTTCAGGCCCCTGTTACGGTTGTCAAATTTCAATACGATAATTGATGTTTATCAACAAAATTGATCCATCGGTATTACCGTTGTCAATTATCAAAAGTTTTGATAATCTGAGAGTGCCAATCAGATTTGAGATCTATTGTGAATAGTTTTATAGACTAGCTTGATATTAACGTTGTCAAACGAAAATAAAATTTTCGGTCGAACCACAATTCAATTGTAAGAAAACACAGTAGATTGTTTACTTTTATATTTATTTATTCAATTAATACGTTTCGGTTGATATATTTTTTGTTAAATTTCACTTTCACGGACATTTGTTTATCTTTTATTGTTTGGTGTGCAAATAGGATGTACATGTACATTGTAGTTACATAAATGTACATTTCCCCTGCGATTATTTCCAGAATTTTTTTTTAAACTTTTTTATTTCACTTATTTACGAAACACAAATATATATAAATACAATTGATATTTACTTTAATTAGGTAATCCAAAATAAATTAAAACAGTAACAAAAAACGTAATCCAAACACAAATGAAAAGATTATAAAACTGAAACGTCAAACTAAATGCCCGTTCACAAGAGAATTTTGTTTATAATTCACAATAGATCAAAAATTTATCAAACGACAATCATAATACCGAAATTTTGTTTGATTGATAAATTTTATCGTATATCAAACAATTGATCTTTGACAACTGTAATAAAAACGTGTCAGTCATAAAAAAGTAATAGAAAATCTACCTCTAATACCTTCTTTTCATCTTTCAACCCCAATCTGATTGATCAATCATCAATCAAAAATTGATCTTCGTCAATTAGAAAAATAAAATCTATACATGTGTCTCATAGTGTACCATATTTACAAAAACTTGTAAATGATTGAATCAATCATTTGATTGTATAAAGGTACTTTTAAAAAATGATACATTTTTCACCTAGATATAGTGAGCACCTCTGTGTATTTCACTTTGATTTCCTTTTGAATGCAGTTAATAATTAAATTTAAATTAAGTTGCATTTGATCCGCGTTATTTTAATGTCGAAAAAGATTATAAACACCAATTTTCCCTTAAGTATCACTTTAAAGTGATTTAAAGTATCATATAGAATTTGACAAGAAGTTGCTGTCAGTGAAGTTCGCCTTTTAGTATGCAACAAATATTGTTGTTGTTTTGTGGTGGTTTTCTGTTTCGTTCCTGTTACTTTTTTTTTACTTTTGTTAGCTTTGTTTTCGACTTTTTGTCTTGCAACGTCAAATTGAAAATCGAACACTTATATTTATTTAATCATGGATAGTTTTCGTGCAAGTGGCCCTATAGTACTAAGTAATACCATTGTATATAAATTTCTATAGTACAATCATGAAGCAACGCCATATATAAAGAAACTTGTGATCCGAACATTTAGAGATTCTGACATTTACTAAGGACCAGTTGTACAATCTTGGTTTAAGTTTTAACCCACCGATTTGGGAACATTATCTATGAAAATCGGTGGTTTAAAAATTTGAACCACGTTGAACCACGATTGTACAACTGGCCCTAAGTGTCTAATCTGTTACCCTAACAATAGTCGTCAACAAAACAAATTAACAATATTTAATGTACTTTATTGGCTCCAAAATCCATATTTCCTTGACAAGAGTCGCAAACAAAACAAAAATCATATATGTTTACGACTTTTGTGAGGGTAACAGAATAAACAACTATATTATATTCTGATGGTTATACAAATAATGTATATGCTGGGCCATTGGGTCCCGCTTATTTTTTCATGTCAAATCCGGCTCTGTGTTTGAAGCAAACATACTGCATTCGTTCAGAGAGCAATGACACCTAATGATCCAGAAAAACAATGATTACTAAATTAAAACTAACAGAAGGTGTATTTATCGCGTGTACGATAATGATATTACTTAACAAAAAAAAAATCAAAAATTTCTGCGGCTTTTTAAAAGGAAAGTTCATGCGGTCATTGGCCAATATATTCATTAACTGGGCAAGGGCTGACAGAAAACAGCTCGACATTGAACATGTGAGGTGCTAATAGGTATGTTAACGATGACGTTCCCGCTGTATTCCATTGTTACAGTTGCGAGAATAATTCTGGATTGAATACTGTTTCATTGTCTTGTACTTTGACTCACATAAGACATGGCCGTGAAGTTGAATGTACCGTTCATTTCTTTTTTTTTATTTTTACGTGTGTCTTTTGTATATTTATTGTTATTAAGAAGGTTAATTTAACTGTTTATTTTATTCGTGTGGGAAATGGGTATGACATTGAATATTTTAATAATGTTAATTGTATTAAGTTGTTATTTTTGAGGACCATGTTAATAAAGTGGACACAAAATATAGTAAGTAGAGTAGATTATTAAAAAGCGAAATCAGAGCTAAAATGACTTTTCACCAAACTGGCTTGTTTTTTAGTGGAAGATAGCCAGAGTGATAGCTAGAATGGCAAAATAGATTCGGAGTTATAATAACCCAATAAATCGACTAGGTAAACTGGAACCACTGGAGTAGAATAACATGATTTAGAATTTTTATAAAAATATGGTTATATCTGCATTGCAACGAATTTAAAAAAAATCTATTTTTGTATGATCTGACTGGATGAAAAGTATGAAAGCTGGAACATATGTAGTAAGCATTTGCTTTAGTTGTTTCCCCAATGAAAGCGTATCTTTTACTTTTTTGATGGCGGAATCTGTTCGAAGCACTTTGAAGGAAACCTGCTTTAATCTCTATTCTTTAATGAAAGTTTAATTATTTTAAATAAAATGATACAAAAATTATATACATTATTTACTACGTATCACTGCACTGTAGATAATGATTCCATTGCTTTTAATGAGTAAAATATACTGATTGAAACATAAAGATCTTCAATAAACATTTCAGTCAATGCTTCACTCACTGTTTCTTCTGAAATCAATAGTTTGATTTGTCAACTCGATAAACGTCCTATAATTGCACCAAATTATAACTATTGAATTTTAAATTTTTATTGGAAATATTGTTACAGAAAAGCTTTCGCCGAGGCTTTGATGGTCCCCAATTTTATCTTAAATCAGTTTGCTCATTTTTGCAATATCAATATTTGAAGTGCTCCCGGAAATATTTGTTCCAAAGAGTGTTTTGAAACAAGTCATGATTAACAAAACCGTCAAAAATTAAATGAAAAAATTAATGTGGAAATTACGCAATATTTTTTTATAAAAAAGTTAGAAAATATATAAGTGAAGCAAGAAACTCCTAAGTAGTCAAAGTCGTAAAGAAGAGGGAAATCAAAATTTCCTGAATTTCTTTAAAAAAATCTAGTCGTTTCTTTCCTATAGGGAAAAAGTAATTGTACATAAGATTTGTAAACTTTTTACTATTATCTTTTTTGGGCTAGGTAATTTCAGGAAGCCTTTTAAAGTTATTGGTTAAATAGCCGTTATAAAATGCAAGAGACCCAATATTCTTTTTTCTATAACTATAGGAGGTACCTGCTTTATACACTTTTACCAACAACTTTTCGGAAATGTCATATACACTGATTTTAGATTTAGTTCCTTAGTGTTAGTAGAGTTTGCAAGAAATGTCCCCAATCCGTTAAAGTGCTAATCATTAACAACCAAACTCTACACATAAAGGTTCGAGGTTCAAACAACTTTGTTGCCATGTCTTAAGTTAGTAAAATCCACCCTCCTTTCGTCAAAAATCAAGCCCACTTTCTTTCTGTTAATAACAATAATCAAACACCCACAGAAACAGAAGTCACAGTCAAGGTCAATGTGCGTTGCTTATAAAATATACACCTACTCATAACTTAATGCTCTGAATTATTTTTTTTTCTATTTTTTGGCCACGCATTTTACTATAAGAGTGTATCGTGCATGCAGCTGGGCCGTGCCTTGCCGTGGCCCGTGGTGCGTGATGTTTTAAGAGAAACATTTCACATACACAGCCAAAGCAGCACAAATGCTGTAAACGCAAACAACAATAGTTTCTCGGGAGCCATATGTTCTTGTTATTAAATTGCTCTCAAGCCAAAGTACAGTGGATCAAAAAGAACACTACTATAGAATCTGAATCGATGTCAAATATATAACAGATTTCTTGTTTAATATTATAGGGTTGGGTACGGGAGCCCGTTTTTCAGAATCCTGTCTTTTAAAATCCTGTCTTTAAAATCCCGTTTTTTAAAATACTGTTTTTAAAAATCCCGTTTTTATAAAATCCTGGTTTTTAAATACTGTTTTTTACCATCCCGTTTATTTAATTCCCGTTTATTAAATTCCCGTTTTTATAAGCTCGCTTTTGGAATAAACACAAGGAGTTGTATTTTAAAAATCGCCGCGATTTTTAAAATAAAACACCTTGTGTTGATTCCAAAAGCGGGATTGAGTTTATTTTACAGCCCAATGCTGATGAGTGATGATGATGGGGTGACATAATCTTGCACATATACCTACGTTTGCCGCTTTATCAAAAACTAGAAAAACAACATCTGTTGAAGTTTATATTAATAAAAAAAAATGTTCACACAAACCACAAACAACTTTATTGCTCAGCCCAGCTTCTCAAATTGGGGAACTGCTAGGTAATATTTATGTGTACAACATTCAGTAAATTTATCAAAATACGAAACGGGCTAAGCGGGATTAAACGGGATTTTAAAAAGCGGGCTAACGAGAAACGGAATTCTGTTTAAAAAGGATTATTAAAAGCGGGATTTTAAAAAAGCGGTACTTTAGAATCGGGATTTAAAAATTTTTTTTTGCGGGATTATAAAAAACGGGATTTTTAAAAAAGGGCTTCCGAACCGCTCCCAACATTATATTCAGCTTAGTTCATATTTTATTTTTATGAAACTCAAGAATGGAAATTTTGTGGTAATATACTCATAATAAGAAATCTACTATACTGATGATACACTACTTACTTATGTGTTGATAGTACGATAATCCGCAACGAAAATCAGCCATAGCATCTGATACGATTTTACATAGGTAGGACTAGGTACATTTGATTGCAATTTGCTTACATAAAAGGTGCCTATCTATTCAGCTCTGAAATCGAATTGTCGATTATAATTGCTCCAATGCGGCAGTTCAATTTGTGAACATAGCCATACCCGATGTGTTTTTTTAATTGAATTGAAACATGTTGTTGAATCAATTTGAGCAAATATTTGAAAATGTGGCTCCGGTGTGAAGCATTCCTGATGAATTGTCAAACAAAACTAACCTAAAAACAGTCGAGAACTTTCAAATCTGGAACAGAAAACAGTGCTGTTTTAAACGCTAAAAACACCCTGTATAAAAATAAATTTAATAAACTTTTTTTTTGTTTGATTAAAGGAAATGTGAAAAAACCTTTTTCAATGCTTTGTTAATTTTTTTTATTTAAAAATTGTAAATAAAACTTAAACCCAGTCTAAAAGACTTGTAGAGCCTGGTTTTGCCTGATAATAAGCTCGACTCATTCCAATCAAGCCATCAATAATTATTCCGATCGTGTCTTACGAAATTATTCTTATCTTTTTCGGGTATGCTTGCTTAATCAGTATCTTAAAGTATCGTCGCCATCTCTTATTCCATAAGACTTAGGGTATACATATGTATAATGATTTGGGTGATATGCCCCTATCCCGACAAAAAAACTTCTTAAATATTTAGAACAAATATGAACATTAACAATTTATTAGATACAAGTGTAGTACGCGGCACCATGTCAAATCGCCTACAACACACAAATTTCACTTGGTCCCAAAATTTAAAAATGGCAACTAAATGGGTGTTTTGTCAGAATTGATAAATAATCCTGCGTCAAAACCAAAACACTCAAATAACTTAAATTTAAAACAAATTAACGGGTTTCCAAAAATATTATTTTATTTCATTATTTATTATATTGATTAATTTTTATTTGTTCATACATATGTATAGTATAGCCTATAGTCCAAGGCGTTTCGCCCTTGTGCTATCTTTTGGGCTCGTCAGATGACTTTAAATTGCGTAATGACAAGATGCTTTTTGCTGGACGTCATCTGACGAGCCCACAAGCTAGCACCCTGGCGAAACTTGATTTTTCTTGGACTATATTAGGCCGCTTAACGCTTTAATTATTTATTTTAATAATAATCCAGGAAAGTCCTCTTAAAATAAAATGATGCTAAGTCTTCTACTTGGTTGAATATTTTCAATTAATTTTTATATTAGTATATAGTATTTGTATCATTATTAATTTTATTTTTTGTAATGTACAATTTGTGTATACTGCTATAGAACTTTCAACATGTTTTCTGCATACAGGGCAGCAATAAAATGCTTGTGACTCTGCAACAGCTTGCTTGCAATGAATTCGACTCGAAACTAAAAGGTGCAAGGTGTTGCAGAGTCAAAAACATTTTACTGCCTCCCCAAATGCAGAAAACAAGTATACACAAATTACCTAAGTATTTCTTTATGAGCTTTGAGTGATTTTATATATTTGATATTGTGTCTATCATTCATAATGATGAAAATAGTTTGATTTGTTATAATGTCAAATTACCCAAAAGTTGGGTGTTGTGACATTCTTAGTTATGGGTTATTTGGTTTTGGGACACAGGGCTTACTAAAAGCCTAAATTTACTAAATCTTGAAAAAAAAAACACATATAATATTAGCTATAGAGAAAACATGAAATCATGTCTGAATCAAAACTTAAGATTTTCCTTTCACAGGATCCATTGCAAAAGCTATTTTTTTGTAATTTTAGTCCATTTGACATATAATTTCAACGTGAAATAAATTAGGTTTGTATAATGCACGACAATAAACAGAAGTCCTATTCAACAAACTGCTCTAACCTACACTGAGTAGAAAAGAGCAAGATTTTAATGTTTAGTGAGACATTTTCTGCTCCAGACGATTTGCTTGATTTATACTGTTCATCCAGCTTTTTTTTTTAGAGAACACAGTAAGTTAGAGTAGGATTTTCTGCACTATATAGCTTTTGAAGAATGCAGGCAGATTGCATATAGTGTAGGAATATCAGAATCAGCTGTTATTCATTTTTGTCTGTGATATTTTTGGATCGGGTTAAATCATTTTAAGAAAATATATTTAAAAATACTCAAAAATAATTTAAATTAGCTACTAAAATTATAATTTCAAATTAAATAAATAAAAAATCGAAAAATCCACCGTCTGAAATTGACTAGAGTGATGAAGGAAGAGAGAAGAAATCACGAGAACGCGATACCAAATGATACAAATATTTTTTTAATAGACTTATCACGTTTGACATTTCCGCTCTAATTTCATCTGACATTTTACAGCTGCTTTACCATGCTCTGCGTTGCTCTGATCTCATCTTATCTGATTTTTTTTCATTTTGTTCACAAAATATTGGTGCCAAAGGTGAAAAATAAATTACAAAAGCATAAGTCAAAATGAATCCATGAAAACTAAAATATCACTAAACAAACCTAATGACTGACACCCAAAAGTCGATACCAACGTTCATGAAAGAAAGTCGAAAACGTAGTGCCTCACGTGGAAACTAGCAGAACTTTATTTTTGGATCATGAACGGTGATCTTGATAAATATGATTGATGATCCATATGGATCATCTCCGTAAATAAAAAACCGCTAATGTCAGATCGCTCACGGACATGAAAATGACAAATTCTATAACATTTTTGGGTGATTTTAATTTTTTAATTTGTTTTTGTTGGAAGATTTGACACCGATATAAAGAACGATTTTTGCTCTTAAACAATATCGGTATATAAATCATGAATACCGGAACTTACGAGATTCAAATCAGGCTTTATTTAATATTCTCTGAATCAATATTATTTTGAATTCACTTTTAAAATTCAGATTATTAATTTGTTGTGATCGAAATTACTTCTTGCCTTGTAATCAATCATATCTGGACCCTTTGAAGCGCAAATAGAGGAGTTGTTTCTTCTTTCTCGTCGTATTATGTTTTTTTCAATGTTTTTAGGGTCCATATAGGATACTCCTCACATGCATCCAGTTCAGTCATTGCGTATATAGAAACTTAGAATAATTGACGAATCTGATAATTTTAAGAATTAATCATTTTCAAACATACATACATGCAAAATATAATAAAATTTAATATATTTTTTTTCAATTCTAGTAATCAAATCAACCAAAACATTATTTATTTTAGTTTACTACAATCGAAAGTAATTAAGAATTATTTGGGCAGATTTTTAGTTTTATTTTAAACTCGGATTTCTCTTATAGACTGTGTTTAAACAATGTAATTGTAAGGATTCTTAAAAACAACGTAAACATTGTCTATAAATATACTCCAATTTCAATGACTTTACTTGAAAATGTGACTATACGTCAACCACATTTTTCACCAATTGAATAAAGTTGAATTAAGTTTAATAAGTGGATGTAATCATCTTAAGCAGACGGAAAACTCAATGGGTCATTTTCATAGATAATGTTTGTCACACTTTTTATTGCCCGAATATTTCTACGGGTATAGATAATAATAAAATAAAACAAACTAGAGATTTCCGAATCTCAAATAATATACAAAAAAGAATTAAACGAATAAAATCTATTTATTGACAACTGTCAAATCGAGTTCAGTGGGTGGGAGTGGGCGAAAAATAAATGTAACACTGCAGCAGATTAAATGCTGCCAATCACCTTGTAGCTTAACTGGGTCATGTTCGAGAATTTTTAAAAAGTATTAAAAAAAGTATGTCTGATTAATTCTTTATGAATTAATCAAAGAAAGGGTTAAAATAAAAGAATTATATATACAAATAAATTCCTAGAATGGTGGAGGTACTTACTTTTATATAAAAAGGGCGCCAGGTATTTTTTTTAATTTAAAGGAAATACTAAACCAAGAAACCAAAGAAATAAAACAAATGAATTAAGTTCCCGAATTGGGATTTTAACAATTTATTAAAATTATTTTAAATGCCTGGAAACCTTTTCATATAGGAACAAAACCTAGAATCTTTTAAAAATATAGGGAAGTGTACAAGTTTACATAAAATGGCGGAAGGCCAATTTTAATATATTAGTATACCAAATAAGAAATTTCAAACAATATTAAGTTATAATTAAAATTACAATTTTTGTGTCACATAAGGCACAAAAAGAAGATGATTTTGGGTTACTTTCCGAACTAACAAAGAAAAAAAGGGGTCGCGCTTCTCGACCGAGAAAACAAATATCAAAAATCAGCGGAGGCCCAAACGAATTTTTATTTTGTCAATATCGGCCACAATTATATAAACTCAACGAATAAAAAAATAAAAACAACAAAAAAACCAAGTGAACTTAAAACCAATTCAACAAATGGTTATATGGGTACTTATCTGTGCTACCAAATGGATCCTTCCTCCTTACATTTGTTCCACACAACGTACTCCTTCAATTTTTTCTCCACTCTACCAATACAAGAGCAAAACAACAATTTTCGAACTACAATATTTTTAAAATTACTTTAATTATAATGCAAACGAAGTCGCTATGGTTTTTCGCTTTTCTTTTCGTTTTTCAATCTTTTCTTTTTCCAAGTCTTCAAAGAAGTGCCTTAATGGCGGACTTCATCTCGAACATCCCCATCATACCATATTGTCGTTTCTTTCGAACCCACTGAGTAGAGGTATTCGGCTACGGTGCATTCGCATAACCTCGCTCTTTGGCTGAGGCTTGCACCGTTGTTGAACCCAAGCCACTATCCGCTCAGTCCTTTACCGTCAATTATATTATAGGAAAAAGTAAAACGAAAAACTATTCACCACACGATAAAGTCCCCTGTCCCAATCCGACCCAGACTAATAACACGAAGGAAAACTGTTGTGTCAGACAAGTATTTACCATTTTTAGAACCAGAACGCTCGCGATCAAATTAAAACATTAAAAACTCGTAGACTTTCGCGCAAACTTTTAGGGAAAAAATACACTAAGTAAAGTCATTTTCTTTTCGTGTTTAAGACACTTTAGATTATACTTTTATAGGTACTACAATTTAAATATAATTTCGATATCTGAACACGCCAGTTTCCACTGTTCAACAAATGACGATAGCATATAGCTCATGTTGCGGGTACATTCTTGTGTTAACTATCCGTCTCACACACTATGATTTTTCAAACGACTTTCCGTCGAACTTCTCCTCAACGATAATTGTAAAACACCTGTTACAACTTTATGGATTAAATTAGTGCAAACCTTCTGGTTTACACGTAGCAGCTTCTGCTAAAATGTTGTTGCCTTCCCAAAGTACTTGAGAGCAGGGCATCTAGCTGATGTCCCAGTCCCAGTTTAAGTTGTTGTTAGGAAAAACTCGAGTTTATCCTATTTGAATTACATTGTTTAAAAACAGTCCAAGAACAACTCAAGTTTTAAAACAACTATGAATATGCCCCAATGTGATCACAAATCACGATTAAAAATGTTACATGATAATCTATTAACATCTTGTGGATGTGCGGTTGTCTGTTCACCGAGCTACAGCCTTAACGGTTGGACGGATTTTTTTGTTCGTGATTCCCTAGAGGAAACATTCGAGTTTTTGTTTTAGCCTGACTATAACTGGTACCTGCCAGTTTCAGTTTTTGTAAATTTTCTCGAAAACGGCTCTAACGATTTTGAAAAAAATGTGTTAATATAACGGAATTTCAGGTATTTGGCTAAAAATTCATTTGGAGTTTAAGTTAGACATTTAACACAAGATGAAATTCACATTAAAGCGATGTTCGATGTTTCCAAATCATCGATATTGGAATCGGTGTTAAACATCGAGGGCCTAACATCGTTTCCCGATATTAAAAACAGACAAAACATCAATATTTCCCAAGATACCTATAGATGTTTTCTGTACCATTTGTTTATACTGAAATAAAACAAATTACCTAACCTACCTATAACATTAAAACACGAAAATAATATTGAATGTAAGTGACAGCCACAGAACAATTAATGGTCAGAATAACGATCGGCCCGGTACTATACGATCAGAAATTGAAATTGAAAACCATCTTTCTTGGAGAAATAGGTTGTTAATTCGAAACAACAGAAAACAACTTCAAAGAAAATGGTTTATAAAAGACATATTATTGTTTATTATTATTATTGTTTGAATCTTTGCTCGCAAGTCAACATGTACACAGACATCGATTATCTGATAATTGCTTTACAGCAACATAGATGTCAAAACATTGATGTTTCAACATCATCCTTTTAGTTCACATTTTTTTTCGTTAACAACAACTTAGTGATAGATACAATTTGATCTCACGTTCAGGCCATTTTTTGATAATTTTCACCTTAAACATAATTTATTAAGTAAATATTTTGTAGTCCTAGAGCTTGCTGAAATTTTTGTTTAGGAACTGTTTAAAGGCATTTAATTTCGCGTACGCGAAATAGTTGTCTACCGCTCCTAAGCATACCGTAAGCGTAGCAACGAAGTTGCGTGAGCGCCTGGACTGCAGAAGGTGGTTAAAATCGCTTAAACCCGCGAAGCGAGCCACTCAGGTACTGTTTAATAAGAAGGCCCCTGCCAGGCGACTGGACAACCACAGGGTATGTCCAGAAGCGATAGAAAACTATTTTTCGTATGCGAAATAATTTGCCCTTAGACAGATATTTTTTATTAAAACAAGAAAACAACATAAATAAAATGTCAAACAAAAATTCGTAAATGTTCGGTGTTAACGCTTTAACTTGTTTTTTGAAGCTTTTCCCTGAAAACCGCGTTTATTATTCTGTGTCAAAAGCCTATTAGCTGCAAAACAAATGTTTTTCAATTTGTTGATGTTTATACTGTGCAAATATAGTAAGAAAAAAACTAATTCCACTAAAATATAACATATATGCATATGCATACTCTCCTGGTTTATAAGGAGCTATCTACATTTATTCATTAAATTTATTCTACCGTGCTTGTTATTAATAAATACATCCTGTTTACACACAAAATGGAGTTTCGAATTTCCTTGAAAGCATTGCATCACTTTAAAATAAACTAGGTACCTACACAAAAGGTTTTTCAAAATAAAAAAAAAACATCCAATATAAATAAAAAAAACCCTGTTGCATTGGTTTATCGTCATCATCATGCATTCACAAATGAATTTGCTGTTGTTAAAATTCTTCAACTGTCAATCTAGATTTCAATACATTTTCTTAATCCTTTAAAATATAAAACGTTTTCTTTGTTTTTATAATAACCCATTTGAGAACTGGTTTCAAAGGACAGTGAGAACATGATCAGAATTTCTTTTGTTGAACAAAGGATGGAAAACCCCTTTGACAAAAATGACAATGAATGCGTTTTAAAGAAATTCATCGAGGGTTCTTTGAAAAGACGTTATGATTTTTTCCTGTCTTTTAAAGGGTTCACAATTTTATAAAGTAAACCCGTAAATATTATCGTTGAAAAAACAACACTGTATAAGTATGTAAAAAGTAGGTCAAATCTGTAAGATGCACTTCAACTAGATGCCACAAATTATTCCCCAACTAGAAAAATGTTACAATTTGAATAAAAAAAAAATACAAGGAAATTGTAAAAGTAAAAATTGTTTTGAAGAATATAGAAAAACCCTAATGTTTGTGCAAAAAAAATAAAAAATTAAAGTCATCTGTCGGATGATTAGAATCTTTTTACGGTATCTGGGTATCCATACGAAATTTCCTTCTTCTTCTTCTTCTTCTTTTCCGACGATATTATGATCTCGAGTGGGATCATAACTTTCCCACTTCACCGATTCTCTACTGATCTGCTTGTGGGGTTCGTCGGGTTGACCTCAGAAAGTGTCGGCAAGCTTCCCGGTTATGGATTGTTCCATGTCTGAGGCCAACTGAATGCTGGTGTCGTTGCATTTGTTTTCTCCAGGAGTTCTTGGGCCTGCCTCTCTTCCGCGATTGTACTGGAACGTTGTATGATAATGCTTTTTGGACGGGGTTCTCAGCGTTTCTCCTAAGTACATGACAGTACCAGCTGAGTTTGTCGTGCTGCATTTTTTGAACGATGGTTTCTTTGACGTGGAGGCTTTTCCGGATCTTTCTACTCCGTATTCGGTCAAGCTTTGTCACTCCTGCTGTCATGCGAAGCATCTTTATCTCAGTTGCCGTCATTTTGCTTTCATACCACTGGTACATAGTCCAACATTGTGAACCGTATGTAAGCGCTGGACGGACCACTGCAGTGTAGAGCTTTTCTTTCAGCGTAGGGGGCATTTTTCGGTCACAAAAGATGGCAGAAATCTCACGCCACTTCATCCACCCTACGCTTACGCGATGGTTGACGCCGTCATCACAAGTTCCTTTCTTATTGATCATAGATCCAAGGTATTTGAACTTTTCGCACTTGGGAAGCACAGTTCCGTTCAAATAAATATCCGGAATAGGCCTTAGTGGATCAGAAAATGGGCAGCAAAGGTATTCGGTCTTTTTGGCGCTTATGCGATACCCATTATCCTCCAGAACGTCCACCCATACGTCCAGTGCTCGTTGCAAGGATGAAGGATCTTGACTTATGATGACTCCATCGTCAGCAAAGAATAACTGAGTCACTTTCGGGTCCCTCACCTTATCTTCAAGTAGATAATCAAGCACTGTTATAAAGAGCAATGGGCTCAAGACGCTTCCTTGGTGTACACCAACTTCGATTGGGAAATTTTCGGTGACTCCTGCAGTGCATCGAACCTTTGTTTTGATCTGCACGAAGATTTCTGGAACTCTTCGTTGCCTTAGGGCCACCCATATCAGATCCCGTGGTTGTCGATCGAACGCCTTTTCAAAATCAACGAACACAGCATGCAAATCGTTCGAGGAATCGCGATGTTTTTCCATTCTGATTCTTACACTCTGGATTGCATCTGTGGTTGATTTGCCCAAGACAAACCCGCACTGGTCATCAGATAGCCGTATTATTTTTCGCAGGCGGCCATCCAACACCCGCTCAACTATCTTCATGGTATGTGACATCAGCTTGATTGATCGGTAATTGTCGCAGTTCCTCGTATCACCCTTTCCCTTGTAAATTGGGAGAAGGCGACAATAATCCAATTGTCAGCTCTTCAGAGAAGGCGAATATGCTCGCAACCCATTTTGCTGCAAGTTCTACGTTGCCTGCAAGCAACAATGCCCCTCCTGTACTTGAGAACGTTAATTTTTCTATGGGACAGGTATTTGCAAAAGTTCTTCAAGATCTTGATATACACAAATCCGCTGGCCCGAATGGTATACCCCCTATACTTCTGAAGAGGTGTTCTTCATCGCTGGCAAAACCATTGCGTAAGCTTTTCCATAGCTCCTATCGTTCAGGAATCTTTCCTAGTAGAAAGAAAACAGCATTTGTCCAGCCTGTCCCTTAAAAAGGTGATTCCTCCTCCCCCTCCTCCTACCGACCAATTGCACTTACGTCCCTTCTTTCCAAGGTCATGGAAACGCTGATAAATCTTCAGCTCAAGAAATATCTCGAAGATCGGGAGCTTTTAAATGACCGGCAATACGGCTTTCGCAGCAATCGTTCCACTGGTGATCTGATGGCATATCTCACGGAACAGTGGAACAAATCTGTGCATCGCTTTGGCGAAAGCAAGATTATTGCGCTTGATATTTCAAAGGCATTTGATAGAGTTTGGCATGAAGCTCTTTTATCGAAAATGTGTGCATTTGGTATCGATGATACTCTTATTCGTTGGATTAGAAGCTATCTTCTGGACCGTTCAATACAAGTTGTATTAAACGGTTTCAAGTCTGATCTCCACAAAATAAATGCTGGTGTGCCCCAGGGCTCCGTTCTGTCTCCGACTCTCTTTCTCATTTTTATAAATGATCTCTTGTCTGTGACTTCCAATCCATTAAATTGTTTTGCTGACGACTCAACCCTCAGCTTTTCATATACGTTTGATAATTCACGGCCTTCGCCTTCGGACGTGTTATTACAACGACACCGTATGATAAGCTCATTAAACTCCGATTTAAACAGCATTGTGAATTGGGGTATCAGAAATCGTGTGGAGTTTAATGCGTCGAAAACTCAATGCTGTCTTTTGTCGTTAAAGATAAACATACCCCCTATGCCATTATCCATGAATGGTACTTGCATCGAGGAGGCCGAAAAGCTTTCAGTACTCGGTATGTGCATCAGTGACAACCTTCGTTGGAATGATCATATTCTTGAGATTGCTAAGAATGCTACAAAATGCTTAGGATTTCTTAATAGATGCAAGAAGTTTTTCACCCCTTCTGATCTGGCTACAATTTACAAGGCGTATATAAGCCCTAAACTTGAGTATAACTCCCATCTCTGGGCAGGTGCTTCTCAAACTTTTCTTCACCTGCTCGACAGAGTTCAGAAAAAGGCGTTAAAATTGATAGGAGAGAGAAACATTAAGGAAACATTTCCATCACTCGAACATCGTCGAAATGTTTCATGTCTTTCTTTATTTTACAGGTTCTTTTATAAAAAAATGTTCACTTGAGGTAGCCAGCTGCGTTCCACCCCTTAAACATTTCTCCCGTAACACTCGTCTTGCTAGGAACGTTCATCAGTTTACACTTGAGCCCAATTTCGGTCGTACCGTGAAATATAGGGATTCTTTCTTTAGCCGTACAACACGAATGTGGAATAAATTGCCTGGCACAATTTTTCCTTACCATTTTGATCTGCAGACATTCAAGATCAATGTTCATCGACACCTCCTTTCCCTTCCTCCCTAAATTCCTATCGCTCGCGCTGTGACTTAACATTAAAAGGGCTATAACAAACCCCTTGAGCGCGTGTACATTAAAAAAAAAAAAAAAAAAAAAAAAAAAAGATAACTTTCCCTCCATTGATAAGGCATTTGCTGACCTCTGAAAAATTTGGAGACGAGAGCCGTAAGCCATCTGAGCCCGATGTCTCCCATCTTTTTCCAGAACTCAGAGGGTATCCCGTCTGGCCCAATCGCTTTTCCCTTTTTGGAGCTTTTCACTGCCGCATTAACTTCTTCGACTATGTCGGGCACTTCCTCATAGTTTGGTGCGGCTGTTGGAAAGTATATTCTGGGGAACTGTTCATTTAAAAGTCCTTCGCAATACTGTCGGCATCTGTGAAAAATTTTTTCGTCATCCACAAGAAGTTGGCCTTGAGCATCGCTTATGAATTCAGGTGAGCAGATCTCCAGCGCATTTCTCCTTCTTTGAGCGGCAATTTTAAAGATAGTTGCGCCCTTGTTAATGTTGACGTTTCGCAGTTCCTGAAGGGCCTGGTTTGCATCAGCAGCCGGTTCAGATATTTCTTCCAACTGCTGATACATGCTCTCCGTACTCTCTGCTTTAAGTTGGGCACACTTCTTTTTTGCTTCTTTCTTGGAGCATCTGTAGGCTTCTTCAAGGCGTGCTTTTTTCTCTTTGTTATGGGAGGGACACATTGACCAAGCTTTGAAAGCTAATTTTTTCCTAGTCATCACTGCTTTGGCTTCATCGCTCCACCACCATGTTTTCTTGTTCCGTTGATAGTAGTGTCCTTTTGCGGTGCCTAGCAGTGATTTGGCTTTCAGAAGGCAGGTTCGTTGCAGAGAATTCCACATATTTTGTGCACCACATTCTTCATTACCAGCTCTGTTGATCGAGTGGAACAGAACATTTTTCATCTTAGTGATAAAAGCTTCTCCCTTTTCCTTGTCCAGATTGTACCACTTGATTCTTCCTGGAGTCTCTGCTTGTTTGTTTTTCCTCTTCGTCTCCATGAGAAATTCGGTCACCAGGAGACGATGTTGCTGGGTAATCGCTTCTCCTAGTATCACCTTGCAATCCTTGACATGTGGCTTCATGAAACTGTTTACTAAGTGGTAGTCAATCTGAGTTTCATTCCCTCCACTGCTAAAGGTGACCAGGTGTCGGCTGTGTTTGATGAACATAGTGTTTAAAACGATAAGACAATATGACCTGCACATGCTAAGGATGTCTTCACCAGGAGAATCCCTGATGCCGTATCCCATGCCACCATGGCAGTCCTCATAGTCCTCGTTGGTCTTCCCGACATGTCCATTCAAATCTCCTCCCACAAACAAAAGTTCTTCTGTCGAGACTTTCTTAAGGAAGTTGTGAAAATCTAACCAGAACTTATCTTTTTCCGCTTGCTCACACCCAGTTTGGGGAGCATAAGCACTGACAATATTCCACACCCTTCCTTGTATTACCAGCTTCATAGAAATCAAACGGTCACTAGATTTTGAAATAGCCAAGACGCTTCCAAGTAACTCTTCCGCAAGGATGATACCGACACCGTTCCGACGTTGTTTCAACCCGTAATAGAACATCTTGTATGAATTCATCTTCACATCCAGAAAACGGGCCCTGTTTCCAGTGTTTCGCCATTTTGTTTCTTGGACGCACAAGATGTCCAATCGCCTTCTTTTCATCATTTCTTCCAGCTCGTAGCTTCGTCCGTTCATACTTCCAACATTCCAACTCACCACTCTCAGATTTCGACTAATCTGTTGCATCATGTTGCTAGCCCCCGGAATCCGTCTAGCTCTGACCCGGTCATTTCTGCTCGGTCCAGGATCAGTACCTTGCATTGCAGGGGTATTGTCTGGCGGGGTAGTGCCTGTTGTATCAGCAAGTCTATCCATAATGCTCGAAATTTTTCGAAAATTTCGCGTAACGTTTTCGCATGTTTTTGACACTGGCATGCGCTAGTTTTGTGTGATCGCCTTTTACCACGCCGGTGATCTCCAGTCGCGCAACCCTAGGACTCACGCATGCACGCTGTTGGGAAAGCTTTAAGGTGTTATTGTGTCGTTAGGCTCTCTTTGGTGTTATTTGCCTATAGATGTTAAAACGAATTTGATACTAGTAACCCACTACGGGGATATGATCGCTGCCGTTGGCCCATAAAGGGTTCATCCGCCACCATCTCTATTTCAGCACCCTGGCAAGTACTGAAAACCCTTACTGACCTTAGCTCTAAGTATTTCAGATTAGCTCATGTAAGGTCTCTGTATTCAAGGCTGTTAGTGACACCGTTGATTCTCTAAGTTGAATTCATCCGCTGCAGACCATCTTTCTGATGGTTTGGCTCGTCCTGGACTATAGCCGAATAAGACAGCCAGTCCTATCCAACAGAGCATTATAGTGTTGCTATTTTTGTCTTTTGTTCAACACTCGCACTTATTAGTTCGGCAAGTCAGATCCGGTTGGACGAGACCAGTACCCGTTGGTTACCACTTGGAGGTATAATAAGCACAATTGGTGTGTATTCAATGTTACATCGCTTCCTATAGCACCCAACCAACATCCATACGAAATTTCCAAACAAAGCAAAATCAATCCTAAATAATATATTAATTTGTACACTTAGAATGGAATCTCATGTTTCATTACAATAAATAGACAATATACTTCAATCTGTGTATGTATAGATTTTAGTGTAACTATCTTAATTCTAACTACCTAAATTTAAAAAGAATTCGAACAATCGGATCTCAAATTTGACTGCCCTGGGAAATTCACTGTACCGAATTTACTGTAAAAAATTTTTATCAAGCGATCAGCCCAAAGAAGCATTAAAAAAAAAAACATTTAAGACCGATTTTAGTTCCGATTAGAACACATTTTGTGTTTCATTACGAAGTTCGTACATGCAAAAGTGCAGAAAATGCGAAGATCTTAAGGATTGTCCGTTGCTATCGTAGTTCTTCATTTAAAATAATTCTATGACTGTCAGCTATCACGTTGTATATTTGTACAAATAACGCTAAATTTAAATCTTTCGTGTTTTCAGATGCGTTTTCTTTTTCATCTCACCTGCCCTGGTGTTTCATATACTTCCAGGCATCCAACGTGTCACTATGAGATTTCGACTTATCTGTAGAATTAGTTTGTTGGTCCCCGAAATCGGGGAATTTTATTGGAAGGAACTGCTTTTCCAACAAAATCTTTAATTCGCTTAAAAAAAAAAAACAATAAAAATAATTACGTTTGTGCCATATTAAAATTTGATCCTTCAACTTGCACCGCCACAATGGTTCATCGCCCCTAATGCGCATTTCATAATGAAATAAAACTCTCAGTCGCACATTAAATTGCAACTGCACTACTTTTTGCAACCCCTTGGCTGAGTGTGTGCAGCAGCCAGAAAATATTCACGAGAGAACAATCGCGATTCGCTTGAGGTAGGTCTGCCGTTTGTCCTGGCTAGCAAATTTTTTTTCGCGGCAACCACAGCACTGAACAGTGAACACAACACAACGAGCAATGTGAGAACGAAGACGTCCTGTGTCCCTATTTTCACGATTATTGTTCTATTCTTGGAAAGCCCCGACAAGAAAAAGGGGTTGTTCCGTACAATGCACTATGTTATGGTTTTACCCTATATTACGATAGAACGAGTTATTGAATTGCATCCCTATGCATGGCTATGGCTAGTTGGTTTAGTCCTGCTGGCAGTATGTGTAGTGTACAAAATGTACATAGCTATGCACGTTTTTCGTCCTTTGTTCTATGTATTTTTTTTATCCTCCATAATGGTTATACTTTGAAGGGGCTTGCTTCTAGCATTGTTTTTGTTTGATCGGTTCGATTTGCTTATTTATTCTATACTTTTGTATGGAATTTTGTGTGCTGTAGTAAGTGCCTACCTCAGTTAAAGTAGTTAGGGTAGGTTATTGGCTTCTTTGTTTGAAAAGTTAAGTGAAGCCGTAGGAGGTCATTGGCAGAGTTCTTTATTAAAAAAGGTTCCATCTATACATATAGGTATACACCTATAGTAGGAAACAGCTATTGAGTTTCGTAAGGACATAATTCTTGGGATAGGTTTCGCCGTAATAGCTAGTCTCAAATTTTTTGAAAGGAATGCAAAAAAAAAAAGATGTTCGTTCAAATGCATAAATGGTCAAACCAGGTGCGAAATGCAGCTGTTGGAAATTCAATATTACAAAAAATATTTCCAACTAATGAAAGAAAAAACCTATTGCAGCATTCATGTTTTTTTGTAATAAGAAGTAATTAACGTATATTTTCTTAGTACATATCTAAGAAAATATACAGGATGTTTACCAAATAAATAATGAACAATGCTTTTTAGTCCAGCAAGAGGTACATCTGTATATGTGTGAAATCCGATGTTTATAATTTTTTACAGAATTGTTTATGATGTTGGCCTTATGCCAACTCCGAGCTCCGAACGCAACTTTGTCAAAAACAAAAAAAAAAAAACCGTGAAAATTTCGGATTTTTTTTCACTTTTGTGACAAGGTCAGTGTCGCTGTACAGCCCGTACAGTTCGTTTGTTATATCTTCGCCTCCAGTCTTCTCTTATGCAGATAGGACCATAAATCACTGCATGGAGTACTTTTCTTTCAAAGCAGCCTATTTGTTCTATTTGTAATGTCCATGCTTCTGCACCATAAATGATGACCGGAATGATAAGTGTCTTATAAAAGGACACTTAAGTTGCTCGAGAGAGGGCTTTGGTCTTCAGTTGCCTTCTTAGCCCAAAGAAACAGCGAATGGCAAGAGTAATAATTATTCTTCGTTGAATTTCACTACTGGTGTTATTCACTGAGTTGATATCGGAACACAAAGTCTCTGAATACCTTAAAGTTATAGCTGTCTATGGTGACGTCGGTGTTGGGTGTCTTTTTTTGTTGGTGTCTGAAGTTTGTGAAGAAAGGAATGATTTTGAATATTTCTTATGCTTCTTGAATCTTGTATGAGCAACCCAAAAAATAAATATATAGAAGGTACGTTTTGGCTGGATTTTCAGAATCATTTTAAGGAAGGACATTTCAAGGGTTGAACGACATATTGTGAAGGTATTTTTCTGCTCAAAGTCACTCTCAAAGTTAAAATGTCTTTTCAGAGACACCGTCTTTTGCAAATAAGTGACAAATCCTCCTTTGTTTTAAATTGTAGGCCCCCTAAAGTTCTGTAGAACTTGTAAAACATCAACGAGGACTTATAAGAACTCTAGAAAGAGTCATCAGGAATTCTTTTCGTGAAGAATCCTAAACATGAGCAGTTCATAAAATAGTCTTATAATGTTAAATCGTTTATTCTTACGTGGTCATCTGACTGAATTTTTGTATGAAGCCGAATAAATGAAACAAGAAAAATTCTTGCATCGATTCGTCCACCAATGTTCATAAATAATTCTTAAGTCCGCCCTCTTTCTAAAATTGCCTCAACATTATTCACAGTTGAAGACAGTGTTTTTAGAAGGTGCCAGAGAATGTTATGGAATTTAATATAATTAGAACAGTTACCCTCGCTAGCTATACTTCCAAATAACCACATCTAACTGCAGAAAAGTGACCGATATCACAGTCGAAGAAGTTGGTAACTCAAAAAAAAAGTGAATGCGCCATACAGATGCACTATGAATTCTGGAAAACAATGGGGCCACTCAAGTATTGTTGATTTGATGAAATTTTGAAAAAGGCTATAGTTTTTCGATTTTGTTCAAACAAATTAATTATTTAATTTTGGGACAATAATGTGTTCGCTTGGTTGGCATTAGAAAAAGTCGGGAACCCTTCGGGTTTAGATTGTTTTATGTCTGAGAACAACTGGAGTTACAGAAGATTTCCTCTTTTTCTTTGCGAAATAATGGGCAATATGCATAAACGCTAGTAAATGCTTTGACTAGTAAATTTTCATAGTTTTGCATATGGAAATTCATAAGTAAAAGAATTTACTAGCGTTTATGCATATGGCTCAATATAGTGACTATTTTTTTGATGAGAAGTACATAGCTTGTTTTTCCTAGCAACGCATTCAAAAAGTTCAGACAGTAAATCATGTACCTACTTATTGCCTGCAGACCATCAATCGATCCGCAACATAATCGTGTCTTTTTTTGCGATTTTTACCGACTGATGGTAAACTGGAAGACCAAATGATCATCAGCAGTGTCGGCGCCCATTCAACTGATAAAGCAATGCAGAAAATATACCTATGACAAAAACAATGTTTGCTTCTTAAAAGTTAACATAAAACTTAAATACTGTTTAAATACTTAAAATTTCCCTCCATGCTCCTTTTCAAATTTAACTCGTTTATGTATGCAAAAATCCTCAAAGTCACCTCAGGTCAGGACATGCCTAGCCTAGGTATACCAACAAAATATTTGTAGAATTATTTTAAAATTGCCCAGACGAATCCTACTAATTGTTTGCATTAACTTTGTTTCCTCTTCCGTAAACAAAACATTGCAAAAGTTATACCTATACAACTCAACTCTCTCACCAACACACGCATCATTAAAACCTATATAATAAAATTGCACAGTGCACATGATGCACTCCCAAATTCACCGTTATACAATATCCCCTACAAACAGTTCATTACAAGAATACAGCAGAGTGCGCATCTTCAATTGATGATGGATGGTGAATTCCTGTGAGCGCATGTCTGACAAAAGTGTTCCACATATTTTCTGGAGCCGACAATGATGGCTGTAGGGATGTTGGCCGTTCATTCGCTTATGTCTGTCTGTTTAAAGTTAGTCCATATAATTTTCCGTATATAGGATAACGAGTGCGGTGTCATTGACTACATAGGGGTTGGTGACCTCGCCTCAGGGTCGACTTCGGTTGTTCAACTTTGCTTGAAAGATTGTGTTGTGATGGAGATGATGATGTTGATGATAACGATTGTATGGTTGATATAAAATAATTTTTGTATCTATGTGAAGGGAATTTTGAACCTATGTGGTTATGTATGTATGTATATGTAGTTGCAGTGTTATTGCTCTGAACAGCTGCATTTGTTGGCGAACTAAATGTTATTGTTTTCCCTCGAGGAGTGCAGTGGATATTTTTTTATTTGAACCCAAAATATTTTCCTATCAGAATTCAATTAAGTAAATGAATATTTGTAGTCGGGATCACTAGAAAAAAGGTAGATAAAGGTACTTAGGTAGGTATAGTTTTATTGTCTTGCAATCATGTTTGTAGGTATACCTATGTACACCACATGGAAACAGTTAACATGCAGTGAGATCGTTATCCTGAAGTATATATAAGCCGGGTCTGGGAGCAATATAGAAAAGTACGGGGTTTAAGTATAGTGAAGCTAAGAAAAGAATTAATAGAAATTTTTCACATGAAATTAACCAACTTTTCAAAATAGGTACATAGGTGTTTTTATTTGCACACCATCTTAAACATTGTTGACTAGACGAGTATGAATGCTTCAAGAGAGCTTTAATTAGGTTTGGAAAAGATCCATGGTTCTGCACCACACTGCACAGCACACACTGCAGGATCGACATGTGAGTGTTTTGTAAGGCACTACCTTGGTTCCTGTCGATAAGGCTTAAATTCTCAATTACCTTTTAGCTGATAATTTTGGTGGCTGAGTTAACAGCAATCCCCATGTAGGTATATTTACTGACCACCTGATGGAAGTTATACATATCAATGGTCATGTTCTGACCCGGTTTTCTGTATGGTTGGACTTTTGTTGATTATATCACATAAGTAGGTATGTTACCTACCTATACTTCATCTTATTCCCGTTAACAACTAACATTATGAGTAAGTAGGTACTTTATCTTATATGTTCGCCTAGCCAAGCTTCAAGGCTGATCAAAACTTCAATCATTATCACACTAATAAATCTTTAAAAAATTCCAACGATGACAAAGAGCTCCGGAAACGTATTGTCCGGAGGATTACATAATACAGGCTCTATCAGGATAATGTGGTTTTATTGTAGGCAATTTACAACATTATCGAATCATGTAAATACTAAGTAGGTAAATAGGTAGGTACCTACAATTGCAGTTGGTATAAGAAAGTCTTGACGAAATTCTTAAATAAAAAAATCTCATTTGAGTAAAGTATAGGGCTTGTAGTATTTAAAACTTTTGTCTTGTTTATTCAGCGATCTTCCGCTGCCGGTTTTATTCTCATCACCTACTCCTAGTGCTCGTCATCAGGCAATGTGCTCATATGAACAGTCTGAACGCATTGAATACAAATACATTTTTGTCGGCCCTCAGAATTACAAATTTACAAAATTTCTGTATGGGTACATAAATAGGTACACAAAATTATGAAATTGAAGATTTTTTTTAAAGAATTCTATTTTAATTTCAGATAAATGTATTAGAGTATGAGTCATTATTATTTTGGAATACAGAATAACGAACCATTCAGATTTTATTTATTTTGTTGTAGGTAGGTAGGTAGGTATGTATACCTACATAACTCGACAAGTCATTCATATAGCGTTAGTCTTTTAGAACGGATCAAATAAATAATGAAGGGAGCTTTTGACGAACTATGTCTTCCTATAGTTAGGTATTATTTCATCATCAAAAAAACGGAAAAATAACATTTTACCCAAGTTATTTGAGAACCTATAAAATACGATAGTTAGATTGAGATGGAAGACGTCCATATCAGAGGGACTTACTTTCATTTTATTAGGTAACATATGTACTGTAGGTACATACCTACACCTCTAAACATAGGTAAGTAGGTACCTACCTACCTACCTACCTACTATTTCAACTAAACTTACACTTTTGTTATTTCAATGATGATTGAAATCGATTTCCATCAGTGAAATCACAAAGTGATAAGTAGGTAGGTACCTACCTACCTAATACGTATTGATATTATTCCTACGCGAATTAAGTTCAAATTGTGTTATTTTTTAATAACTAGGTAAGAAGGTACCAATTAATACAGAAATTTGTAACATTTGTTACATAATTTGCATAAAATTGAAAAAGAAAATTTTGAATGATGAGTTTCAATGATAGCTTGCTAGGTAGGTAGGTACTTCTCAAATTGTCAAAACACCCCTAAAAGAAATAGTCAAATAATTAAAGATTCCTTATGAACCAACCTACCTACTCCTACATGACTACATCCCCTTTATTTTGATGTCGTCATAATGACGTTGCCGTTGACCCTTAATGTTTGGGGTTAATGAAACCAATTGACACACACAGCATAAAATTATTTACACGTTCTCTTTTCAAGCAGCAAAAGAGGAGAAAACAAAAAAAAATATCCCCAAAACAGAGAGGATTTCCCCCACCCAATTAGCTCTCTTTGAAACAATTCTCTTATTTCATTCGTATAAAATAGATTATTATGTTCTCTTAATATAAATTCCCTCGTGACGTCAGATCCCCTACGTCAATGACACCAACCTGACCGATTGATAAAAATAAAAAGTTGACGCTAAAAGAGAGTGTATTCTCCTTCTTTTCTTTATCACTTTGTTTCGTTCGTCGTTGGTATTTGTTTTGAAAGCGAATTAACTTCCGCATTGCATGCGCACTTCTCTGGGTCTGGTTGTTGTCATTTTTAAATGCATATTGCAACAGAAAACTATTGGATTCGCTCGCACTTGTATAAATATCATGTATCGATATAAAACAAACATAATTGCGCACTCTTTAGAAGCGTCAATCCGATAAGGCGACAATAGACTGAAATAGAGGACTGGAGTGGACGGGATTAGATGTTGCGAAGAAAAGAGATAAAAAGAGGTGGACAAAGGGAATGGTATGTGCGCTTAACGGTTTCACTTCCAGATGGAGTAATGGTCTTAGGGATGAACATTTTGAAATTTCAAACGAAGTAACGGTTGTTCATTTTTAAATTAATGCCGTTGGTACCTATATTTATGTATTTGTGCTAACTTAATGTTCTCACTGAAATGAATTGAAATTCAAGTACCTAGGTACCTCCTAGATTATGTAGGCATGCAAAAAAAGATAGCTAGATAGGTACATACGTAATTATACCTAGACCTACATAGGTAGGTGTATGTGCCTACCTACCTATATTGTTATAATATTTTTGCTTTAAGTTTTTCTTCAACAAAATGTAATTGCTTCCTTAATATCTTGTTTAGGTAGGTAGGTATTATCATTAAGTTTATACACATAGAGAAATCATGTGTAAGTTTCAAACTTTGCTCGTAGGATGTCGTTACTATCGACTTGTTTATTTTTTACACTTGTAGCAATTAATCTTGAGTTAAAGGCAAGACAAATAAAGAAAAACAAATACAAATGTACATATGAAGAAGAATTTTGTTCTGTTCGGTTTAAATGATTTTCGTTACAGCGAATTAGGGAAATTATGTTTACTCGATATGCTCATTTAGCGACATCTACTTCGGTGAGTTTGAAACCATCTTGATTACTCTATGTGCTTTCTTATAAAGAATTATTTATGTAAGAAAGAAAATTACTTACCTATAAATAAAAATGTTGAAAGAAATAACTGTTTTCTATCAATAAGCATGTACCGACCTATAAAGTTGGATGCTTACAATGGAGACTTTCTTATAAATGTTAAATTTTCTGTGTCCTGATTTTGTATCAGAATAAGTTTCTTATATCAATGTTATTCTTATAAACGGTTTTCTTATATAAGGTAAATTTAACACGTATTTTAATGAAAACTGCATGGTGTTTTGGAATGTCTGTCTTATTAGCGTGTTTTTCTTATATGAGGCTTTCTTAATATACGTCATTTACTGTACCTACATTACGTATTAAATAAAGCTGACATGAGCGATTAAAATTCCAAAATATTAGTATTTAACGCTTATAAGAAACACGCTTATAAGAAAACCTCGCTTAAAAGAAACCTAAACAAAAGCAATGTGTACTTTTCCATAGTATTTTTATGTTAAATTGTCTGTGAAATGCGTTCAAAAGAAAAACACTGATAAAAGAAAACATTTTTCAAACTACGATATTTCCAATTTCCATTTAAAGATAGTTTTAAGAATATAAGAAAAACTCGGTTATAAGAAATAAATATTGTGCAATTTTTAAGTTTCTTATAAGCGTTATGTAACGTATACTGATCTCGAACCAAAAAATATGGATTTTTTTCATTCTTTTCCAATCTTCTCACAAAGCAAAAAAAAAAAAAATCATTAACATTTGCGGATGGTGTTAGTGTTTGGTTTGGATCTCAAAAAAACTAGTTCTCTCACAGAACAAACTAAATTTTAATTTGTCTCTTTCTCTCATTCGTGAGAGATCGAAAACATAAAATTCAGACAGTGTTGCTAGATTTTTTGAGCGATATTCCCTTTCAATGACCTTGAAATTCCAATTTTTCCTATTAAAATTCCCCATGGATTCCCCACAGTATATTTATTTTCCGTCTATCTTATAAATTTGTAATTTATCATTAAAAGTAACAAGCAGAATATATTTTATTTTGTTATCTGACAGAAAAAATAACAAAATATATTACTTTTCACATTTACTCCTCTCCTTCAGAAACCGTGGATTTGCCAGAAAAAAATAACATTTGTGTTGATCTAGTGCCTGATATAAACATCTATCAAATTTTATCCGAATCTGTTTAGGCGTGATTGAGTTAACAAAAATTCAAACATACACATTCAAACATTCACATGTACATTTAATATTATTAGTAGGATTTAAAAAAAAAACCATACAAATATATGTGAAACAATTTGTTGAGAAAATAACATACATATCTACTTATCCAAATCACGGCCAAAATGTTAGGCGTGTAATCTGACGTTCATTTTACTCACTGGAACACTCGCATTTGTTAGTTGAATCGCTTTTCAATGAAATGCGACTCATCTATCTCACCTGGAAATTTGAATTAGCTGAATATCGGCACGGATCTCACAAAACATATGGGTTTATGCAAGATCCACTTAATCGATTCCTTTTTTTTTTGTTTTCACATCGGTTACCATAAAAAATAAAAAGTAAATGTCCTTGAAGTTCAATATACTCTTAGGCCGTGTGCCAATTGCAGACTAATTTTTGACGTCTGTATTCACGTCAGTTGTGTCAAAATTTAGCAATGGGATCAAATTTAACAGCACTTTTAACGCAAATGGCACACAACTGTACAGAGCAACAAATTCATTGAAGTCTTCAAAATCCAGAGTTTTATTGATATTTTCTGCTCTAATGACATTTTGAGCTAACTTGAATAAATTTTTGGTAACTCGCTCTAGAGAATATGCAAGAAGACTTGGTTCCCTTGAAAAAGTCTATTAGTGTATGCACTAAGCAAAAAACAACTTAAAATCAAATAAAACAACCTTGAGTCAAAGTAAATTCGTTACAATTTAATATTTAAAATCAAAACAACTTTAAAATAAATTTAACCTAAAGTCCTTTTAAAATTGAAATTGTTTCAACTTTGAATTAAGGTTGTTTAAATTAAAAACACAAAATATCAAACATTTTATGCTCTAAACTAAAATCATCGAGTCAAAGAAAATTTCAGTTTTAAGGCGAAAGATAAAAACAACTCTTTTTTTGTTTTTTGTTTCTTAGTTTTTGTTGTGTCCAATAAAAGTAGGTGTTGAAGAACTGTCCAATTCTCGTGCAACCTAACAACACAAGAGTGGAGTATAAGCCACCTTGTTCTAGACGGACTGAATATTTTTCCTCTTTTGGTTTTAAAATATTCTTGAAACTCTTCCAAAATAGCACCAACTTTTTGCACACATATAGGTACCCAGGCGCGTGCTTGGAGCAAATTCGCTACCGGGATTTCAAATTTAAAACACCCCTCTACACCTGCTCTAAAAAACAATTATGTAAATTATGTATAGGTTTACCAAAAATATTTCACAAAATCTAATTTTATGCAAAATAGACGTGTTGTTACAATTGTCTTTTTTTACATACAATTTTCTATTACATTACCGTAAATTGTACCTATGGTTTTCAGGAGTTTTTGCTTGCGAGTAATCAACGGCAATTCCCAAAAATGTTGGGTGAACAATCACGCCAAATCACCATAAATGTATAAATAATAGATCACCCAAAAACGGTTTTTCGCGGTTCTTCATATTTTAGGTGAATTTTCCTTTTGGTTTTTGAGACATTTTTCATAAGGACAGTAAAGAAATAATAGTTATTCATATGTGTTTAAGGTATTTAAAAAAGTATTTTTGTCGACGTAGCAAAGTGCAAATGGCATAACATGATAACGCTTAAACAATATAAAGGTGAGCCACTTTGCATATCATTGTTATCTCAACCTTTTTTTTACGAATGCATAACTTGACTTACATCTTACAACTAAAGTACCTACCCACATATAAAAATGTAAGAGTAAAAGACTCATTTCGCTTCCTTGTGGTATACCAACTTCTATTGGGAATTTTCTATTGACATCTTACCGTTGCGTTGTTTATAAACTATATAAACCTTTTCTGAATTAATGAGAAAAAAAAACGTTCAGCTATTGAAATTATATGTATATAGGTAGGTATGTACATATAAACATGTTAATAAAGTTTTGTCTTTTTTCTTTTTAGAGTATCACAATTTACCAATTTGAATTTCACAATTTCAACCAATGTAACTGACCAAACCTATCAGTTTATGAGGTAAGTCCACCCAAAATTATTGTAAAAACGTCATTATATGACAAAATCTAAATTGTGGCTATATTTCTACATAGCACAATCATATTTTAATAAAAACTTTTAAAAACATGTAGAAATTGCTATGAGTATTGTTAATACGATGTTTATCAAAAGCCATGCAACTATGCAACATAATAGATACCAGGTGAAGAAACCTTCCATCATACACACTCGATGGCACTCAAGAAACTATATTTTGATCTTTAACCTCTTTTTGTCAAGCATAAGGCCTTATTCTCCTCTGTGCATATACAATTTCTATATTTACCACCAATAAACAAACCCGAGGAGTGGTAGGTACCCAGTTCCTCAAAAACAAAAAAGGAAAAAAACCAAGCACACCAACCTGCTCGAAGAAAAATCAGTTCATGTGAAACTAAACCACTTCCTAGGGGGTTGAGAAACAATGGTTGAATGCCTCATTCCTTGGGTTATATGGGATTAATATTAGCATTCACCCATCATTTAACAGCAAACAAAAATCAAGCAGTACCTATATGTGTGGTAATGGGAAAAGGGGAGGAGGGAGTCTTTCGCATATTCATGTAAGTAGTCTCTCTTCTTATAACCCACCCCTCATTCAACCAACTCTATCCTTGGCTTAAGGAACACATCAACATTTTTGCAGCGTTTCAGCAATTATTCGAGTCAGAAATAAAAATGCATATAATGAAGAGAACTGTATAGTAGCAATGACCCTTAATTGGGACAAACACCAAGAATCATCCTCGCCCCTTCCCAGCCTTTGCCGTCACTGGCACAGCAGCGCCGCCGCTGCCGGCCGCCGCAACGCCACCAAACACCTACTCTATATGTATACACTCTTATTAAACTAACGCAAAACTATTGCGCGCTACATTTTTGAATTGGTTGCACACAACGATGACATCATGAAGACGAGCCATATTATTTCTCCCTCAACTTTTCCTCCCACATACCTATACACGCATATTTTGTGCAAGTATGTGTCTAGTGCACTGAGGGGTAGGTCAGGAGCAGGAAACGATGCAAATCCATTGCTGTGCAATACAAGGCCTGTCGCAGGGTGGTGCTGGTGCACCGTCAGTGAAGGGTGGGCAGAGGCAGAGGGTGAAGATATTGTGGCGACTTTTCACTGAAAAACATAACCTAGAGACAGAATTAGTGAGCGACATGCAGTGAGAGCGTAGAGGAGAAGGGAATTCCTTTGATTTTCATTCCCTTTCGAGTTCTGTCGAGTTTCTTTTTGTTGCTTTTTCCCTTGCAAACAATTTTCGCACTTGATGCGATTGCAGTGGTGATACATAAATATATGGGTGATAGTAGTTGTGAATGCAAAAAGGGTGGAGTACAGATGCAAAGCATACTAGTGGAAAGCAACTATTAGCGAGATAAAAGCTTTTCCTTTACCTATTTTCCGAACAATAACCTTTTTCCTTCAACTGCGAGAGCTCTTGGGAATGAGGGTGGGTGGTGGTGTTATTGTGTTTTTTGTTTTTGTTTTTTTATTTTAACCATATAGATGTTGCACATTGCAATTTGTTTAGTAGAGAAAATGTGCACTTTTGCATTTTAATTACTATTTTTATGCACGGGGATTTGTGCTGTTTTTGTTCTTTTTTGTTGTATTGCAACAAAAATTGTACTTCCTGTGGGTGGTTTGGGATGGCTTCGGTGCACAAATCATTAAGAGTAGGCCTAAGAGTTTGTTTCGCATAAAGGCAGCGCAGCACAGATGGGCATTGAACTTTGGATTACTTCTGGGATATTCTATATTTTCCTTACAGAGGAATGCAGCTTGTTAAGGGTTCATGTTGGCAAACAAGTTGCATGTACTTAGGTATATAGTTTGGTTGAATGCGAAAAAAATATTTATCAATTGTTTGTTTCATTTAAAACAGACATTTGATTGAAGTGAGTGTAGCAATATGTATTATATACATTTAGAAAGGTATTGCTGCAGAGAAAAAAAATCCTGAGTGACAGAATAAATATCTAAAGTTGAATATATGTATTTTTTGATTATTTTTAGTAGTCATCTCGGCAGTAGCTTTAAATTTATTACAGGAAAGACTAGGGGCATTCTTATTAATCAGTTGGGATCAGATTTCTGTTGTTAAGGCACGAATTAGGTACATCAAGTTATGCATTTGTACAAAAAAATGTTTTGAGATACAAATCAAACATGATGATAACGATGATATAAAAGACGAAAAAAGTGGGACCATCAAATCTATATAGATGTCAGTTAAGCTGCATCATATAGTAGCTATTTAGACAGCATAAACGTCTGAACCGATTTTCTTGAAATCTGTCGGGTTTTCAGAGCATTTCCTAAGAGAAATTATATTTTTCTTTCTATAGCTTGACGCGTTACATTATAAAATACATATGTATGTATAACCGCTAACGAAAATCCAATTTGACTCGAAATAAATACGATCGATTTTGATAAAATTTCATGTGATAAACGGTGATGGATTATATTAGAATTTTTTTTCAGAAAAATCTCATTCAAGTACTGACTATCTCGTTAACGCCCGTATCAATTTTGTCAAAATTAGATATTCAGCACTGAGGTAACTTGATCAAGTTCTAGCCAACCAGTTGGGTCCTTTAGTCGTACACAGCTTATTCTTAATAATTTAATGCAATTAGCCACCATCAATATACCAAGCATATTCTTAATGTAATCTCATTGTAGTGTAAGACGTTTCTAAGTTATTTTCGATCAGAATCTTGTAGAAGAACATATTTATTGGTTCATTGTATAGAGTGTAGGCATTCCTTCTTGAAAGTATCTAATTAGTTTTCAAATTGAACAAAATAATTCCCAAAACTTAGCTCCAGATTTTCCAATGTTGCAGTTATCGGGAGCCTTGTGTAGCTACAATATACTATAAAATGTTTTTGTTATAATACAAATTCTATATACCTACATTAAAAAAATTAATAAATATAGAATAATAAATAAAAATAATTTCAACTAAGTAGAATTTAGTGGACTTGTTGAATTATTGATTCAAATTAGCTTTTTATGGCCTTTAGTCCATGAAAAAATGGCGTTTCGTGCGGATGCTCACTTTGCACTCATCAGTTGACGACGAGTGAGCACCACAACAATTAGCGGCAATTACGGGCAACAACTTGAAATAAAGATAAGGAATCTTTCGGAGCACATCCTTCCATATATATATGGTAATACCACTATCAGTTGTTCAACGTGTGCTTCATCAGGTGTATAGAATCAACTGATATTAAATAATAAATAGAGATCTTATACAAGAAAGTAAACAATTCCCCCACCCCCATCCTGCGAATTTCAGTCTAATAAATTTCTTCGGCAGCAAATTGTGGCTTTCACAAATCAGTTTGATATTTGTCAAATACATAAATAAAAAAAAAATTAAGCTATCAAAAAGTCAATTTTTCTCGATTTAAAAAAAAAATAATTCGATTAACTTTGAGTTATCTCTGATGGA
The DNA here is from genome assembly GCA_951217065.1 of Baccha elongata. Lineage (NCBI taxonomy): Eukaryota > Metazoa > Arthropoda > Insecta > Diptera > Syrphidae > Baccha > Baccha elongata. Next base: position 64,802,447 of record OX578274.1, read on the forward strand.
AACACGAAACAGTTTGAGATCCCGAATTAACTAGTAGTATATGTCATTTAATTCAGTCTTGTTTTTTTTATCGCAAACAGGTATACCTAAATGGAAAACGAAGAGTTCGGTGAAAACATTTTTGTTTGAATGAAGAAACTGAACGAGAAGTTGGAATCGGTTGATTATTGTGGACTTCACACGGATATTGAAGCCTCGCATTTTGCATGCTGCAATCACTTACTTTGTTTTGTGTAAAGGCTTCTTGAGACTGACATAGGGCCTTCTTCTTCTTGATGATGTAAATGTTCTGGATTGGGACCTTCCCATACCTACATATATCTGCTTATGAGGCCGGTGTCGCTTACGGTTGCAAAACTGCAAACGATACATCGATGTTTCGAATCCTAAGAAGCCGATGTATCGATGTTATTTATAACGATGTTTTAACATCGATGTTTTTTGTTTTTTTTTTTATCACACTTCATAAGAGATGGAAGGAAAGTGGCCAACATTTTAGATTCTTCCGAAGAGTGTGAAAAAGAAGGAAGGCCTTTTGCTTTTTGGACATATCACAAACACTTGGCGCATCAAAACATCAAATCCAAACAGACTTCTTCTTCCATCTTCACAACAACGGAGATTGTAGTGCAGATTTATCTGGCTTCAACTGTAGCAATTATAATATACATAACTGAAAATTCGGTCGAAATGTGGAATGATATGGAAAATGTGTTTCCAGGACTTTATAAACAAGCTACCAAATATTTGCACATTGTGGCTACGTCAGCTCCAAGTGAACAACTTTTTTCTAAAGCTGAAGCAACTATTATCCAACAACGAAACCGTTTGACAGGGAAAAGGTTGTCCAAGTTGTTACATTTTTAAATTCTGTTTTGAATAATAATTTAATAATTCTAAATGACAGCTTATTTCTTTTCTTTTGAGTAGAACTTAGGCACTTTATAGGTACTTTTTAGATGACTCTTTAAAAAAATTAAGAGAAAAGAAATGTGTCCTTATATTTTTTGGTATTTTCAAAAAACATCGATGTTTTTGAGGCCGATGTTTTTGACATCGATGCTTTTTTTTAAAAACATCGATACATCGCGCCACCGATTTTTTTATACGATGTTTGCATCCCTTCGCTGCATTTGAACCAGGAGTTCTTATATAAGCTTATCTGCTCATTTTTCATAATTAGTCGAAACATTTCCCCATGTTTTCGATATTGAAGTTATCTTGGTAACCAACAAACTCGCTGTTAAAGAAGCTTCAATGTGTTATTGTACCGCTAGATTCCTTAGTCTTAGTCGCTTCTTAGGACAAGCGAGATTCTATGCAAGGATATTCTCAACTGTTCCTTGACTTGGAGAACTACTGTTTATTTAAATGTAACACAAATGAATTACCTATATTTTCACTGACCTACACCAGATTATCCTTCATGACAAAGTCATCATGCTAGTGGTGTGCTTGTGTCACGTTTCTCGCTAAGATATCTTTTATCGTTTAATAAGTTCCATAAAGCATAAGCTCGATCTAAGCTTCATTTTTAGTTGAAAACCAAACAGTGGCTGTCAAGTGACACCAGGATACTGGTATACTTTGACGCAAATATGGAAAGCGGAACAAACCAATATGTACATTTGAGTGTACACATTTTATAAGTGGTATTGTGAAAGGATATTCAGCTTTAGTGTCACTGCTTTCCAGCTTCAGGATGTTGCTCCAAATTCGTTGCTTCGTTTTATTTCGCCATTGGAATTGGGTTAATTCAGAACCACTTCCTGATATGCATCCTGTTCATATTTCTCCTGTTTCTCACCTTCGTTGTCTTCACGATGCAAAATCCTTCTGATTTTTTTTTTCTTATTTGCTTTCTGCCTTTTGTTTCTTTTAACGCTGGTTGATATGCTGACGCTGCTGCTGCTGCATAATGTGAACAGTGATAGCGGGTGTCAGCTTTTATATTATTCTCTTTGTTTTTTTTTTTGTATTTGTTTGCTTGTTTCAGTTTTGTGTTTGTGTCCTGAAAATTGCAGACATATTATAAGGACGAAAGATATTGTAGAGTAGAGCATATTTCTAGAGGCATGTGGGGTTAACTGAGTTCAGTTTTTTTTAATTTTTATTCAGATACTCGTACATGAAATTAGGTTAGTTTGTTTCTTATACATATCGGTTGAGATTTATAGCGCATTTTTTGTTTGTTCTTAGCTTTCAACTTATAAGATATTATTTTAAAGAAATGAAGTACAGGTATATCATGCACATTTAACGTTCTTATAGTTAATACTTATGTAAAGTAAACAGCTTAAACTTTTTAATAATTGATATTTACTTTAGAAAACGTTGCTGTAACTTAAAAATTAAAAAAAAATCAAATAGTAATCGAAACCAGGGACAATTAAAGCGTGACAATTTTCAATTTTATGTAGTAGGTAGGTAGGTTATACAATATTTCACGCAGTCAAACATTACCCTTATATTAGGTTCATGTATGTTATATTTTTAACACATTGAAAGTTCGTGTTGTGCGGTTTAAAATAGATTTTTTAACTTCTCTTAACTGATAAAAAGATTTTTATTTTAATTTTTGTAGTATTTTTTTTTAAATACTGGTTTTCAAAAATTTTTTTCTGCAATATTTGTAAGGTTTAGCAGGACTCCTTTAATATCGAATGTTATCAAAATCGATGAATAAATTTACTTGATATTATAGTCAGTATAAAAAACTGTTCTGTGATAAGAGGCAACGTTTAAAAGCTTTTTTGGTTTTTTTTTTTTCAGAAAAGACAAACTTCATTGTTGACAACAAATCACTCGCGAAATTTTATCAAAATCTGTCTTATTTTTCTTGAGATAAATTGGAATTTCGTTATTTAATAAAACAGGAACCCTTGTCTTTTAAGCTAGAAAGAAATTTCAATATCTCCTTTAAGAAATGCATATTTGAAATTGAAACCTGAAATCTAAAGCAACTCGGTTCAGCAGTTAAAGGGCTAGGTATTCATACAACCAGACTGACAGATGTCATATTTGATGTTATCTTTTAGTACATAGAATCGCAAGTAATAAAGTGTCAGTAAGGAAAATTCGCATGTTTTTGTTTTTCATTCACTCCAAAAGCTTCATCCTTACTAGGATACGAAGGCACATGATTTTTGTTGTTGGAATTGTAAATTTGTGAACACCGTTACTAAGATACGAAAATATTATCGGCTCTCTATCAAACACTTTCAATGTCTTCCTTGTCTATCACATTATTGTTGTCAGAACCTCTTGTACAGAACCTCTTGTGCCCTCCCTTCCTTTTCCAAACAATTATCTTCATTCTTTCATTATATGTACATGAAATATCCCACGTCAAAAATAATTCGATGCTAGCTCCGCGAACGGTGAAACGCAACCCTAACGCCCGGATCGACCACTTTAAAAACTAGAACTGTAACTAGAAAACATTTGTAAAATTATAAAATAAAGGAAATTTTATTTTATAACTAGTTTTCAACGAGTTTTAATCAATTTGAACGATCGGGCGTAATAGTTTCGGGTTGGAATTTTACTATAATTTTTATATATACAACGCTTAGCTTTCTTGTACATCCAGGATTTCTTTCAAATATTTTTTAATTGTATATTTTAAAATTTACACTCAAATAATTCACTGACATGACTGACTGGTGTGACGTGCCTAGAAGAGGTAACACATTTACAGTACGTTTTAATCAAGATGAGAGGCAGGGTTTTTGAAAGTTATTTTGTAGGTAATAAATAGCTCTTTTCTAATGTCATTGCTATAATACTGCTGATAACGTTCTTTAATACAAAAACAAATATACAAACCTAGTACAAATGTTCTTGTTTTGGCTTCCATATTATGAAACACTAAACTTGGCAGTCCGAAGAACGAATATTTCGTATTCAAATATAGGTATTTCATTTGGCTAATTTTTTAGTTATGATAGTGGGTGCCATAGTTTTCAAACACATTCAAATAATTTGTTAACCTGCTTTTTACAACGCGTTTATTTTTCTTAAATGATTTTAAATATTTCACAAATATTTGTTTGAAATTCTTCACTCTTATTGCGACTGATAACTATCAAACGATAGTTGATAGATAATGATAATTGGTATTTTAAAAGTGAATCAACCAAAAAATTATCCAACTTCTCACTAATAATATATTACTTTTCTTTCCATTCACAACAGTCAGCCTTATTCGCAATGATTGAAAATATTATAAAATATTGAATTCTAATATTTACAAACTAGGTACCGACTGATAGTTTTTATATAGGTACCTACTTTACTTAGTCATAATATCAGTGCTTAATGCAGCGTATCTCCCTTTTTTTTCATTTTAGAAAAAAACTTTTATCGGTTATTTACTCAAAGTTAATTTTATCATCTCGTCCAAATTAAATTGCCAACTCTATTTCTTTAGAATTAGCTTGTATCCATTGCAACCTTTTTACGCAACATGTCTACAAAAAGTTCCGTCAAGTTTACCGTTATATTTATCAACATGTCACTTAATTTACAACGCCCTTGTAAAATATGTGATTGTGTGTGAAAGCGAGAAAAGCTTTCTTTATTTGGTTTTCTCTCAAAAGCTCATTTTCTAAACATGTGTATGTGTTTTCCTCTCTCGCTCTCAACTGAATACATATGCAGTTTTCTTATGACCCCAACACAATTAAAAGTCTCATTCTACTACATATCAAAAAAATAACATCAAAAGAAATGAAAAGTTCACAGATGCAAATAACTTATCAGTGCATTAGTATTCACCACAGCCAGTTCCTACAGAACAGACACATTGAAAGCGAAAGGCCATTGGCCGGAATTTTGTTGACCTACTAAGCGTGAAATACATTGTCATTGCCGTCAAGCTATTTTCCTCATACACACATACAATGATTCGTTGCAGCCTGCAGGTACCTTTTGATATGGAAGAATGTGCGCGACTGCCGCGCCGGCTGTCATTTAGTCGAAAAGTTAGTCAATTAGTCAGTCAGTCGCCTGTGGCCTGTAGGCGCTTTTCAAAGCTTACGCACTTTGTTTTGTTTAAAAAATTCAATAATGGTGAGAAGTCGACGAGTACGTAAAGGGTGTTGGATGTTGGGTGCTTATGTCATAGACTTAGAATGGGATTGCAATTAAGTCATTCAAAAGATTACAAAAAAATAATAATAAGTTTCGCTTTTAATTTATCTGTACATGGAGGGGTGGTTGTGTTGTGCTGTCTTTATGTTAAACACTTTCCATAGGTGCGAGCTTTTTTCTTTTGTTTATGTTTTACTGTTCTCTCAAATGCGCTGTCCAGTTCCAGTGCAACGACGAATGTATTGTCGTTTTGTTTGAATTCGAGTAACGCACATTATGTTCTCAAGTTTAAATAAAAAGGGGATGAAAGAAAGGAAAGTACCTACCTATCGCTGCTTTTTTGCGTTTTGATGAATACGTAAACTACCTCTACGATTACCTAGGTACTGTTCTAAGCGAAAACCTACTGAGATATGTTTACTCGCTGTTCTAAAATAAAGATTGACTATGTACCGTGATCAAAAGACAGTTGTTTTTCGCTTATAAAACTTTATCTTCCTATGCCTACCTACATAGGTCTCTATCTATGGTTTTCCCAAGGGTTGCCAACACATTAAACAAATCCGCACGTGGTGTAAGAATATTAGGGCGAATTCATAGACACTGATTTAAGCTGTATGTAGAATGTATAGGTACTATGAATATGCCCCATTGTATTTTATGTTTTATCTCTAAGCAAGGTTGTTTGAAGGTGAAATAGGGCCATGTGTCTTTGACCGCTCATAAAATGTCCTTCAAAAAATTCAAATGAAATCCTTTGGTAACTACACATTGGTACCTATCTAACTTATATTCTCTTATACATATGAGTAACATACAACGCACCTTACTAAATTAGACATTTACCTACCATAATGACGATAATATTTTACTGCATATAACAATGTAGATATATTTTTAACAATTTTTTCCTACTTGGTATCCCTTTAGCAAGAGCACATTAACCCTTCAAGCATAAACATTTGACCTTTAATTAGGTTAAAGCTTTCCAGTATGTATTTTTACACGCGCATATTTATTTGTCTTGGGTAGGTGGTAGGTAGGTATTCGAAATAAAATAACTAGGTATACACACATTAATTTTAAGTAGATAAAGGTACAAAAGAAAGGTACCTATTTATAATAATTATAAGTTTTTTGAGCGGAAATAGTTTAATGAGTTTTCTGCACACAAGACCAAAAAATTAATGGGGGAAGCTCTTTGAAAATTCATATATTTGTATATGTTGCATTTTAAACAAGTACACCTTGAAAAATTATATCTACCATCTAATTATAAATTATGTAGTTCTCGCGAAAAAAAAGTCGCCGGCCTAAAAAAATTCTTGAAAAAAACAAATACCTATCTACAACGAAACCATCAGCATTCTAGTTCGATTCAATCTCAAACCAGGGGGATTTTCTTAGGAGGCTTCTTCTGTTTTACCTTCAAACTGAAATCTATCTAAAAGATACGCTGCGCATAACTATACTTTTTTATATTATATGTACATAGGTACCTAGTTTAAGATAGTGCCCTGGCATTTCAAAATGTTCCGTTGTCCAACTTTCTTACATTTTGAACAGGGTCATTAATTTTGTGATTCTATAATTTCAATTTAAATAGAACATTTGTGAATTAGATTTCGATAAACAAACCTAGGGAAAAGTGGTCACCCTTTGTACATGGCCACGTGGGGCCCATTCGTACAGTGAGTATAAAAGAAAAATTAAACGGCGAACAAACACGTGCTTGCTTGTGAGCATAGACATACCCGGCGCCATGTTGCACAACGAACTTCGAACAGTTCGCGCCGCCGCGCCACTGCATTTTTTTGTGAGTGCAATCTTTTAAAATCATTCATTGAATTCTTTTGCATTCATTTAAATTGCCAAGGTACTAAAATACAAAATAATGCAAGAAATGTAAAGGAATGAAAGGACTGCAAAGGAATGCATAGAATGCATGAATTCTTAAATGACCTGACCAGTCATAAATCATAATGAGTTACATATAACATCAATCAAATCTTTTCCGTCCCGCGTCCCGGAAGTTCTTGAAGACGTGTATTTCGATGGATATTTGAAACAAATCCAGGATCTTAGAATTTTTGTACTATTTTACTATACATACGTTCAGATGACTTATTATTTTGACAAACATTTGCCCGTAATGCGCGAATAAAGTAACTATGCTACAAAATCACTATTGTTTTAGTAAGTTTTTACAATCTTAAGACGTGGAACGGTTATTAAACGATCCATATTGAAAAAAACAAAACCTTAAATAAACATCTATATATCTGAATAACTATATAAATTTATACAATCTAGTCATGCACAAAGTCTGTGTCGTATACCTAGATTCTTTTCTCACTAATTCAATGAAAAGAAAAACAAACTTTTTAGGAATTGGGAGTACAAGTCGAAAAGAGCATTCAATAAACAAAAATAATAATATTATCGGAAGAAATTCTTGCCAGATTGGCTATAACATTTTGTAACACTGTAATATACCGTTAACGGTTGAACGATATTGTTTCAAACGTTGATCTCTCTTTCTGTGAAGATATCAGATATGAGTATGATAGAGAGAGAGACAGTATCTGCAAAACGTTTTGTGGATTATAGTCTTAATGCGTAAACCACAAAAAAAGAAACAAAAAGCACCACTATTGAAAAAGTGCAGTGTTGCCAAAAAAACAGACTTTGTAAGACCTTTTTTGTAGAAAATAAATACCCTAGGACTTTTTGTAAAAAGTTCAGTTTCCAAGAATTCAGCATAAACTGAATTTAAACCCATTTCCCAACCCATTTCCTAAAAAATTAATTTACTTAATTTACTTTAGATGGCGCTCACAGCCCAGGATGGGTCTAGCCTCAACCAATATGTCTCCTCCAGTCAGTTCTGCCGCTTTTCATCTGAATCTTTCAACGCCCTCATGCTTCTACCCCAAACATCAGGATCAGGATTAGTGTGATTAAGGTTTTGTATAACATCTCCTCGATTCTATGAGAGAAGGTCTTACTACTTAACTGTCTTCTAAGCCCTAAGAACCATCTATTGGCAAGAGTAATAATTCTTCGTTTGATCTCTGCATTGATGTCATTCTGTCGATGATGTTTGATATTCCTCTCTCGTTGATAGCATATATTTCCTTTTGTTTTCGTTAACAGCCAATCCCATTTTCACCCCCTCCGATTTAAAGCCGACAAATGCACAAAATTTATCTCCGGACCAAATCATGGGTACTTTTTAGGATTTGATCAAGTAATAAAAACAAAATATTTTTTTCCGAATTTTGCCTTTTTGTCTAATTTCACTGATGAGCTTATTAGTGACATTTCCGATTCGTTTAAGCTGTTATAAAATAATAAAATGGTGGCCCATTACTGAAAAACGTTTTCTAGTGAAATATGAACCAAAACCAAATGTTAGGTTTAAGTTTGTTTTGAAATTGATTGTTTTTGAATTCTTCAAATAGTTCCCATCTCAATTTTTTAAGTATCGCATTTCACTGTTACCATCGTTTCTTAGCAAAACAAATACATACACATAAACCTAATACAACAATTCAAGTGAATGTCAAGTGTCAAGATTGAATAGAAAAAATATTGAAATTAGGTTAACATAGATATTTATTTATTTCTTTATTATTTTTGTTTACTTTATTTTGTTTAATCATTTCTCATTATCAACTTTCAGCTGATAAGAATATATCACTGAACACTTGTCATTTTTCTCGCATGTAGGTACCTACTTTTTTTTTAAAGAATATATATATATATTTATGAGCAAATGTGTATCTGTGAAGCACATACCGTCTTATCTTTACGTATTGTGTGCAAGAAAGTGTTATTCAAGTGCGATTAGTTTATTTACGCATTTCCGACCATAAAAATTGTGCATGTGACAGTAAAATATTTATTTAACTAAACTAGGTTTTGTTTATATTGTATCAAAAGGTTGAATGATTAGAGGGAAAATTACCGCTAAAAGAACTAATTCAAGTTTGTTGGAAAGAAAATTCCATATAAAGGGTGTCCGGTAAACACTTTATAATTGCTCTGAAACCAGAAATAAAAAATGGCTATCTTAAAAAATACTAAAAATATGTACATTTTTTCGTTCACTGTATTTTTTTACTTTAAGTTTATTACCACGACTAATAATGGATGAATTCCATCAATTTTGTTTTGCAGCAATTTTTAACACTTTTGGCGCAAGAACATAATCGGTAGAAAATTTTGATAGCTCTTGGACTTTTTTTTTTTAATTAAGTTTAACGTTCTACACAAAAAAGCTGCAATGGTTTTACCCAATGACGTTAGGAACATTTCAGATAGGTCGAAAAATTTGCAGTCTTGTTTTCCCACAGTGTACATTATAAGCGAATGTAAGCGAATAAAATTCGCAAACTTCGGGCGAACAGAGTGGTTCCCGTGCAAGCGACTATATTCAAGCGAAGTAAGCGAATTAAGGGGGAACGAAACATTTATCTGCAGAAAGTACTGCTTAATTTTTTTACGATTTGGGAAAGTATAATCATGTCGTTGTCGATTGTCGATTAACCAATTTCGTTAGAAAAGGCTTCATGAAATACAAATACATTGAAAAGCGTTGTGAAACTATTCTAATTTTTAAGAAAAGACATAGGAATGTCAAGAATTTCACAATTTTTTTTGTATTGTTATAGGATGACTCCAGATATATTTGAGATTTGAAATCCCCAAAACATACTAGCTATATGTACATAAGTCGAAATTTAATTTGATGAGAAGCCTTTTTTTTATTTATATTTTATATATATTTCATTTTTCTTATTAATTTTTTTTATTTCGACATAGTTAAAAGAATTTCCTTATTCGCAATATGAAATATGTACTACGTTACTAATGTGAAATCCTATTCCATATTAGGAAATAGAAACACGCTGGTATTTCATATTATGAACAAGGGGGTTCGCTGAACAAATAAAAACTCACTGATTATTTAGTTGCGATTAATTAATTACTTTAGATTATCCTTCAGATTGAGCTTTTACCTAGTGACTTATTAAAAACAAAACTTGTTTAAAAAGTTAACCCAATTACAAAAGATAAGCAAAATAAACTAATATGTGATGCACTTTACCAAAAATCTACTTTTTATAACTGTGCACTTGCGTCTACAGCCGTTAACAACCACAAGAATACCAACATGCAGTGAATATGTGCATGAAAACGAAGATTTAATTATAATTAAAAAATCCCTACATAATGTATTAATAGTTCCATTCCATATTAGGAACGTATTTCATAATATACAATTCCCCTCTTGATTAAAATAATATGTGTATGAAAAAAAGATGAGCAATTGATTACCTACAAATTTGTGTTAAGCTAATATTTTGTCAGACAAACTGTTTTCGAGATAATTATGTTAAGATGGCAGTTTTAAAATGGCAGCCTTAGATTATAAGAATATAAGAAGTAAGCACAAATCTTTCCTAAAAACATAGCTTAAATTCACTTTGCTCAATGCTCGCTCGATTAAAATACAAAAGAAACTATCGAACATTTTACTCTCAAAATTTCGCCTAAATTCGCGCGAGTAAATTATGTGCACTCGAACCGCAACATCGGAAGTGCGTAGTTTCTAATTTGCGAATTCGAGCGATCGATATTCGCTTACTTTCGCTGGTACCTAAAAAGCAGCCTTAATGTCATTTCGTTACAGAAATATGGCACTTCTATTTATTTTTTTAGTGAAATTTTAAATAAATTTTGTTCGAAGCAAACATGCTTGAATAATCAAAATTGTAGGAAAATTAACGTATACTAGAAAATATAACTGCTTTTGCCGTAGAACGTAAGGACAAAATGTTTTATAGATCGAAAACCGGGAAAGGTTAAAAAAAGTTTTATATACCAGAGATGGAATTACCAACAAATTTAAAAAAGTAAAAAAAAAAAACAAAAAAAAATCAAGCCATGAAAATTGCAAGTTTTGATTGCGTACCTCCTCAAATTTTATAGACTACCTACATTTGTTAATTTTTCTTTGAAATATATGTATGTGATGTATATTTGCAATCGACAGTCGAACAGATTACTTTTTCACAGTGAAACTTGGTGTATTTTTCTTTTTTAATCAATTTATGAAATAGTTTCAGTGACACTTCTTAAGAAGCATAAAGGATAGATATCTTTAAAAACATTCATAGCTACCCTTGCTGCTGCCCACTTACAGTTGAAGACAAAGTAAAAAAAAAAGAAATTTCAACAATAACATAACTAGCTACCTACTATTGCTAGTTGTTATTTTTATTTAGTGTTGAAGACAGAGTTCAACGGTGATTTTCTGCCAACAATTGCATTTTTACCAAATTAAATAACTCATCCTTTATGTGATTTATGCAAAAATCGGTAATTGTTGTTAAATTTAAAAAATTGAAAATTTAAACAAAATTCGAAGGCTTTTTTTTGTTGTATTACGGAAACAGGGCTGTTGAATTTTTAAAACAAACATAGGTACGTATGTGTAATAATCTCATTATTTGCTTAAGAGATTTATGTAAACACATTATTTTTGAATTTATCCTTTAGTCTCACCAAAAGTCATATACATATTTCATTCCATCTAAATCACACAAATTTTTATGGCTCATTGAACCCATGTATCCAGATAAGATCCTATAACAACTCGCAATTAACTGGATTTCTTAATTTTTTTTTTATTTTTTTCTCAAAACACAGAGACGAACCGAAAGGCCACATGCAAATATTATTTATATTTATACGTCAATTAACCCAGCGATAGAAATTAAATTCAAAACGTCAATGCTACAATCATGTGTACAAAAAAAGTACGAGACATCGCCAAGCCCTAAAAGCTTTTTACATCTTTTTACTGTTAGTTTTCGGTTTACATTCAATGATTTAATGCACGACTTGGCGATCTCTAAGATACAAAATTTATTTTTGTTGGTAGGATGGTCTTACAACGAAAACAGCCGTGGGCTCCATGTGGCAGAGGGACTGTTAGTGATGTAGGTACACTGAATCTTATACTTTGAACTGACAGCACTCTGTCCGTTAAATCCAAACGGCCAAATAGCGAAGGTGTGAATATCAAGTTGAAAACTTGAAAGCTGTCCTAGAGAGTATGATGATTTTTGTGATATTGGTGTATTTCTACTGAAACGTTATAGGCATACATTATAAAGGTTGGCTGTCGTGTAGCCTTGTAAGCAGCCTGAAATCGAAGGGGCAAATTATATTTGTTTCGTTTGCATCTTTGATTTTTGTTTGTTTATTGTTATTTTAACAAGTTTTTGAAAGTAATTTGCAAGCGTTTGTCATGTAACAAGGTAATTTATTGACATAGCAAATATTTCTGCTGTCGTGAGAAAAAATTTGATTGCAGTTTATGTGATTTATCTCTCAGGGTGCATTCGATGTGTATATATCATGTTACAACTTTGAGATCTTGTTTAAATTTTTGTTCTTTCAACACTAGTTCGAAATATAAAGCAAAAAAAAAAATTGCTTGGAATATAGTTCGATCTATTGTGTAAATTTGGAGGCCAAATTCTTCCTTTCGTTTCGGAAAATTTTATATATTTGTTTTGATGACAATATGTGTACAGATGAATGACAATATGTACGAATTTGGTATGTTGTGCTTGGTAATCTATGGGAGGATTTTTGGAATTGGCACGATAGGTCTTAAAACAAAAGTAGATAGGTTAACCAGTTAACCAAAAACTTGTATTTTGTTGGAAAACTGCTCCAACGGTTTTTGGTTAAATTTTATGTGAGTGAAACGGCACGAAAGATATTTTAGATGAAAACAAATTTCAAACAATAACAGCAATTATTGCTAGTTGTAATTTTTAGTAAGTTTGGTGATGCATTTGAAAGAAAATAAAAATACAAGCATTTAAGTTTGTGTTTTGAATTTCCTTCAATTTGATGTAATTCCGATGGTCGATTGAATTTATTTAACAGGGTGATTGCTATAAGATGCAAAAAAAGCTAATGCAAGTAGTTGGGTTAAGACAAGAAAAAGTCGTATGGGAGGGAGAGGTCTATATCCTCAGAGAGGCTCAATTTTATAAGAAATCAACTTAAAAGAGAAAACATAAATTTAAAAAACAACGGTAAAACTAACAAAGCCATGCTATACCTTTTTTTGGAATGCTAAAAATCTCTGCTTTTACTTTATTTAAAAATAAATTGTATTAGTGAACAGTTTTTGAAAAAATAATTTTGAAACAAAAAATTTTGAAAAAAAAATTTTTAATTTTTTTAATTCAAACAAATATTTTTTTAAATTTTTTGTAATAAAGTATAGGTATTTTTTTTTCAAACTCAAACATGCTTACATGTCTTTTAAATGTCTTGTACTTTTTGAGAAAATTAAAAATTACAAAAAACTGCCTCTTCTAAAAATAAAATTTTTTTCTGTATTTATCTACGCGTGGAGCGAGATTAATGGCTTTTCAAAAAGGTATTGAATTGTAAGTTTATTGTTTGTAGGAAAATAACCGACCGATTTCTAGACATTTTTGAAGCGCGCCTGAATTTATGTCCAGGTATTGATGACATTTATGGCTACCAGAATTGGCCGGAAACCAAAGACCCCTCCAAAGTGAACAAATGAAATTTTTTCACTGAAGTGTTGTTTGAAACGTTTAAAATAATAAAATACATACATATAACTGCCATATGCCAAATATTGGGGATATTTGGAATTTGGGTAATCAAACCCGCTCTCACCTTTAACAGTTGCCTTTATGATACTCCTCCGCAGCTCTGTGACACGTAGACTGATGCCATTGCACAATCTGGAAACATCAAGAATACGCATGAGCAGAATTGGAATGCTTATCTTTAGCTCCAGTTTATAGAAAGAAACGTCTGTTAATTTCAAGGCCATTTCGAGTCTACAGGATTGGTTGTATACTATCGTCAATGTTCAACGCCGCGTGTCTATTGGAACATATATGTTTTTGATTCGCCGACTTAACTATTTTTTATTAAGATTATATTGACGGAATCATTTCTTATTGATAGCAGTGCCCTCTGGCATAACTATACTGTTCGTTACTTATGTTTTGGACCGTGGCGCCCGCGTCACCCCTTTCAAATTCTACAAAAAGAACTGACTTAACTAATCTACGAACAAAATATTAAAATATGTATGTAAAAAACCGAGGTATAAAATAAACTCTACAACTTGAAGATCATCTTACTTACCGCCCCCAGAAGCATGTTTAAAAAAAATATTTTATCTAAAAATAATATCCTTTTGAAGTTTCAGCATGAAACTTTCTCCTAATTTCTTCTTTGTGCTATAGCTGATGGAAAATATAACAATTTAACCAACCATTTAATGTTCAATTATACAATTTTAAGTATAATTTTATTACTTTTCTGTTAGGATTGCATGTTCAATTTCCCTTTCAATTGGCATTGGCTTCGTGTAAATGCTGTACGCCATTCGATTGAATAGGAAGTATCGAATTTTCAAGCACCATATACCATAAATATTGTACCTACCCGGAAATGAAAATATTCACATTAAGGTATAACGAACATTGAATGAGAAAAACTCTTCTGCTTGCATTGCCATCTGCTTAAGGTTTGCCTTCTCCCCAACCTCATCCCCAACTAGTACAATTTTGCATTCTGTTAACATAAATAAATAACAAAAATTATTTAAATACACAATCATATGTATATGTATTTATAACCACCCAACGACTTACTCCCCGACATCAGGAACACACATATTTCCCGACAGTCATTTCATTAGTTGCCATTGTGAGATATACATATTTATAATTTAGTTGCACGATGTACGCTGCACCACATGTCTTCACCAACTACAAAACTATATCCAAACAATATTAAATGTATCTATAACAACATGTCGAGTACATTCATACGAATCGCTCTAATGAGTTTCGACGAAGAAGAAAGTAGGTGAAAGGTTGAAGACCTTATGCTACTCGTATACGAATGACGACGGTGTTGTTGACGTTGATGATGATGATGATTTTTTGCGCGCGGCAAGGTAATGTGTTGTGACTTTTGTGTTGTGTTGTGTGCTGGGGCTGGGAAAGCTTTTTTTGACATTTCGTCTAGATACTCACTCCCGAGTCCCAATCATCATCGTTTCACCAGAGATGTCTTAATGTTAAACTAGTAGCAGAATCATTTCATTTCTCTGTTTTTTTACAAAGTGTTAAAGTCTCGAGCTTTAAGCTGAGGCACCCCTATTCCGACTGATGGGCATTAATATATCGTATTCGAGATCGTATTCGATTTTCTCGTACATGTCAAAGATCATCTGTACATGAATTTACGGAACTTCTTGTTTATTAACAGGTCCCCGTTTGCTACTTTGTTGGTATTTAGTTAATGTAATTTTGTAATCAATGAAATCTTGAAATCCTTAAAGGAACACACTCGGGATTGCTTCTGCTGTTTATTTACCCGCAACAAAACCATATTTTTAATCAGATAGAGATAGTCTTATCAACTGCCCCAACAGCACACCCAATACCCTCTTAAATATCTTCACGGTGTATGGGATCTGTAGCATTGTATATAAATTTCTATAGTACAACCATGCGCCATCTAAAGAAAGTTGTGAATCGCACATTTGGAGGTTCTTACATTTACTAAGTGTATATTCTGTTACCCTAACATTAGTCGTCAACAAAACAAATTAATAATATAAAATGTATTTTATTGGCTCTAAAATCCATATTTCCTTGACAAGAGTCGTAAACAAAACAAAAATTATGTATGTTTACGACTGTTGTCAGAGTTACAGAATAGACAACTAGTAAATGCACGACCCTAAAATTGTGTTGTTCACAAGTTTCTTAAGATGGCCAGGCGGTGATTATTCAGCATGAAAATACTATAGAAATGTATATGCAATGTCTATAGCTTGAAGAAACTGTAAATGCTGCAGTTTTTCATAAAGAGAACATTTAGATTTCCTTTATTGATTAAGCATTCACTCACGATGACTCGCCTCACTCACTTTCTCATCTCACTTCTTTGCCAAAAGCGATTCAGCTATTTTGGCGAGATGAGAAAGTTCGAATATAGTTTTGAACACACAAAACGTCTTCAAACAAAAAATATGAAGAATATTTAAAACCTCACTTTTTATGTGAAAAAATTTTTGATTGAAAACAAGTTTCATTATTACGCATATATACATAATAAATTACGTATAATTATAATAATTATATATATGTAATTTTCTAACATTTTGCTTCACCGCACGTTTCCTGAAAGTATCAATAAATCCGATTCTTGTTTTTGTATTTTCATTACTAATACATGAATATATGTAAAACAATTTGTTGACAACACATACTTATCCAACATGATAAATGTACCTACATGTATACAAACTCACGGCCGAAATGTTAGGTGAGTAATCTGACGTTTAATTTCAATCATTGGAAAACTCGCATTTGTTAGCTGAATCGCTTTTCAATGAAATGCGACTCATCTCACTCACTCCCTGGAAGTTTGAATTAGCTGAATCTCGGCACAGGAAAATTAGACAAAAAGGGGCAAAATTACGAAATAATTTTGACAAAGCTGGAAAAAGTTTAAATGCCACCTTGTATTGTATGTTTAACTCAAATGCCTTACCAAATATTACCAAATACTAAAGAAATCGGCCGTTATCAAGTTTCGACCCGATTTGTAAAAAACCGTGAACACCAAAGCTTTGTTATAAGCATTTCTAGCCAAAAATCGTATGAGCCGTTTTCGAGAAAATATGGATAAACTAATAATATAGCGCATACCTCTCATATAAAAGTTTTATTCTTTGCGAATTTTCTCAAAAACGGTTTCAAAGATTTTAATTAAATTTTGTTTATGTGCTATTTGTAGTGCTCTGAATATAACTGCATTTTAGGATTTTTACATCCACATATAGGATATTTGGTGTAAACAGTTTTTTTTACAAATTTTTCAATAACTTAATAACGGCTAAACGAATTTCCTTTAAATTTTTTATGACACTTAAGTTTAATTTTTAAGACAAAAAAATTAAAACATAAAAATTAAAAAACGATGATACATAATTTAAAGAATTAAAAATATATGTTTGGTCCCATAGTTTGCAGCAATAGCAAGTTCGTGTGAGTTAGTCGTGCGTTTTATTTTTTCTGTGAATTAGGCCTAATATGGGAAAACAAAATAAGTGACCAATAGTAGTGAAAAAAACAATTTCTTTTTTAAATTTAACCCTTTTTCTGGAAATCGGTTTATGGAAAGATGAAAAGTTTTAAGAACTTTTTTGTAGAAAATCATATAAGCTAAAATTTTAACCTAAATTTTTTTGCGAAACAAATCAGAGTTTCGGAGAAAATTTGGTTTTTGCAAAAAGTTGCCATTTGCGAGACATTTTTGAAATTATTAGTCTACTTTTAATTAGTAATTTGGATAAATTACAAACTTGATTATGGGCACCTTTTCCGAAATTGATCGTAAGTGAGATAAATATTTCAAGGAAAAATTGTACTTTTTAATCCGTTTAAAAACTTAAAGTGCTAATGCAAGAACTTTCTAGTCCCAGAACTAAAGTTAATCGAACATTTTTTCAAGAATATACATGATCCCCTACCTTCATTAATAATTTTAACAAAATCCATTCGGTCGGGAAGAAAAATCAAACAATAAATCTATTCCTTTTTTTTCATAGCAGCACTGACATCACTGCACTCAGCGCCCGTATTTGCTGAAATGTGCTAGATAGTATAGGACACATTTATTCATATAGAGTGACTTTTTGGTATGTTTGCAAATTGCAAAAGTTTAAAACATGAAAGCACTTTAAAAGCTTTTCATAAAGAGATCAATCTAAACTCAACTCAACGAAATGCAAAAATTTAATGTTCTCAGAGAGCATTATAAATAGGGGTTGGTTTTGTTTTTGTTTAAATGCATTTGGTATTTCCATTGAACCATAACCAACCCCAAGAAAATTATTTTTACTAGAGGTTAGGGATTGCAAACTATATTGTGGTGGTGGGCTTAATGGGTGCCGTATGTAGGTATAGACACTCTTTAATAAAAGGCGGCAGAAAGTATGAGTTTATTGTAAGCAGAAATTGTTTTTATAACTAAAAGTGTATTGATTATATACAAATTTACGTGTTTAATTAATTTGAAAATAATTTTAAATTTATTTACGACTAGCTGTTACTCGGCGCGTTTCTGAAGCAGAAAAAAATAAGGGAGAAAACATTTTTATCAAAGAGTTATTATAATCCTGTTGGGCCAACATTTTTCCAAAAGCTTTGTTTTTGTTATTTAATTATTTAAATATGGAGGTGTGATTTTGAATCGCATTAATCAAACTCACATAAGAGTTTTTAAAAAAAATCGACCCGAGCGCCACCTAGGTAAGTAATTAGTATGGCCTATGTTACGCGCTACAACATTAGCTATCGGCCAGTAAATCTCCCGTCAAAATCGAAACAGCCGTTCTCCAGACTAGCCAGGACAAACAGACAGACAGACACAATGTTTAAAGTGCATGTTTTTTTATAAATGCAGTGTATGCATATGAAGCATCTTGTAAAGTCACAGAGTTAAATAAAATTATTATAAAGACTGTTTGTAATAATTAATTTATTGAGATTTATAGATAAATTTGGCTTGGTAGTCTTATTACTTTTTAAAATTAAGATAATTTGTTAATACATAATAAGACTTATATTTGAAATATAAAAGATTAGGTTGAATTTGAGCGATGACACGGGTTATGTTCTTTTTTAGAGGAGTAGGGGAGAGTGGGGCTTAAAGTAACACTTTTTACGAAAACCTTTGTAGCTCCTAACATTTTGAAAATAAGTCAGCCAAAACTTTTTAAAATTTAAAAACCATGTTTCAGCTACAAGATCCACAAAAATATTTATACAAAGTATGCTCGAAAGATGTCAAGATATTACCTTTAAAAAAAAATAACGTGTTGTTTCAACTTACCCCCACATGGGGCTAGTTGTAACATAAGTAGGGGTAAGTTGTAACACGAATTATAAAAAACTAAGAAATATTTTTATGAACATTATTATTTTATTAAAATCTGATAAGAAAAAAACATAACTCTTAATTCAATTAAATAAAACTTATGCTAAAGAAAATATATTATTTAAATATGTTTTGTAAAAAACAGCCCTAGTTTTAATAAAAAAAAAATAAGTTCAAAACAAAAAAATAAAAAATCACAATTCATTCATCAAAAAATATAGGACTAGGAAGAAGAATCTTCATCCGTGTCACAGTTGAGGCATACGTATACACGAAGAGGTCCTTTTACGCACTTGGTGTGGGCCCACTTTTTGCATAGTATGCACTGAACCCATTTTTCCCCTGGCAAGCTTTCAGAAAATGCCCCACAACAAACGAGACACAAATTTTGTTGGTCATCGTCATCTTCTGATGAAGAGGCTAATACCTTTTTCTTCACCTGTTGTTTTTGTTTCTTCGTAGGCCCCTTTTTAGCTCCGTTCTTGGCTATTTTTTTGGCCAAAACTTTGTTCCTTTCCTCCAAAATGGCTGTTTTCTCGGGTGTATCCGTCAAAATTGCCGCTTTTCTAACCCTACGCGTTATATTTTTTTTTCGCTGCCCTGCCTCTGGAAAAGGCCTTATATGCTGGGGTGTGAAATTATTTGTTTGTAGTCCGGATCCGGATGGTCCCGATGAACATGTAGGTATCGGAACAGGGTCCAATGATAAAACAGGTTCAGTAACTGAAGACTGTGCCACTGCAGGTAATGTTTGGTCAGGTTGCTCCTCGTCAATAAAATACATAATCGAATGCTTTTTTCATACACAATTGTCCACACTTGTGGCGACGAGACGGTGAGGACTATCACATGGAAACTTTTTCTATTTATATGTATCACACACAAAAACGAAAGAAAAAAACAGCTCTCGATCGTTGGTGTTCACAACGATCAGTAAAAAAAAATCAAGGGGTAAGTTTTAACATGTTACTATTTACCCCGCAAAAACGTTACAACTTGCCTCACCATGAAATTTCGAACAAAGAAATTAATATACAAAAAACCGAATGTCACACATATATAAGATATACACACAAACACAACCAAAACTATGATGGATGTTTAAAAAAAACAACCACCACGATATATTCCGTGTGAAGAGGAAGACCAAAAATACAAAAAAAAAAAAGTTAGAAACCTGCTGTTTTTTGGTACCACACACAGAACTTCTCTCGTTGAGGTCCAATTAACAACTGAAGTAGGTACGCTGATAGATATGGAAAGGATGCACATTTTTCTCCTTCACGCGATTCTTAATTTTAAGGGGAACCCTGTTTTTTTTAGCTGTTACTTCTTACCCCTGTTACTTTAAGCCCCACTCTCCCCTAATATTCATTTGCAGCTTATCGCTTATAATTAAACCTGCGACTTAAGGAAATCTGACGAGATTTTCAGTTTATGTTCATTCTGTGTGACAGTACCATTCCTAAAACCGCTTGTGAAGAATACATTACAGATTGCAAGGAAGTATACAGACCGATCATACGTATATGTTGTATGGTAGCTATAATTAAAAACTTTTTTGGACATAGTCATTAAATGCCATCTTGTGTAAAAAGTTTATAGAAAAGTGCCATACTAAATTTAATTGAATCGGTTTCAAGTTATGGCTAAATTTGTAAAAACCGTTAACACCAAGTTGTTGTTAACATATTTTTGTGTTAACATATTTTGAAAACCGTTGGTCTGCTAATTTTTGTTAAATACAAATTTGTAGGAAATTAATTGATTATTTTTTTTTACATAAGTACATATTTTCATATTTTGTTATTGCATCTTAATATTTAAATAGTTATAAACAAATAAAAATAAAAATTTAATTGTTGTGTACCTATTTGGAATCGGTAAATCTTAAATGGATGTGTTTACAAATATGTTTTTATTATATTTTATCGTACTTCAGTCTAAATAACATTTAGATACCTATTATATTACATATATGAAGACACTTCAGAAATATTAGATAATATATTCAACAATAAAATGATACATATTCGGAGTAAATTTCAATTTAAAATATACAAAATTTGTATAACAATTTTTTTCAATTAAATGCGTAAAATATTCTCACTATTATACCAAAAGTGGGAAAAAGGATTCCCATTAAAAGTGGAGTAGATTCTCGTGGAGAAGTTTCCCTGCACCAGTTTGTATTATTTTGTTATTTAAAATTCAAGTCTTTTGTAAAATATGAAATAATGAAAAAAAAAAAAAATAACATGACAACTGTTATACACAAAAAAAGCAAACCAAAACCTTTCTTTGATATAAGATTTTACATGCATTTGGCTAATCAAACAATTTATTCAAATTTGCGATTAATGATAGATTTTTCCAAATAAGCCTTAAGTAAATTTTAGAAATAGACAAGTAATTTCATTTAATGGTTGCAAGATTTATGGTGAAAAGTTTATTGTAATACTTAAACATTGTTTAATAAACGTTTTAGTAAAATCAACATGTCTTAAATTGACGCAAGGTTGTATAAATTTCTTATAGGGTTTTTGTTTAACTTCACATAAATTTTCTAGGTTCCTAAATCTATTTCTTAACCTTTATTTGACGTAAAATATGTACAACATGGCAACATGTACAAATATTTAAATCGATAAATTATTTTAGCTAACACTTCTTCAAATGGAATCAAATTAAATTGGAAATAAAAATCGATTATTTTCTTTGAATTGCCACATTGACCCATCGTTATAGTCTATCAATACCATTCCGCTCCAAATGATTCATAATGTCGAAGCGCACTATAACAATGTTCTCACAATCATCATTCCATTCGAACCATTCTAATACCCTGCTCTGCTTCGTGCCGCCAGCACCAGCAAACGAAAATTCGTTTGCAACAATATGCCAAATGGCAATATTCGCCCTTGATGTCAATGCAATAGTTATTTGCACCGGGATTAGACAGAACTGCATCGAAGCAGCTGCAGTAGTTCATAAAACAGGTAGAAACAGCAAACATACTTATACACATAAGATAAATAAAAAAAAGCAAACACATTTGCTGTACTTTTGCATATACGAAGCAGAAGCTTTACTATTGTTATAGCAATACTCGCACGTATCTTATTATAGATACATTATGCATCTATACTAGCTGAAGCTTTGTCAATATTCATATATGCTATCCAACAGACCACTACAATTTTTCAGCAAACAACTTCTAATATCTATTCTCACATCCAATGTGCACTTGATGCGGTCACTGACACAATAGCCTTGCACCGACTTATAACAATGTTGTCATATGTATAATGTCGAATGCACAGTATTATTACAGATTTTTTTTCTCTGATTATATTTGCACATACAATGTACACACTCGATAAATTAATCATAGCCGTGATGCGCGATACGATATGCGAAAAAAAGTGCTTTTTTGTATTATTGCAAGTTATGGTTACAAGTTCGTAGAAATTGATTTGATAAGTAAAATCATTTTGTGCTTGCTGTTTTGACACATTCATTAACATGTGGAGCATAAAAGGCATTGGTATTTTAATTAAAATAAGTTATGGTTATGGCGCAACTGGATGGCGTCGGCTCGAGACCGGGATAGGTGGAGAGACTTGTTGAAGGAGGCCAGGACCGGACCCCGGTTGTCGAGCCGATGATGATGATGATGATGGTATTTTTTTTATTTCATTATATTTAGTATGAGGCAAGCAAACAAGTTGTTCCGGCAAATGTGTTCGTTTGTCTGTAACATCAAATATTTTTTTTTAGTCAAACCAAATATTGAATCTACAAAAAAATTAATAAAAGCATTTATTAATATTATTAATATTAAAATTAAGCACTTCTGCTAACATTTTGTATCGAAACTTGTTCAAGTTTAATTTTTTTTTAAATGAAATCCATTAATCAGTTCACGAGATAGCTCAAGAAAAAATAAGAAGTTTTATGGAAGGCTTGGCAAACATTTTTTTTTGCAATATAACAAAAGACAATCAAATAATTTTTTGAACAAAATCGTTGTAGCCGTTTTCGAAAAAATAAAGCTTTATCATAACAGTTATATGGCAAGTAACGTTATTTTTTGAGCTAAAACAAAAAATTCAACTTTTAGACTGTAGTTACTGATACGAACAGACTGACTGACAGACAGAATTTCCGGACCACTTCTTACGTCTTCTCTATCATCGTACTTCATGTTTGATGGTTGTCTCAAAACTTTTTTTTTACGATTTCATAACTTGCCTTATAGATAGTCGCAAGTAAAAATTAAAATGAAGCAATAAAGCAAAATAATGAATGTTCTGAAGAAGATTGTTACTATATAATAATCGCCATCATTATATTGAAAAAGAATGTTTTTGTTTTAAATAAGAAAGATCGCAAAAAAAAAAAAAAAATTACAACACGTTATGCTCTTTTTTTTTTAATTCTCACTCCCTAATCGCTTTCCCTTGAAAACGCTATTTAAACATTAATCTTTGACATCTTTTAGCCATATATATCTGGAAAACCATTTCCTCTTATTGTTTTATATTCACTGCAAACAAAAAAAAAAAACATAAAACTTAAGTGTGGCCTGATTTCATTAAACCATTTTATATGTTGCAACTTTTTTCTATATTAGCCTCGATATAGATACTTATTAAGGGCATTTAAACCAATTGCAACACGACCAGCAAGGTCATACAAATACTTTGCACTCATGACACACATGCAGATCCACCAAGAACTTAACTTTGGCCATTTCACTTTAAAGGTTTATTTTCATTCAAATTATTTTAGCGCTTGAAACATTTATTGGACTTGGACGTACTGAAAATAACACCTAAGAACTTTTTTTCATAATTTTTCCATAATTTATTTAGGGATCATGTTAACGCCTTTCTCAATTGAGTAGACTATTATCTGTTTATGCTTGTATAGGCCGTAATTTAATGCTTAAATTTAAATTTTGAGTTTGTTTTTAAAAGTGTATTTCAAATAAAAAATATAAATAAACACGCAGTAATTGAGTCATTGTCAAACGAAACCTCGAATTGTGGGTCAAAATAAAACATATTCAAAAACAAAA
Organism: Baccha elongata; assembly: GCA_951217065.1. Taxonomy (NCBI): domain Eukaryota; kingdom Metazoa; phylum Arthropoda; class Insecta; order Diptera; family Syrphidae; genus Baccha; species Baccha elongata. The sequence continues at coordinate 64,826,664 of OX578274.1, forward strand.
TCCGAATGAACTTAATTGAAAATCAGGTCAAAGAACAATGCTGAACAAATTTGCTCACTACAATTAGTTTTGCTGCACAATGCATAAATCAATTAAACGGAGAACATAAAGTTATACGTTTAAAGAGAGAAATATACACCAAATAAAATATGTACATATGAATATAAATATAATAAGTGTCTTTAATAGATGGATATATGATGTTTACTCTAAATTGACTATGACTTTTATAATTTTCATGAAGTTTTATACTTACACATGTGTAAATATATTTTAAAACGGAAACATCATTTGTATTGGAAAATTCCTTTGCATCTAAATTTATGACTCAAAATTAAAGTTAACTATAAGTGCACATACGCACCTATTCGATTAAATATTCAGCCATAGATATATTATGCTTTTCTGGTTTTCAACGTGGGGTGTTTAAATAAAACAAAAATCGAAATGTTGCGTTAAGGCCATACAATACCTTGCCACATTTATGACTCAAGTCAACTAAAAATGTGTAGGAGATGTATTGTTTTGAATTAAAGATAATAATACATTTTGTGTAATGGAATAACTGTTAAATTTAAAATAATTGGTCGTTAAAGAAATTTGTATGATGTATTTTGGATAAATATAAATTTCATTTTGACATTTTTTTATATTTTTTTATATTTTTCCATTGTCACCATCAAGATCAGTTTTGAAGTACAAGTTCCATTTATTTCTTTTAGTTTTTTTTCGCGTACCTTGCCATGCAATTTTCTATGTCGATCCAAAATAAATATATTAACTTATTTTTTTTTTTAACATCTATGATTTTGATTATGAATAATAATGTGTATGAGTTGTGTATTTACTTAGTGATATGAAATAAAGGCCTTTAAAACAAAAAAATGTTGTAGGTACCAAATTCTTTTTGATATGTTTGAATTTGTTTAAATAAAGACCGAAAAAAAAAACAAGTAAAAACGAAGAAAATATTAAAGTCACATCAAAAAAGTGTATAGGTATCTGTAATAAGATTTTGGGTTTAAATTTGATTTTCCACAAGTTTTCGGCTAGATAGTTGGGTTTAAAATGGCGGCCCTTAATATAAGGTTCTGAAATTCAAAAACAGTATTTATACCCATCAGGAGGATATATGTCTCTACAACATATTAAAAAATCCCACTGAAAGCACAAAATTCCCATGTTACTTTATCGTTTTCCTAAACTGTTATTTAAATATTAAATTCTTACTTTGTATAATTTGGCCAGTACAATATTTCACAAATAATATTTTGTATCTTTTATTGTTACAGGGGAAGATATATTTTAGCTGTTACGGTAAGTAAAGTATCTGTAGCTCGATTCGTAAACAACAATCTAAACTGCAATTAACCAACATTCTGTGAAAAGACAACTTCATATAAGTTGGCACAAGCAAATAACAAAAAAAAAAAAACATAACTACATCCATTACCAGGAACATTAGAGCAGACAATTCAAATACAACCATACCTACTTGTCAGACATAAATGTATAAATGTACATTACGATCAGGTGATGAATTAAAATCCATTTACTTCAAGTCAAACGTCTGACGACACATTAAATGAAACAAAGACTAAACTCTCAGGCTGCAATACTAATAGCTGCAAGAAATTCCATTTTGAAGTGATGCAATTTCAAGTCAGACCAATAGTTGTAGTTGAAGTCTGATGTAATGAGGAAGTCTGCTTTCAAAGATTTATCTTCTAGTGATATTTTTGAAGGCTGTCAAGAGGATTTTGCAATTCCTAAATGTTTTATCCTCTTCTGAATGAAAAAAAAAAATCAAATGAAATTTGTGAATTCACTGACGGATTACAAAGATATGCATATGGTGACCATATTTTAAAAAATATTTCTAGAGATCAGGCTAATTTTGTTTAGTTTATCTTAAATTTTTGTACGCTATAGAGATGGTATATATTTAACAAAACAACATAAGCTAAATAGGTAGGTTGAATGTTATTTCTATCATCTATAGGTAGTGATTATAAAATAAAAAAATAAGTTTTTTTACTGGTCGAAAATATTGGAAAATAGATGTGAATAATAATGATAGGTATTACTGATAGCTACATTTTGATTCAGTTTTATTTTAACTAAAACAAATTTTTAACTAAAACAATACAAATGATGTCCATTGCTTGCATGCTAAATGGTGTGTGTGTACATCATATCGATAAAACAAAATACAAATTAACAACACAAAATTAAATATTTATACAAATTAATGTATGTAAATGAAAAAACTTTAATAAAAATCTTAAAAACCAACAATTATTACATGTTTTAACTTAATTCCCTTGAAATAAAAGAAGGATGGTCACTTTAGACATTCATAATAATCTATTCCTTTCTAAGACACGTCATTAATATCACCGAATGCTTTAAGCCATCATGTTGGCTGCCATGCCAACAAGTTCCCCAACAATCGTAAAACAACATAACCCTGTTTGTGTACTATGCCTAACTCCTAAAGCGCTAATAGCTTACAAAAAAAATATAGGTAAAACCTAACAAAAACCCCAACGTCATTGTTGTTGTTGTCGTTGCAGGCAGGCTAGCATTAAAAATGTATCTAACAAAAAAAACAATGCAAACTTTAGTACAACGGTTGGCTTGCATTGAAACTGCCTCAACAACAACAACAACGATGACAGTACTGAGTTGCCTATGCTTAATGTCTGTACTGGCTGCACATGAAAAACTGTGTCCGTGATAGCTTTGCAAAGTTCATTGCACCGACTTTTCTATTTCATAATTTGACTTTGATAGTCTCTCACTCTACAGTTGTATCTTAATACATAGTTGAATCTATAAACTATGCACTTGTATAAGCTGATGTTAGTATGACTATCACTCTACTGAACACACATGGGAGAGCATGTAAGGTACATGTGCAATTGAAATAAAAAAAAAGCACAAGTATCCGCAGCTCTACAAGCGTATTTAAGAAGTGCAATATATTTTTGTATCTATAGAAAATGTTTTTTTTTCAAATATTTTTAAAATGTAAATGTATTAGTTATATAAATAGAAACAAAATGCATTTGTAAATGTAGGTCTTCTGGAAATTCATGTATGTGTGCAGGCTCATTGAAGTTCGTTGTGTTATTTAGTAATTCGTTTTTTTGTATTATTTATTTTTTAATTAACGAAAGTTTATACAACTGCATGTCTGGCTATCAATTTGTTTTTTTAAATGTCATTGAATTCCTATTATTATTGAATTAGATAACATTAATGTTTATCAATCAATTTGGTCAACAGGTGCAACTAATAAAAAGTAAAATTATTTACTGATTGGTAATGTATGAACTTCGAATTTAAATTAAACATGGTATTATAAAATGACAAAAAAACTGTCTTCCCTAAACTTAGTATCGACTGCATAGATGCTGGAGATCGAGGGGTGTCCAAAATAATCACTATATATAATTATACACATAAATAAAAATGAAGTCTAAGTTTGTAATTTCAAAATAACTGCTTTTAACAGGATTCATATATGAAAGCACATCTGTCTATTTGTTCCGGCTTATCTCAGAAACAGTTAGCCCGATTTCGACGGAACTTTCTTATGTTGTAAGAAAAAACGAAGGTTATTTTAATTTTTTAATTACTCCCTAGGCGGCTCTGGGGTCTCTTTTTTCGAAAACTCGTTTGTATGCAGCGATTAGAAACTGCTAGACTCATTTTGACGGGACTTCCACTGATAGCTGCTGATGTTGTAAGGAGTCATTATGCTGTTTTAATTATTCCCTAGGTGGCGCTGAGGTCGTCTTTTCAAAAAAGATTAAAACAAGCATTAGTAACTGCACCGTCAAAGGCAATCAGCACGATGGTCAGCATATTTGTATCAAACACAAAAATCATATATACAATATACACCATCTCTGGCTGACGGCTATTGCCAATGCTTTTAACCAATTGTAAAAAAACATTTAAACAAAAATTTGCCGCCCTCCAAAATATGCCGCCCTAAGCAGCGGCCTATGTTGCCTATATGGCTAATCCAGCACTGATTGTGTTCCTAAAGAGCCTACACACTTTATAATCGCAAATTGAAACGCCACCGCCTATAACACCAAGAAATGATTACTGATTTTAAGGGCTAGTTATGGCTATTATCATTAAAACTCATCATTGAAAATTTTCTTTTTCATTTTTAATGCAAATTATCAGACAATGTTTGAGTTAATTGATATTAAAACGAAGGTAAATGCATTAATAATTCTGTAAGATGAAAAGTGTAATTTTTGTTTTTACACTTTTTTAAAAACAAATAATTTTTTTGCAACAATTGGAAAAACTAAATACAAAAATATTTTGTATTTTATGCACAAATTAACTATTCGTAATTTAAGTGCTTTTGCAGATTTGTTTTTATTAAAAATAAACATAAATATTACATAAATACTTTGTTTTTATATATAATTACCTTTTATCAAAGTTGAGAAGTACTTAAAATGACACAAAATTTAATTTAACATAGCTGAAAATGTAAATACAATAATTATGAGGCCGTATTTTAATTTAAGTTTTATGCACAATTCGATTTTTCGTAATTTGAGCTATTGTAAGCTTGTGTTTTGAGCACTTTACGAAAAAGTTAAAATTGAAATATGTTTCTTTAAATACATATCTATATCTTATAAAAAATTTATTTTTAATTTTTTGAAACAATAGGAGGATTGAATACAATTTTTTGCAGTTTTACAATTTCCTTTTGCGTAATTTGAACATTTTCGCAAGCTTTTACAGCCACATTTCTTTTCAGTGAAATTAAAAAAATACAGGGTTTTCTGAACAAATGATTTCTTAAAAGCACATTTTTTTGTGTTTTATTTTTTTTTTAATTCTAGAAATAGAGTTTTATGAAGAAATAATTTTTAAATATATAGTAGGTATACGATTTTTTATATTTTTTTAAACTTAAGTATTTACATGTGTAAAACCTAAGTAAACGAACCTTCATTTTAATTTATTTCAAAAATTTTGACATTGTCAGAATTTTTTGTTATTATTTTGGCGTGCCAAACCTGTTTCCAGATCACTTAGATCAAAAGATATAATGCCTATATCTTTTGATCTAAGTGATCAAGATACAGAAAAATTACGAAAAATAAAAAAAAACGTCTTTTTTTCCTTAACACCACAAGCGGGGACTTTTCTGAAAAGATGTGTCGTAATATTTGACATACATATACAATATATGTACATATCATATTTAGACCCGTTTGCTCATACTCGACATAAGGTCTTAAATACAACTTAAATTTTTAAGTTCCACTTAACGGTTTGCACGAACTTCAAAGTTAATCATAAATTTGCTTAGGTTGAACTTAATTTAAGGGGAAGAAAAAGTAGCTCATAAAGACTTATAGCTATTTTACCTAAGAATTTTTTGAGGTACATTTATCCCTTAAAAAAAGTTTAATTTCAGAAAATTTTTATTAAAACAACATAACATTTATATTTTTGCATCGAAAAAAGCCAAAAATAAGTATATTTTGTTTATTTCGATGTCCAAAAATAAATCTAAAAATATTTTATAACCATTTTATTCACACTAAACAAAACTAAACACACAATAATAATCGGAGACACAAAAACAAAAAAATAAAACGTCACTTTTTGGATGAATTTAGCTTTAGAATTCAGGAAAAAATTGGTTTTATCACACCCGGAAGTAAAATTTTACTAAAAAAAGAAAAAAAAAACACCAAAAATATTGTTAAACTTCCAATATTAGAGCAACAAATTAAAAATAATAATATTAATTTGACTGTTCGTGCAAAGTTTACATTTTGACTGAGATTTCTATCATGAAACTAAATCATAGCTAGGTAGAATATATTGTTTTTGTAACAACGTAGAATAGTTTATGTCAAACATAAGAATTAAGTTTAGCTTATTTATGTTGTAGATTTACGAGGAGTTTGAGCAAACGGGCCTTACTTACTTATACTTACTTATGTTGGCTCAACTAGAGCGTGGTGCTCCTAGGCCTTACTTAATATGTCAGCCGACTTAATATGATCTTCAGCCTTCCGTCTCCAATCTCAGACTCCAAGTTCGAAGATCTCCCTCTACCTGGTTGCTCCATCAAATATGAGGTCTACCTTGGCTTCTGACTCCCTCTGGTTTGGCGTTGAAGACTTAACGAGCTGGAGCGTTAATGTCCATGCGCTGTTGTTTTCTCTGTTTACGCAGACAGGACCATAACCCGTACGCAGAGCTTTTCTCTCGGAAATTCCAAGTGACTTTTCATCCGATTGGGAAAGGATCCATGCTTCTGCACCATATAGCAGGACCGGCATAATGAGTGTTTTATACAATGTCTCCATGGTTCTTCTCGATAAGGCTTTATTCATCAATTGCTTATTCAACCCAAACAAACAGCGATTAGCAAGAGTTAGTTTTCGTTTGATTTCAGCGCTGATGTTGTTTCCAGCAGCCCAGGTAGACAAATTTACTGACTACTTCGAAGTAGAGTCCCTACTAACTTTGACGGAAGAGCGAGCTTTTTCCAAAGTCATCCTGATGAGGAGTATCCGTTCAGCAGGAATTCTAAAAGTGGACATGGCACATATCATATTTATAAAATCTTATTTTTAAAGTTTCCTGTGCCCGTTGCAAAGATTAAACTGACTATATACAATATTGCTATAAATACATGCCAAGAATCAAGATGCTTCGTTTAATGTCAGCTCAAATAAATATTAATCTTAAAAATTCCCATCAATTTCTTATTTTGCTTTCAAAAGATGGTGACAAACATCAACTATCTTTTTCTCTGAAAATTAATCATGCTGTCAAAACGATTTAAAATATACTTAACTAATGATGTTCACTCTTCAAATTTGACAACATTAGGAAAACAAACTTGTTGAGTGTACATTGGCACAGTCATATAACTTTTCAAAACTGATATTCAAAGACCAAATACGCACCTGAGCTTTCAAACCGGCTTTACTGTTATAAGGTGGTTTGATAAAAATGTACGTACACAGTACACACCTTACAAAAGCTTGGGAACTATAAATATATTTTCTCAATGCCTCCAAGACAGTCTGTACATTAATGAACTAGGATTCCATGAAAACATCAATATGACCGCCATTCATTAAATTGCGTAATGGTCAATCTATTGCTTTTAGCAGTTTACCATCTTGTCGACGTTCGGCAAGAAAAAAAAAATGCGCACAAGATCCAAGCAGAAAAAAATGTTGCCCAAGCCGTTATATGCCTGTCTAGTGCAGTACACTCTCCCCATTATTTCTATTAGGCGATTGTCTGGCCTTGGTAAGCGCAGGCGCAGCACCGTACCGTCACTGTCGCCAGTCAAATATTGGATTTATAATAATAAAAGAAAAAGCGGAAAATCTAAATACATTCAGTCGGCAAATATTGTAAGTATGTATCTATACATATGTGTACCTCTAAGTCGTAGAAAACTTCGCTGTAATTGAATGTCGAACATAATTTTAAATGCAGTATGTTTTTATACTTCAGAAAGTACGCCTGCGTGAATTAAAAAAGACTTACACAACACGAAATTTTGCGTATCAGTGGCACTGAGAATTTGTTGAAAGTTTTCGCTAGCCTATTGAGTTGATAGAATAATGGATAGAAAAAACACATTCTTTCAGGGTGCTACGAAATTCACTATATGTTTTCAGATATTTATATATAACAATTTTGAATTTACTTCATCTCAAAAACTAAGTCAAATTTTATATTTTGTTAAATTTATTTGTAGAAAAAAACCTGAAAAAAATCAACCAACTTATTTTTGTCTTACCAACAACTAGAACTTTGTTCTTTAAAAATCCGCAATATAATCCAGTCTTTTGGTAGTTCTACCATTGTATATAAATTTCTATAGTACAACCATAGAGCAGCGCCATCTAAAGAAAGTTGTGAACTGCACTTTTGGAGGTTCTTACATTTACTAAGTGTCTATTCTGTTACCCTAACAATAGTCGTCTACGAAACAAATTAACAATATATTATAATGTATTTTATTGGCTCTAAAATCCATATTTCCTTGACAAGAGTCGTAAACAAAACTAAAATCATGTTAACGACTGTTGTCAGGGTTACAGAATAGACAACTAGTAAATGCAGGAATCTAAAAATGTGTTTTCCACAAGTTTCTTAAGATGGCCAGGCGGTGATTATTCAGCATGAAAATACACTTTAGAAATGTATATACAACCATTGTACCTTGAAAGTTTTATATGAGTTAAAAAATGCATTTTCTATAAAATTTGAGGTATCTACTCTTTTCGAATTTTCAGTATTCTACTGCGTGATGTAAGTGCCAACTGGGACGTTATCAGTGATTTCTATGGTCACAAATCGAATTATTCTCGGGATGAAAAATTTTATACCGAAAAGCATCAAAGCTAAGGAAAACTCGTTCGATTTGAGCTGCAAGGAAGCCATCAGGATGATGTTATAAAGCCAACCCCACGTAGAAAAACCGGAATAAGTTCAAACAAACTAGAAATTCCTGTAACGGTCATATTCGCCAAACCAAACTTTTGCATGAACAAAAATTATGGCTAAAAATACTAAAATTTTCCAATGGCATGGCAGTAGGAAATGTTGGTCATTCGTAAGAAATTTACGAAATACAACTTCGTCTTCTGTTCCAAAGCTCGTCTTCAATGACACTCCAGTGGTTAGCTCTCAAGGGAAAACTGATTTGTTTTCAACCCAGTTCGCTGCTAACTCAACGCTGCCACAAAGCGTTATTACTCCTCCTGTACTTGAGAGCGTAAACGGTTTTATGGGACGAATATTCTTTCGCACTCGTGCAGTTGTAAGAGTTCTAAAGGATTTCGACATACACAGATCCGATAGGCCTCTTGTTCTGAATAGATGTGCTTCTATGCTGTCAATACCACTGCGTTATAGCTTTTCAATCTGTCCTATTCTACTGGTCTCTTTCCGAGTAGATCGAAAACAGCAAATGTCCAGACCGTCCCTAAAAAAGGGCGAATCTTCTTCCCCCTCTAATTATCGACCGATTGCACTTGAGTCCCTTCTTTCAAAGGTCATGAAAACTCTGATAAACTATCAGTTTAAGAAATATCTTGAAGAACCAAAGCTTCTTAATGACCGACAGTACGGCTTTCGTAGCAATAGATCCACTGGTGATTTGATGGCTTATCTGACCGAAAAGTTGAACCAATCTTATATATCGTGTTGGTGAAAGTAAGATTATTGGACTTGATATTTCAAAAGCATTTGATAGAGTTTGGCATCAGGCTCTTTTATCGAAAAAGAGCTCAGCATTGGATAAGAAATTACCTTTCTAAAAGTTCAATACAAGAAATATTTGATGGTTCAATACAAGAAATATTTGATGGTTTTAAGTCTGAAATTTTAAAAAGAAATGCTGGTGTGCCCCAGAATTTATTTTGCTACGTTTTGTCTCCGACTCTCTGCCTTATTTTTATCAATGATCTTCTGTGTGAAACTTCTAATCCAATAAACTGTTGACAGCACCCTCTGCTTTTCATATTCGTTTCCATATTCACAACCCTGTCCTTCGGATGTGGAACTGGAGCGGCACCGTGTGAAAAGCTCTTTAAATTCCGGTCTTGACAGCATTATGCAATTGGGAGTCAAAAATCGCGTGAAATTTAACGCTTCGAAAACTTAATGCTGCCTTCTGTCTTTGAAGCATAACATACTTTCCATGAGTGGCATTTGAAGAAACTGAACAGCTTTCCATTCTCGGTATGTTCGTCACAGACCACCTTCAGTGGAACGACCACATATTTGACGTCGCCGAAAATGCTGTGAAATGCTTAGGTTTCTTACGACGTAAGTTTTTCATGAATTTTCACGAACTTGCAAAAGCACTTTAATCACGTGCATAAAATGAAATAATGTTTTTTATTTAATTCTTCAAATTGTTCAAAAAATCATTAAAAGGTTGGTATTAAAATTATTTATAACTTGCACGAAATTCCTTGACCACAAGTTTTTTTTTTAAATTATGTGCTTATTTAGTACTTTAATTCTTACGCCAAAAAATTTGTTACTTCGAATTTGAAAAAAAAATGGTAGGTACTTATGTTACTTCGAGTTTGAATTTTTTTGTTAAGTTATTAAATAAACATCGATTTATTCAAAAAATGCTCTAACTATTTTGTAATTGGTGTTGTATATTTATGCAACGAAATTTCCTGTATACCTTTATTTTGGCTTAATAAAAAGTAGTTTAAGCACTTTTAATAAAAAATTCATTTGATTTTGTTCGTATTTTCCGTTTAAAAAAAAATCCCGTTTGAAAATATTTATTTTTATTAAATTGATTTTTTTTGTATTCCCGCAAGCAACTTGCCACAAGAAAAAGTTCGCGTGACCCAGTCTTGCACTTATATACTTCGTTGTCAATTCAAAAGACCTTTATCAAATATTATATGCAGAAAATACCCGATGAAACTTTTTTTGTCAATTCTGTACATCATATATTATTTTAGGCTAAACAAGCTAGTGGGGTAGTGCGAGTTCTCGAATTGTTTAAGAAAAATCATTATATTTTCGTTATTTCTTGAGTTTCTTCTTTCAAATGAGTATGAGTTTTTATGTCAGCATAGATTTTAAGCGGGAAATCCAAGAAACAACGAAAATATAACGATTTTTCTGAAACAGTACGAGAACTGGGACTGGGGATGTTCGGCAATAGATACCTTTCGTGAGAATCAAGTAATAGAGAGAGAGAGAGATTTCAACAAATAATGTTCTTTAACGCAACCTGCAAAAGTAAACTATTCGAAAACGCACCCACGAATTTTGCTGCATTTGCACTATGTTCAATATTGCAATTTGCTCAAATCACATGTTCGTAAACATCATCTGCGGTGCAGCTGTGCATTCAAAAAATCAAGGTGACAACAAAGACTCAAAACAAGAGAAAGAAGTCTGTCGTTCCTCACTTGCCTCTAAAACCGTTATTATTTTTTTCATGTTCCGTGTCATTGTGCAAATTTGATTTAAATAACTCGGTTGAGAGCTTCTTATTTTTGTATGTATGGTATCGTTCTTTTTAATCATTGGAATATTAAAATGTTTCTTCTTGTATTTCTCACTTTAAACAAAATAAATATTTTGTTTCTTGTATACAGCTATTACATATTTACATACATTATGTATTTGTTTTTATAATTCACAGAAATATTTTTAACAACAATTTTCGCGAACAATTGTTTAACCGGATCCATTTTGTTTATAGTCTTGTATACGAAAACGTCAGATGCGTTTGCAATACAAAATTTTGACGTTGATCAAGAAGAATTTCCGGATGCATTTTTGACGATTGCAACTTGGGGGTCATAAAATGACGATTATTTGCCGATCAAAATTACTGGTTTGAAATTTTCGAAAACGGTGCATGTCTTCATTATTGTGAATATGAATTTCTGAATCACGTTATCGCTTCTTGATCCACAACTGAATCATTTTCAATCTCTTAATTGTTTGTCGTAATTTAAAATTCACACAAACACACATAAAATATTCACGTGGTTCAAAATAGTATCTTAAGGGTCATCATTTTTCCAAAAAAAAAATAAAAAAAAACAAACTCGTTGGATCACTTTTACTCTTGAAATGGTCGAATAAAAATGAACGGTGATAATGAAATTTTAAGTTTGTTTGATGGCCTTTTAAACTGAAATTTCACTGTCAATTTTGTATCGTTGAACTCTTTCACTCTGTTTTGGTGGATTTTTTTTATTTCAATGGCATTGTGGCCGAGAAATTGGTTTGATGGAGATTGTGTGACACACTAATTAAGCATAAATGGAATTAAAAATAAAAAGACTGTATCAAAAAAATGCAAATATAGGTACAAAAAATGGGTGATTAACTACTTTCACTGGACTAGATTTTTGACATTGGATATTCTTAATGAGATTTTTTTTGTATTTATTTTATAATATACATATATATGTGTGTTATATGTAATTTTTGTGTTCATTTCGAATTTTCAAGAGCGATATGGATGGGTATATGTAATATTTTTTAATTTGTGATAATGTGGGTAGTGTCAAAGGGCATTCGTTGTTTGGTTGAATATTAAATGGAGATGTTTGAATAAAAAATTTAATGTTACTTTTGCATTTGATTCATAGGTATGTTACCTGCAGATGAATTTTTACCGACTGATATTAGATATCGGTAACATTAGCTGACAAAGGTTGTACAACGATACACAGTGTTTCGCGTAGAACAAGCTGGGTGGAATTATTTGACTCGATTAGGTAATATTAAAGCCAAACTCAAAAATAAGAAATTATTAAAAAAAAAAGCACAAGTTACTTTAAACATACGAAATAAAGAAGAAATTATCAGCATTTCGTATCCTAAGAATTGAATAAAACCAATCGTCATAAAAATAATCTTCTGTTTCAACTTGTCATTTCGTTAAATTTTTTCGTTCCTAGGCCATTCTTCGAAAAATTCAAGTTTTAATACTGAGTGAACGTTTTCTGTTTTGAAAAATTTCTAGTTGAACTCAAGTGTGCGCTGGCTAGTTAAACAAAAACGCAGGCTTTGCTGATAAACAGATTGTAGTTAACTGATGACAACTATACCTAACTTACTTATGTAGGTATACACTTCATTGCTTTTGTGAACTTTAGCAAACTGTATGAGTAGAAACACCTGAGTATTTTCATTTATTAATTGAATTTTGGGAGCGGGACGAAATTCTTTGGTTTCAAAATGCTGCTAATAAAAAGAAAAATCTGCTTTGCAAAATTCTGGCTACCCCGTAGGTACATTCGAACGAATTTTAAATTTTAACACCCCCAAATTGATTTTCTATTCATCAAAAAAAATGTCAGCTTTTCGTTTCTTACCGTTATCAAAACTACTTCCGCCACCACTTTTCCCTGGAAGATTTAGATATTAACCAACTTTTAGATGAGCGCGCTATTTCAAAAACTGCATTTGAAAGTGACATTATGCCAAAATGGACCCATGACACTTTTGTACAGCGGCAAATGGCCATATGTAAAAATATGGCCATATGCCGCATTATGATAGTGTGTGTTATAATGGCCAAATTTGTAAATATGGCCATATGACGCTTGACCAAATGTTATATGGCACCTACTAAAACATATTTAGCATCATACTAGGTTACAAAATAATATTTTTTTTTTAATCTAGTATGATGCTAAATATGTTTTAGTATAATGCTTTGTCGTTTAAAAATGTGCGCCTATGTTATTAACTTATTCTTCGATAAAAGGTGTATCTAGATATTACCATTTACCTTTATAAATACCTTCATAGTAACCTTCTTCCCTTATTTTCTAATGTGAACAGAAAATTTCATAATGTCTTATTTGCAAACTCACAAAATATGTTTAAATTGGCCGCATTTACAAAATTTATGAATATTTTGAAATAAGGGAGCTAGAATAAAACAGTAATATCCATTGTAGTCTGGGCTTGTGAGCTACATCTTTAATTTAGGCTAAATTTTATTGTATTGCATTTGCATGCTTAGGAACCTTAAAATTATATTAAATCTCACTATCTCAGTAGAAATGTTTTTCTCTAATTTATTCTTTTTCTTAAATAGAAACCTACAAAAACTAGGAGCTTAAAACATAATAGGTATATCTACGCGCGCATCAAATAAACGAAGTTCATTAATAATAATAATTACACAATATACCTATCATACTTCAACCACAACCACCTTCACATTCAATCTACATCCAGTAGAATTCGTGAGTGTTTCCCACACATCAACGCAAATGACAAGCCATCGGGTTCAATGGCTGACCTAATTTCAGAAATCAACGGGAATCGTTGTGAAAACAAAGCAAACGAAACGAACGTCGGACAACAACTCAACTACCTATACAACGAACACGAAGATAATAAACAAAAAACAAACACAAATAAAAACGAGAGATTAAGAACAAAATTTAAAAAAATCAGAGAGAGAATAAAAATGTTTTTTATGTTTGGTTGGTGTTGGTTTTGTGTAAATGTAGTTGTCTAGTCGGTGTCGGTGCATTTCAGCTTTTAGTTCGTTTATTCTCACATCTTCAGATACTATGGCAATTCTGTCGTAATTGAAACATTTTTTAGATAACTACACGACACACGTGCATACCTGATGAGCATATGAAGCAAAGCTTTTTTGCACCTCGAAGGAATCAAGTTTCGGGATGAAGGGCTTATTGCGAAAACCCATCTATATTTATCTTCATATTTTTAAAAATAAAAATATTTCATTTCATAATATTTTAGGTTGTAAGTTTTAGATGCCATTATTGGTACGACATGCATGTTCACTAGTTATATTCGTAAAAAAATCGGGATAACTATACCTAGGTAACAATCAAAAATAACATTAGATACGAAAAGATAAAAAGTGGAAAGTTAAATTCTGTCTGGTTCTCTGTCTAACTGTATGTATGTACACATGTAGGTACTTAACGATTTTCGACATCAATTTCAACATTATTTCCTACTTTATTCTAATGGTAGTATACAAAGAAAAATATCTTAATTCAATGGAAATACCTACATGTGTCCGTTTTTCACATCAGCCAAAATTTATATTTTTTACCCGTTTAGAAAAATAAATATTCCAAATATTCGATGATTTGTTGAAAACTGCAAATCAATGTCATACAAAATTTGCCCAAAACATACATTTTTAAATTATTAATTTAGGCATATTTGGAAACAAAATTTTAACACTACGTAAGTAAAAAAATAATGCACTAGTTTAGTATAAAATATTGTTTAATCATTATAACCTATATCGTTCATTTCAGTGCCCCGCATAATGACGTTTAAATTTACCTAATTAAGACGCATTGCACTCGCAATAAAAGCTGTATTTTATTATCCCCTCAGATCTGATCCGGATTGGATATGCGTCGCAAAATAAACGCAAACAGCAACAACACAAGATCCAGCTTTGTTTCTAGATCTTGAAATATTCCCATCCATTCCGGATCAGAGGGCATAATTAAATACGGCTAATATGAGGTTGCACCCGCTGATATATGTTAAAATGTTTCATTACTAAGTGGTTGATTTGTTTATCGTATATGAAGGCAATATATTATACAAAAATGTTTCATAATAAACAAACTTATTGCTTTTTGAGGGTTCTATGATCTGAAAACATGCGGGCAAAATTATTTGCACCCATTAAGTAAGTAGGCATCTCTTATAAAAAACTTATCATAAATGTAATGGGGGATACCTATTCGTAGACATTGTTTAACCTGTTTTTAAGAAAAACTCGATTTTATCCTATTTAAATTATTTTGTTTGAACCCATGCTAAGCAAAACCCTATATAGTTTATGAATTTGCCCCAATCTCGTTAAGTTGTTGCTTCCAAAAAAGATTCACAAAAATTAAAATGTAACATAATCTATAGTTACCTACCTATACCAAGATACTTGCATATTTAAATATCTACTAAACTGTCCCATCTTAATTCATGAAAAAGAAAACCTTGACTAACCTTGACAGTTGCAGATGCGTTAACTTACAACACTTACAAACGAATCTCCTTAAAGGTAACTTTCTTAAAACAAAAGAAAAAAAAATCACAAATACTTTCACAAATTCGGAGAAGGAAGAACCTAAAAAGTATTTTTTTTTGATAGTTAGTTACAAGGTGAAGTTTGGATCGATTAAGTCAGAACTGCAACTGCCGAACTTAAATTTTCATTTTTATTTTCTCCATCTAGATATGTAAAGCATATATTAACCAAGCAACATATACAATCACACACTCAAAAAAATTGCCCAAAATAAACCAAAACAAATAATGAAAGAAAGAAAAAAACTCAGTAAATATACTTACTATAGTATAGACATTTATCATGTGTTTTTGTTGGCAAAAAATAATTGCGTTTACTTTTTTTGACTAGAGTATAAAGAGTCAACAATCAGTTATAAAAAACAATAAACACTAACACTAACACAAAGAGAAAGGTTTACAAACATATAACCATCATTAAACAAAGTAAAAAGTTTCGTATTGAAAATGTTAACCAGGCCTAAACGGCAAATATACCTACTAACAAAACGCATGTACTTAGGTTCGTTGCTGCAGTTACATAAAGTTAACATCGACCTCAAGTTCGAGTCCATAGCGAATGAACCATGTATAGATATACAATCGGGCAAAACCCGTTCTTTAAAACCAGCCATCAGAAACGCTTGCATATTGTCGGTTCCATGAAGACAAATAATAATTCATCATCCATCCTCGTTGGTATAGAGAAAGATAGACTGTCGCAGCGGCATTCAACGTTATATGATTCGTTTTGGATTTACTCCAACTCTGAATATGATCATAATTCGTTATTTCTTGTTAGATACAGTATAGTTCGGTAGTTTGCCAGAAAGTTTGAAAATAAGGGTCTCTGCCACAAATACTATACCTACCTACTTCACAGATCAGCTACGGTGCGACATGAGGTTCAATAAACTTTGACGATCGACGTAACCGTGCCCAACGAGACCCAACTAGCTTTAAGGGGGAGAGATTTACAACGTTTATGACTTTTGCTTTTGTATTTAAGTATTTCGTTCACGCACTCATTCCATGAACGATGAAAAATGGTAAAAGAGGGAAATTTTTGCCAGTGAATGTAGCACCAGAATAACGAAATGAAAACTAAACAGTAGGTATACGTAGTACCTTAAAACAAAGAAAACAAAAAACGGCTTGAACGTGTCATAAGGTGCGCACTTGTCAGGTGAAAGTGATTTGACCATGATCCTGGTCGAATTACGTGAGCGCTATGTCAGTGGCGTTGGTGGTAATAATTTTGAGTGCCTTTGTGTATATGTTAACATGGGAATGCAGAAACTGATTTTCGTTTCTAAAGAACAGTCAAATTTGTTACACTCTAGATTGGTCTAAGTGAAGCATATTATGTTGAAGCCGATTTTGAAGAGATGAAAAAAGTCGATTAAACTTACGGATTCAGTGAAAAAGTAAACAAATATTCTGAAGGGGCCTGAAAGTTTTTTACAAGCAAAAAATAAGCTATGACGCCACGCATCAGCACCAGGAGTCACCGAAAAATTCGGAAAGTCGTTGTACACCAAGGAAGCATTTTAAGTCCTTAGCTTTTTATTGCATTTTTCGTTAATGTGCTTGAATGGAAAGTGAGGGTACACAAAAGTGAATCAATATTATTCTTTGCCAGTTTCCCTAGGTGCATTCTTTGAATGGGAATTTTAGTATATATGTAGACGTTTTGGCGGGAAATGGAAATTCTTATACTGCCGGTTTTCGCATTCACACGTGTTTTTTTCAGGAGATCTATTTTAATGTTGTCAGTGCTCTCGTTGGGGAAGGTCCCCTCTGTGTTGTGTGTCGTCTGCTGTGTCGATTTTTCTCCGTTCTGTTTTTTATTCGTCGTGTCCGTGCGTCATATTCATCGTTTTCGTCGTGACTCGTGATAAATCAAACAATCAATTTATTCAATATACACATTACAAAAACACTAGAAATAAACAATAACCAAACCATCTACATAAAAGCCGATAAGATCGCGCAATAATATAATATTAAAAGCAATATCAAAAAAAAGTCAAAAGCACAGCTTCTCCAAAGTGAGTACCCATCCTCTTTCCCTCCTTGCACAAACAGTTGTATGGCTTATCATGTGCATTACGTTGCAATCAGGGTTGTCAGGTTTTAAAAGGAGGAATCGCCAACTCTAAAATAAAAATCGCCAAAAAATCGCCAAATTCAATTTTTTTTAATAAAATTCGAGAAAAATAAAAAAAACTTTTTATTTCACAAAAATTAAAAATAAAAAAAAAAAAAAACAATTTACATAACGAACTTTAGCTAATATTGTTATTCAAGTTAAACCGGATCTAGCTTTGGAGGCAAGATAATCGTTAAAATTGGTTTCCATTTATAAAATGCTGACAGTCTTTAGTCAATAACTTTTTTTGGGAAAAACTGTCAAAAATAATTGTGAGACAAAGTTGCAGAAAATATTTTTCCTTATAAAACTAAAAAAAAAGTAAATTATTATACGACCGTAAGAAGTCGAGAAAATCGCATTAACGCCTTTTTTCAAAATGGCGGACAACGCAGAATTTTTTTTTGTGAACTTTCTGGATTTAAGACTCTCCAAGTGGTATTTTCTTTTAGACTCTCCAAGTGGTACTTTTTAAACCAAAAATATAATCTCGGATGAATACAGTAGTTTTTGCAGATATTTGCTCATTTTTCTGCTAATTTGACTGGAGTACTCGATGAGTATTCATTTTCTGTGATGTTAATCTAATCTGATGGCTAGTCAACTCTTAAAAATTCATAAAAAGTAATGTAATTTTAATGTCCACTTGAATTTAGTCTTAGCCGCTTAAATTCGGCGATAGGTCCGCTCCGATACAAAAGAACAAACAAGGCACGCAAAGGTGTTCGTGAAAATAGCTTTCGTCATGAAGCTGTCTTGCCAAACATTATTAATATTGAAGAAAAAAATAATTGTTTGTTTAGTCTTCTATTGTCATTTAGGTTAATTTGTAAGAATTAAGTAAAATTAGAAAAAAGAAAAAAAAAATATTACTATTTCGATTCAAAAAATTAATATCGCCACAAACTTAAAAATATCGCCGATTTTGGGTAACATCGCCAAGCCAATTTTCGTGTCGCCAAATGAAATTTCAAATCGCCAGTTTGGCGATAAATCGCCATATCTGACAACCCTGGTTGCAATGTGCTTTTTTTTTGCTCACACAATGTATGTACATGATTTGTCACCAACAACAGACGAATAGAGGATTATTGTTTTGAATTCCAGGGTCGGGTCGGTTCACGTCACTGTTAAGGCATAACACTAACAGGGGCGTTGAGTCGAAACGAAGTCTGAGATTCAATTCAATTATCTTCTTAGAGCTCGTCTGTTTTAGTTTTGAAATTTTTAAGTATTGCAATGACTGAGAATTTCAGGGTCGATTACAGCAATATTCGTGGGTTAAGAATGAATTTTCTGTCGACGTACCTCCACACTGTTTTAAACAGGCCAGCTGTTCTGGCACTAAGTGAAACCCAAGTAGGTGAGGCTACCGATCCTACTGAATTTTATATTCAAGGATATAACCTAGTGCCACTATTCCTTCCCCACCATGGCCTCGCCGTTTATATCAGAAGTGATGGATGTTGCTTACCAATTTCAACCACAGTACAGCTCTTTTTTAAATCCTCTCTTTAATTTTATGTGGTTCAAATTTTCCGTTAATAAGCACATCATCCATTACTGTTTCCTTTATAGAAGCCCAAATTTGGACAGGGTTTCAACTGCTAACGAATTTGACTCACTGTCCGACTCCATTCAAAGAATTGTTTCCTTGTATCCTCGCATTGAAATCGTTATTACGGGCGATTTCAATGTACACAATTCTTCCTGGCTTCTCCATTCGAGCAAGACAACACCCGAAGGAGTGTGTGCTGAGATTTTTGCTGAGTTTAACCACCTTGCTCAGTTGGTCAACGAGCCCACTCGAATACCGGACATTGACGGCCAAGCAGAAAACACTCTTGATTTGTTCCTTACCTCTGACCCTGATAAATATGCAATAAGTGTATTATCGCCTCTAGGCCGATCTGACCATTGTGTCATATCCGCAAATTTCTCGTGCCAAAAAATCCCAGTTAAAGAAAGAGCTCCTAAGAGAACCGTTTGGCAGTACGAGAAAGCCGACTGGGACGGCCTCAATAATTTTTTCAGGATCTTTAACTGGTCACTATGCTTCCTCGATAGTGACGTAGATTCCAGTGCGGATATGCTCACAAGTTTAATTCTTTTGGGAATGAGAACTTTTATCCCGAATAGGGTTAAAAGCATCAGACCTAAAGTGAACGCATGGTTTGATATGAGCTGTAAAGAGGTTATCAGGGCTAAAGAGGTAAGTTTCCGTTGTTACAAAGCCAACCCTACTGAGGAAAATCGGAATAAGTTTAAACAAGCCAGGAAGGCCTGCAATGTCCATATTCGACGGACCAAATTTTTACATGACCAAAAACTAAGGCAAAAAATACTGCAATGTCCCAAAGGCAGTAAAAATTTTTGGTCATTTGTGAAAAACATGAAGAATTCTTCCTCTTCCTCGGTCCCAACGCTCATTGATGATGATACTCCAGTGGTTAGCTCTCTTGCGAAAGCTAACCTTTTTGCTAGGCAGTTCGCCGCCAACTCTTCGCTGCCAGAGAGTGTCATGACTCCGCCAGTTCTTGAGCGCGTTAATGATTCCATGGGACAAATCTTCTTTCGCACTCGTGCTGTGGCGAGGGTCCTAAAGGATCTCAACATACACAAATCCGCTGGCCCGGATGGTATCCCCGCTATTGTTCTGAAGAGGTGTTCTTCAACGCTGGCAAAACCATTGCGTAAGCTTTTCCATCTATCCTATTCTTCTGGGCTCGTTCCGAGTAGTTGGAAAACAGCATTTGTCCAGCCTATACCCAAAAAAGGCGAATCCTCCTCTCCCTCCAATTATCGTCCGATTGCACTTACGTCCCTTCTTTCTAAGGTCATGGAAACGCTGATAAATTATCAGCTTAAGAAATATCTTGAAGAACGAAAGCTTCTTAATGACAGGCAGTACGGCTTTCGCAGCAACAGGTCCACTGGTGATTTGATGGCATATCTCACCGAACAGTGGAACAAATCTTTACATCGTTTTGGAGAAAGTAAGATTGTTGCACTCGATATTTCAAAAGCATTTGATAGAGTTTGGCACCAGGCTCTCTTATCGAAAATGCGTGCCTTCGGTATTGATGAATTCCTCCTTCGTTGGATTAGAAACTTTCTTTTGAACCGTTCAATACAAGTTGTACTGGACGGGTTCAAGTCTGAAACCCACAAAATAAATGCTGGTGTGCCCCAGGGCTCCGTTTTGTCTCCGACCCTCTTTCTCATTTTTATAAATGATCTCTTGTCTGTAACTTCTAATCCAATTCATTGTTTCGCTGACGATAGTACCCTTAGCTTTTCATATTCGTTCCCAGACTCACACCCCTCCCTTTCGGGTGTGGAACTGCAACGGCAAAATATGATAAGCTCATTAAACTCTGACTTAAACAGCATTGTACAATGGGGAATAAAAAACCGCGTAGAGTTTAATGCTTTGAAAACTCAATGCTGTCTTGTATCGTTGAAGCGAGATATACCCCCCTTGCCACTGTCCATGTGTGGCACTTGCATCAGTGAAACCGAACATCTCCAGATTCTTGGTATGTGTATCACCGACCACCTCTTGTGGAATGATCACATATGCGATGTCGCCAAAAATGCCGCAAGATGTTTAGGTTTTTTAAGACGATGCAAGAACTTCTTTTCCCCTTCTGATCTGGCTACCATCTACAAAACTTACATACGGCCAAAGCTTGAGTACAACTCCCACATTTGGGCTGGTGCTCCAGTAACGTACTTAAGTCTTTTGGACAGTATCCAGAGAAGAGCATTTAAGATGATTGGTGACCGTACCATCGTTGAGACTTTTACGTCACTTGAACATCGACGTAATGTCTCATGCCTCACCCTCTTTTACCGTTACTTTAATGGTTTATGCTCTAGTGAAATAGCCAGTTGCATTCCTCCCCTTAAGATATTCAACCGTAATACCCGCGCCTCCAGGAATGCCCATCAGTTCACCCTCGAGCCCAACTTCGGACGTACGGTCATGTTCAGAGAATCGTTCTTTAGCCGTACTACGCGAATGTGGAACTCTCTTCCACACTCTGTCTTCCCCAGTCATTGCAGTGTTCAGGAATTCAAGACTAATGTTAACCGACACCTCATCCTTAACCCTCTCCGTCTATCCCATTTTTCCTAACGCTCGCACTGTGCTTTGGCATAAAAAGGAAACAAAAACCCCTTGAGTGCGTGCCTATTATAAAAAAAAAAAAAAAAAAAAAATGGAGAAAAGTTTAAACACTTTTGAACAATGATTGTTAGCGAAGCATCTCCTGTGACCGAAAAAAACCTCCTAAAATGAAAGAAACGCTCCACTGCTGTTATTAGTTGAGAAAGCATGGTTGTACAATGTTGACAAACTAAGGGAATAAATTAACAGAACCTGAGATAAAAATACTTTTGCAACAACAGTGACAAAGTATAATCGATTTACCCCCAGTTTCACAGTCAACGTTTAAACTGCTTTTTTATATAGTTTAAATTGCAGTGCAACAATTTATTCGTTTAAACCTGGAACTATGCTTTTTTTTATAGAACAATTCTGTAATTCATTATCTTCATTTTAATACCAATTAACACCAACATTGTTGGATAATTTGTCTTAAAGTTGAAATTTTCAATGATGAGTTTTAATTGTAGCTATAAATGGTCATTCAGCAAACGAAGTATTCCATATACTTTCCCAACTGCCAAGTTGGTATTAGTATCCCTGTTCTGTTATACATCATTCCAAGGTTTTAACAGTTGAATGTTGAACAAATTCTATAGGAGAATCATTTAACATAGTTTAAAGAAAGTAAGACAGATTTTGGCATTTTTTACTGATAACTTTTCATTTAGGCATCCGTCCGAGGGTTCAAAAACAACCCATTTCTTACTGACCATGATAAAATGTTTTGCAAAACAAGGTTAATGGAGCTAGCGCAATCTTCGATAAAAGCAAGTGGACAACTTTTGAATATCTAATTACCATTAGCAATCAGAATACATATGAATCGAGGAGGTTGATATTTGGAAAAGAGAAGAGGTAATGTAAAGGGAGAAGAGAAGAGGTCCCAGTATTGAGCCTTGTGGGACGCCTCAAATAACAAGGAGAAAAGCGGATAAGTCATCAGCGTCAGCAACATCTTGTTTTATATCACTGAGGTAAAAAAGCAATATATTCACAGCAGAAGTTGAACATTTATATAAATTGAAGAGCTCATGACATAAAATAAGGTGATCTACTGTATCGAAAGCTTTGGAATAATCGATAAGCACCAGAAAAACCACGTTATGAGTCGAAGTTTTATTAAGAACTTTGCGTTTTCAACTAAATTTTCATGGAATTCGCCCTCCTCAACTTGAACTCCCATAACTCGAAACTCTCTCTATTTCAAATTTGTTTGTTTTGCGCTTTGTAGCAAAGTCTCTTTAACTCGAAATAACGTCTAAAATCGGTAAAAGAACCCGTGTAATATTGTAAATTTATTTTAGTCTCCACTCATGGTGAAAATTCGTTATAAGTATAGACATTTTACTCTGAATCGGGAAACAATCTCTTTGGGATAAAGAAGATGATCTTAATTTAAATAAGAGTCAAGAGAATTTATGACAACTTTGTGTTGCCCGAACCATATTTCAGTGAAATGAAGGTAAGAGGACTTTTCGCATTAAATGCAGCCTTCAAGATTACAATATTAACTTTTATATAATGACATTTTTGTATTTTAGTTGTTTCTGACAGTCTGATGCAGAAATTGTTGTGTTTGTGCTGTCTGAACCTGAAGATCAAACCGTTAGTGATGATGAATTAAAACAAAATTAGATGATGTCGGTTCAGGTGAAGGATTAAAGAGCGAAGTCAGTCTTAAGTCTATGAAGCATTTGAAAGAATACGCGATTCTTTTCTTACTGAATACAACACCCCAGATTGTTTTTTTAAAGTTAGGCACTTAAAAAGATGCAATAAAGAAGTAACAAATCATAACTGCCTTTTTAAAACTTCTTATATATAAAAAAGTATTTCCTTCTCCCAATATTTATTTAACAAAATAAAACAATAAATTAAAAACCCTTTAAAGTAAAGGTAGCTTTACAGTACAACATAATTAGCATTAAAGCTTCCAAACCAAACTGTTCTAAGTTCTTAGTTAAAAATGATGATGTTTATCAAAAATATCACACTCATAGGGAAAGATATAAAACTTAAATAGATTCTTAGATGAAAAGTCTTTCATCATTTTCCCTCGTTTTTCTTCTCGATGGAATTCGTTTTTATTTTTATTTTCCTTTCACTGATTCCAACTCATGTGTGAAATATCTATGCCAACGCAATAAGACTAGGAACACTTTTCCTGGTTCTCTTCTCTATGTCAACGTCGACATGTTCGCCCCATGCAACATGTACAATCATTATGTATGTATGAATATGTACGTTTTGGGTCGGGACGAGACACACAGTCGTTTTTTGCACCGCTCAACCGTCAAGAAATTCATGTTATGCATGCGGATGAAGTTGAGGTTTTCTTCGTTTTTAAAATAGATACAAATTTTATTCGTTTAGTCATTTACGAACTTAAACTGACAACACTATGTAGATGTACCTTATTGTAGCGAATACTTGCACTTTCTACTAGTTGCTCCCTTGTTTTTGCGTTGCGTGACTGTTGTACATATGTATATATATATTTTTTGTTTTATTTCAATCTGATTTTGAACGAATTTATTATGTAGGAATATAAATGCATTTATAGACTGAAAATTTTACATAGATTTTGTTGAACATGGCAGTTCAACTTGATCGCTGAGTTGTTAGGAGAAAATGCGCAACCGTTAAGCAATTCGGTTTTCCTGGTTCATTCGGTAAGCTATTTTGTTTTTCTTTTCGATTTTTTTCTTTTACATATTTGATGACATAACTTTGTTTTCTTGTACGAATGTACGTGCATTATAAATTAATGATTTAAATTTTTAAATATGATATTATTTTCTAGAACCTACACTTTATGACAGTTCGTTAGTATGTATTCGTTTGATACCTATGTACATAGCTACCCAAGATACATGACTTTTACTAAATAAAACTTGTACTTAGTTTACAATTTAGGATGTTATTACCTGATCAATAGGGCAAGTATTGGTTTCGTGTAAAAAAAATCGAGGTTTTAATCAAACCTGACATAACGATGATAGAGAAGCCCAAAAAAGTAGGTTTTGTCATGCCGTCCGTCGGTCTGTCTGTGCTGATGTGCGGATGTTCGGTTGTATGTTTACTGAGCTACAGCCTAACCGGTTGGACGGATTTTCTGGCTATAACGGGTACCTACCATATAACGGTTTTAGTTTTTCCAAATTTTCTCGAAAATGGCTCTAACGATTTTGATAAAACTTTGTGAATGTTATATTTGGAATGCTTTTAATATAACTACATTTCAAGTTTCCGGCTAAAAATACTGTTAACTGTTTTTTACAAATTTCACCATAACTGGATACCGGCTGATCCGATTCCTTTAAAATTTGACATTTAACACAAAATGACATTCACAGTTTTTTTTTTTTTGCTAAACTACCGTTTAATGATAGCTTCCATACAATTTGATCTCACGTTTAGGCCGTTTTTTTGATATTTTTTGAACTTTCTTCAGAATGTAATAAATTAAAATTTGTATAGTCCCATAGTTTGCTAAAAGAGTAAGTTCGTGCGACCCAGTCGTGCATTTTATTTTTTGTTTACTGTGGTCAATTTCTTCGATCAGGTTAATCTTATGTGTTATTAATGAAAAAAAGGGTAGAAAAGGATTAATTAATTATACTTTGCCACTTTATTCTATACTAATTAAATGCTGGATATTGAAAAAATAGTTAAAAGAAATCCGTTAATTATTAAATCGATCTAAGGGTAAAAACTAAAAAAAGGTATTTCTAATACGGTGTCCGTAATTTTTAATTTTCTAAAAAAAGTATAGATACAAGACTTTTTAGCATAGGGCACTGCTTTGTTTGAAAATTAATAAGAGCAATCGCTACATTTTGAAAACTAAAAAATAAGACGAATTTAAAAAACATGCATACCTGTAATAGGTATACATAAAGTTTTAAAAATAAAATAAAAAAAGAGATTTCCTGTTTTGCAAAAAGGTTGTAAATTTTACCGTTCTTTTTTACTTGCGATTATAGGTACTTTAAGGCAAGTCATGAATTCGTGCAAAAAAAAAATTTTTTGAGATAACAATCAAACATGACATTACGATGATAGCGAAGCCGAAAAAAAGTGGGTCTAGAATTTCTGGTCTGTGTGTCTGTCTGTCAGTCTGTCATTAGCACCTGCAGCCTAAACGGATGGGCCGATATCCCTTAAACTTTGTATGTATGTATGTAGGGTATTTAGGATGACCTTCAGATGGGATTTCGGAATTTTCGTTCTAGGCCTAAACCTAACGGTACCTGCCATATAACGGTTATGAGAAAGCTTGGTTTCTAAGAAAACAGCTCTAACGATTTTGTAAGTAGGGTATTTAGGATGACCGTCAGATGGGATTTTGGAATTTTCGTTCTAGGCCTAAACCTAACGGTACCTGCAATATAACGGTTATGAGAAAGCTTGGTTTTTAGGAAAACGGCTTTAACGATTTTGAATAAACTTGACAAGAGTGATACAGCATCAAAGGCCTTTCAGATGTTTTAAACTATTTATCTTAAAAAAACAGTTTAAACGGTACCTGCCATGTAATGGTTTTTTTAAATTTTGACTTTCTCGTTAACAACGATGCGGATCTTTACCATAATTTATTTTGTGAAAGGCCTAGTTAGCGGAACCATAATGGCGTACTTAATTTTCTAATAACTTTTCTAAGAAATATTATATTAATTAAAGACATTTTGTTTTTTCAAAATTTTATATTTTGAAAACCAATTGAAAACCAATGAACATTATTAATTTGCTGGAATTTGCATACTCAAAATTTTTCATAAAAATATAATAAAATAATTGTTTGAAAATTTCTTTTCAAAAACTCCTATGATTTTGGTAAAAAAAACTTTAAAATATATTGTAATATTTTATAATTACTGGCGTACCGCTCGGAAAAATCTGGTTTGTTATAAATTGATTTTCAAAGTTAATTTGTTTTTATTATTTTTTGTTAAATTATTTCTTATCCAATTATTTGAAATAATTTTCCAAACAATTTCATATAAAATAATTTCGTGGAATGTTCTTTTAATCTCTTGGTAACTTGCTACAGGAGCAAGTTTTTTTTGAACTGTATATCCCTACAATTTTGGAAAAAAAAAATTGCACGACTGGGTCAACAAAATAATTTTTTTTTGTCAATTAGTTTTCTAACTATTGAATTTACAAAAAAAAAAATAAATAAATTAAAAACATAATTAAAACTAAAACTAAACACTTTTGCAAAATTTTGGTAGCTATTGAATTTTTATCAAATCATCTTATCACCCTAAAAACATTTTTTTCGCTAAAATCGATTAATGTAAAAGTGAGGGTATTTAAATTTTTTTTGAATTTTGAACCACGATTGTACAACTGTGGTTTAAATTTTTAAACCACGGAATTCCATAGATAATATGCCAAAATCGGTGAGTTAAAAACTTGAACCATGATTGTACAACTGGCCCTTAATCTTTAACTTAAAATTTTCGGATTACCTACTTTTGATGGAATATTAAAACAAATTGAAAACTCTTAGAACTTTTTCTATAAAAAGAAATTAAATATGAAAATGTAATTTACAAATGTAAAAACAAATCACACACAAAATGTTTTTCTAATCTTTGAAGTCATTTTCGAAATGGAAAGGTTTTTGTCTCATAGACCTGGAGTGTCAATGTCTAACTGACTTTTATAGATTTTACAGCAAATTCAAAAAACTCTATTTCAAATTACTTTAAAAAATTACTCTGAAAAGATTTTTTTTCTTAAATTATCTTGTTGTATACAGTATATACTACACACAACATTTCTTATGATGGTGGCTAAATATACGTTACGTATTTATAACAATATTTGTTATTGCGATTGCAATGACATATCCTTTAAACAACCAGACAAAATTTATTGGATAAACAAAACATTACAATCTGTTAGTTATCCTATGAGGCACATTTCTTGAAAGATACTGTTTATTTAGTTAACTTGCGGCAGAATGTTCTTGTGAATTATACTTTTCTTCCTTGCTTCAGAAACTCAAAGCCGACCTAATTTTCACATCATCTGTTTAGGTACTCCTCTTTTCTTTGCTTTCTAGGAAGTAAAATGCACTCGTTTTGCTATCATACGTGAACATGTTCCTAGTTGAAAGAACTTTAAATAGGAATACACAAATAACAACATTTGAATGAAAATAGAAAAACGAAAGAAAAAAACAATTCAAAGAAAAATAATGTACCCCCCAGCCCAGGCATATATGGGCTGAATAAAGTGAATTCCCTATTTTACAGTCTTCCATATAGAAACATTTTGCATTGCTTGAAGCCAATCCTCTAAGAAAGCGACATCGGAATAAGCTAATTTTCATTGACCCACAAAAGTGTCATTTGTAGAGGCAAGCACAGGGCGCAAAGGTGTTTGTGATTTCAACTAATTCTATCTTTTTTTTTTGCAAGGGCTGGTTCTTTGACTTTGTCAGGGTAAAGTGCAAATGAGCTCAACCATTATTTCTCATTTATGTTTCCGCAAATACTCCGTTCCGTTTTTTTCTAAGGAATCCACAACATAAATATGTGTGCTGCTATATGAAAAGTTGATTTAAATATAAATCGCGCACAGTGCTGGATTAAGAATATTAGACCCCAAGGTTTTTCAGGGCGCTTTATATTTCTAATTTGATTTGCAAAGGATGACTTCACAGACAGATTTAAAATCTTTGGCAGTAGCAGGTTTTTTTTTTTTTTTTTTTTTTTTTATAATGCAATTTTTTATTTTTAATTCAACTTATAACTACTTAAGTGCTAAAGTGCTAGACAAAAATCTTAAAAACTAGCTTACAGAATAACTTAACTAACTTACTGGCCCCATACCTGGCGCTCTAAATTATACTATAACTATATATTAAAAATGCCTTTCGGCGTAAAAACTAACTTAAATTAAAATTCAATATTTCTTAAAATTAAACGAGAAAATTCTTAAAAAACTCGTTGGCAGTAGCAGGTATATACATAACTATGCACATATATTTGACCGCAGCAGCCAAGTATAAAACTTTGGATCCGAACATTGTTTGACAACCTTTAGACACAGATTTTGAAAACTCTAACAGTGACAACCAAACTTTTGAAAAACCCATGCAGACTAATGGTCATCATCAAGGTTCGTGGATATGGTTCTTGGGGAGTATACACTTAAGAATAGTTTTTATTGTAAGTACATTTTATATATTGGGGGATTATTTCTTTGACTAAAACTTTGATTAAAAGTAGTAAATTTACACACTCTCGGTTTATTCACTCCAACCTGAATTCATTGCTGCAGATTATTCAGTGAAATTTCAGTAATTAAGGTATATTTACAAAACTAGTGTTATATCTTATAGGCCAATCGGCAGAAAAAATGTAGGTTCCCTAATGCGAAAATGGCGGGATGGTAGGGCGTTTGTTTTCTCAAATAGCTCAACAATGGCTTATCAAAAGAATTATTCAAGCCTTTCGATAGAAAATATGGTTTTCTTTTTTCATGCCTAGAATTTTTGTTGTATGTATAACACTTTAGAAGTTAAAGCAAATAACAGTTTAGTTGTTATTTAAACTTAAAAATAAAACAAAACATTTCGTTTAAATTTAAAAGACAATAAATCTTTTACCGCCATAACTCCTAAAGTGTACCTTAAAAAAATAATCGCAAGTAAAAATGTAGGCATGAAAAAAAGAAAATCAACATATTTTCTATCGAAAAGCTTGAATAAGCCATTGGTGAGTTATTTGAGATAACGCGTTTTTCAAAATGGCGGCTTACCCAAGCGCCATTTTTGTTGGATACCATAAAATTGGATGGGTATTCTGTTGCATAAAAAAATTCTCTCCCGAATGGCCTATTATAGGCTTTTCTTTGTTAATAAATTCATAAAGATGAATCTATAAAGATATTTTATGAATAATGTAAATATATAGGTACAACATCGCTGCAAAAGAAAAGCGACTTAATCGAATCTCTTTTCTATGAAAAGTTAAATAATTTTCTTAAATATTGAGGGAAAATGTATTCAGGTTCCTATTTCTATAAATTTGTAAGACATTTTCTTCCGGGAAATAACATAACTCAAGAACGTGAAATTGCATTTGTCTTAACAAATAGAAAAACATTTGTTTTTTATCAGATAATGTCCGAAATTTGATGAAAGATATGTAACGTTACTTATTTTCTGTTTACCTTGAAAATAAGCTGCTTTTAACTTTATAAATTTTTTTTCTTATATGGTAAAATATAATCTTTGGTACCCTATAATACTCCCTATTAAGAGGCATCTAAATTCTAATCTAATCCGAACCTGATCACGCACATTTGTAAAATTTCTTGCAGCAGCATCTGTGTTGCTACCGAAAAATCTCAGTGAATCAAAAGTAGGAATTGAACAATCGAAATATTTTTAAAAATTTAGTTACCTACTGATAAACCTATACACATTTATATTCAAACTAACGCACACATATAAAGGTATAATAAAAAGATATTGCTTTTCATCTTTTAAAACGTAAAATTTATCAAAAACTAATAGATCAGCACCCCTATCCCTCCCCTTGGTGTGTGCAACTTGAAAATCTTCCCTTTTATAGCTAGATACTATAAGGCAAGTTATGCATTCGTGAAAAAAAATCAATCAAACATGACATAACGATGATAGAGAAGATGAAAAAAGTGGGTCCGGAAATTCTGTTTGTCTGTCGGTCTGTCTGTCTATCAGTCTGCTTGTATCAGTACCTGCAGCCTAAACTTCTGAACCGATTTGCTACAAATTTGGTAAGGTAAACCATTCACACACTCCATCGAGGAGAAATTCTATTTTTTTTAGTTAAAAAAAAACGGTACCTGCCCTAACCGTTATAAAAAAACTTAATTTTCTCAAAAACGGCTGCAACGATTTTCTTCAAAAAAGTTGTGGTTGTTTTTATTTAATTGCCTTTTGATAAATTGCAAAATAAATATTTTCGTAATCATATTAACGGTACCTCCCATAGAACCGTTATTATTTTCTATCTCGTGAACGGATTAATCGATTTCAACACAATTTTTTTTTTTTTTTGAAAAGCCCTCAATAATTTGAACAAGTTTAAGAAAAAAAGTTTGCAGAAGTGCTTAATTTTAATTTTAATTAATTTTTTAATTTATTTTTTGTAAATTCAATATTTGAAAAATAGCTTCGCTAAAAAACCTTCTTTTTTGAAGAATATAAATGCAAACCATTTAGCACTTTAAATTGGCGTACTTGAAAAAAAAAAAAAAAAAATTATAAAAAATTTTAAACATTTAAAACGGCCCTAACGTATTTTGAAATTATTTTTTTTGATAAATTATATTTATACAACAAAATTGTCTGCATACTTTGGTTTTGGCTTGAACTTTTGTAAAAAAGTAGTTTTAGCTCTTTTAATAAAAATTCGTTTTTACGTATTTTTCATTTATATTTAACAAAAAAGTATTAAATTTATTTTAATTGATTAATTTAATTTTTGTGCGAATTTACCACAAGAGCAAGTTCATGCGACCCATTCGTGCACTTTATTTCTCTTTTGCTATCTGAGGAACAAGTATACCCTTCCTCTTTGCTGGCAATCCCTCATCCCTTCTCGCATCACATACTTTATAGATAAAAGCACTACTGCTTGCCTAGTTCATATAGAAATGTTGCATAGATTCCCACTCAGCGAAGCTAATGCATTCGACTACAGAAATTCAAATAAAAAAAGATACAGCCACTAGCAGGGGCAACAAAATCGACGTCGACAACGGCAACAACGACAACAACGACGATAGACGGAACACCAAACTAACCTAGTTTTCGAGTTTGTTATAAAGTTTGGGTCAAAGACCTGTAGGAGGTCGAATCCGTAGCAACGTACAATAACAGAAATACACACACATATAACCAATACGTGTAAAGAAAATTCAATATGTAAAAAGAAAAGATGGGGAAAATCCAAACCAACACAAATAGAAAATCTGTTTTGTAACGGCAAGGGGTTATAAGAGTGGTGTGTGGGGGGGTGATAGGGGAAGTTGTGAAAACTTAAATGATACTCGAAAACCATTGGTATTGGTGTGAATGAGTCAAATAAGTATGCAAGTGCATGGGAAAACTATGAAAGAAACTTTACCGCCCTCGAAAAAAAGCTTTTTCTATAACACACATGCATACATACCCATATATACTCGTTATATGCATTTGTATACTGTTTTGTCTTAGATGGAAATTTATTTGCGGTTTTTTTTTCTTAGTTTTAATGGTGCGGAGTTTTTGTTGCATCCCACCCACACTCTTACTCTCACTTTGCACTTGCATAATTTAGCTTTGGACTTTATGGACATTGTAAAAAAAAACCACGAAGTAGCTATATGTACCTACATACGCCGCGAATGTTGGTTTTTCTTACATTCGCTGTAATCACGATCTTGAATGCCAAGAAAGAATTTTTCAATATAAATAAGTACATATTTACCTATAGACAGGTGCATAATACGTAAATTATATCTATTTCTATATACATTTCTTAGACTTGAAAAATTGATTATTGTATAGGTACATTATACACAATACATTAGCCTACCAGTCAATGAATGTTTAAAAAGGGGATGTAGGCGTTGATTTTGGACCCAAACAAAAAACAGAGCTTTGGTTTTAGATTTCATTATCTAGAAGATTACATACTGTCCTTAGTTTAATAAATGAATGCAAAAAACTGAAAAAGTAAAAAAATTGGGGTTTTTCGCTCCTCCCCAAGCTAGCAAAGGGTCCTCGAAGTCAAAAACTTAGTGATGTCTTCCTATAGTATATCTCAAACAATCTGTCCAAGTTTAATTAAGTTCTGAATATTTCCCAGTTAGCCCCATTTTTATGACTATCGACTGGACTAATAATAATCATAAAAAAAAATGTTCACCAACACCGCACTTTTTCACAAGTATTTGGCGCTTTTTTTTTGGTTTCTCCATTAGACCTTAACGACTGGGTCACACGAACTTCCTCCTGTAGAAAACTAAAGGATTACGTACGCATAATTTAGTTCATTAAATTATGTATCATCGTATTTTAGTTTTTATGTTGTTTAGCTAAAAACTTTAAATATCATCTTGCGTTGAATCTTGAATTTAAATACCTCTCATACAGAGTTTAAATGAAATTGGTTCAGCGCAGTAATGAATTTATGGCCAAATTTGTGAACAAACATCCAAAACCAAATTTCTTTATTTGCGTTTTAAGCCAAAATCCTGAAATGCAGTAAGGTATATTAACAGAAAATACAACTTTCACAAACATTTATCAAAATTTAATTGATTTGAACAGTTATATGTTAGGTACCCTTGATAGTTTTAGTTTTTCCAAATTTTCGCCAAAGTTCCTAGTTCTTGTGCTAAATCAAGTTTCTTGGGTTGATGTAGATAATTTTTGTTAAGTTTAAGGTTTCATAAAAACTTCATTAAATACAAGCAATGTCATGATATTAAATACATCCCATTATTCCCATTGCTAAAAAAAACATCGCCCAAGTATCCGACTGTTATTTTAATTTTGAAATGGTATGAAACGATTGATATTACAAATTCTTTTACCATACGCACATTAACCATATTTTGGTCTTTTTGGTCTTATTTGACAAAAAACAGGCGGAAGAATCAATGGGTGGTATGCGAAATGCCTTGTATTAGTCTCAAATCACATTTGTCTAAGCTAATGCTCTCATTTACTGAGGTAATGCCAGTTTTTGTATAAAAAAATGTTTTGCATTTATACAAAAGCTGGAATTAGCTGAGAAAAAATGAGATTTAAGACTGCGATAAACCTTTCGCATACAACCCTATCCCTAAACTATCCCAAAAAAAAAGAAGAATTTCGGACTTATGTTCCGAGGAGTCACACTACCTAGGTGGCACACTACTGTCCCCTGCAACCCCCCTGCCTGGCCCGCTATAGGGGTAAGTACGAGATTAAGATTCTATGCAAATTTTTAACTTAACTTACTTTGTTTACTTTTACTTTAGATGGCGCTCACAGTCAAGGATGGACTTCGGCCTCAAACAACGGTCTTTTGGGTTTTCGGTCTTTTGGCTTTTCGGTCCCCAATCCTATTTTTTAACGAAAGTTATGTTTCATGTAATTGATTTTTTTACAAAAAAAAAACTTGTCAAATGAGTTTTCCAGTCTTGAACACGAAAATAACTTGGCAAAAGAGCAGGTTTGTTCGACCCATTCGTGCCTTTTATTTAATGTTGAAACGCAAAATATCAAGCCACCCCAAAACTTGCATTTCGCCGTGTTATAATTCGATTTAACAGGAAAAAAAGTTAAACATATCAAGGCGCCCGCCCGCGGCGTGTGCTGGTCACCGGGCGGCCGGGCGTTGATTTTTTTTTTAACAGAATGTTATAATTCCAACTCTAAAAATTTATGTTGATATAATTGCTAAAATTACAGTAGTGAACATGTTTCCTTTAATAATTCTAGCAATTTTCAATATATGTGTTCCGTTGAATTAATTGCATTGAGTCAATGATTGGCGTGATCTCTAGTCTTCTTTAAAGTTCTTAACATATTGCCACTACCGAACAAAGCATTGTGAATATTCCATTTGCTGAAACTATACTTAAGCATCTAATATGTTCCACATATATCTATATCCAAGTATAGTACTTTTTCCTTTGCAAAAACTGTCACTTAAGAATTTATGTAGAAAACAAATGCTCTCCAGCCAAAGATAGAAAGAAACGAATAATAATATTCGTAAACGAGTAAATAAAATTCGTTTAAAATTGGTGGTAGCGCCTTTAAGTTGTTGTTGTTGTTCAAACACATTCAATGAAAATTAACAGAATGGTCAGTAATAAAAACTGACATTCTATAGTACAAATAGTACAATATAACAACAATAATAAAACAAATGCTTAAGTATCGTTTCAGCAAAATGGTCTAAGTAACTTAAAATAAAATATTTTCCAAAAGACAATTTTCAACTGACTCCAAACAACAAGGATGAGACTAACATACAATTTGATTGAACGCTTGAGACAGATTTACCCATCTGAACTTCAATTTAATTTACTTTGACATCTTTTTGCTTGTCTCAAATTTTGCGACATTTTAATTGAATTAATTTTCATTACCAAACGACTTTTCTAGATTTTCAAATAATTATATTTAATAATAATAAAAAAATCTTGTTTTTTGTTTCTTTGCAGGTAAGAAAAGCTTTCATCCGTATTACAACAATTTGTAAGTTTTATAAAAATAGACAGTCATAAAATTATGAATATTTGAAATATTTTCCACTAAATGGTAGCGTTTCTATTTAACAGGCTTTTGTCATCATCTAACGTAATGTGTGTTGCAAATATATACATACATATAAATATAATAATATACTCGAAAAGAAGACGAAACAAAATATCCTAACTCTTACATATTTTCAGAAACATCCACTAAAAACCCGAATTTTTGTCTAATGCACCTTTTAGTAAACGGAGTAATAAAATTTATTGGCATTTTAACTTAAAATGGTTTGCATCAACATTAGGAAGAAGGTGAGTTTTTAAGAATGAGGAAACTTGATGCCGACCCCGGATTTTTATTCACCATAGAGCAAGCGAGA
Source organism: Baccha elongata (assembly GCA_951217065.1). Classification (NCBI taxonomy): domain Eukaryota; kingdom Metazoa; phylum Arthropoda; class Insecta; order Diptera; family Syrphidae; genus Baccha; species Baccha elongata. The sequence goes on from OX578274.1 coordinate 64,862,227, forward strand.
GGAGAGCATACCAATCGAAAAATTTCAACGCTCTCCTTATCTTGCATATTTAAGACGCATTTAAAATTTATTTGGAACATAATGGGACTTAAGTTTATTGGCTCTTTTAAAACTGAAAGTGGTTGGTGAAATTGAAAAATGCCATTTTAAGATTTAACAACCCAATAAATATTTTTAAGTGTTTAGAGAAACTGGCCATCAGACTTGTATTTTTAGCCTCACAGTAACAAAGTAACTGCTTTCGACGCAATTCAGGATGGTAGGACAGTACTTAGTATTACTTTTGTTTGAGCAAGTTTCTTAGAACAAAACAAATTAACTCGTTCTCGCGCGAAAAAAAATCTTCGGGGAATTTAATTTTAAATTCGATGCCAAATTTTATTTTTCGGATTCCTTAAAATTAAATTTGTGTGTGCGTTTGAATTAAATTTTCTGGTTTCTGAAAAAAATAAATTCTCACAAAGTTATCACGGGAGATCCAAAAAGATCCGATCGTGATCCATTCAAAAATTAAATCAAGGGAAGTTTTTAATTACTTTTTTGTTTTGAATAACAAAAAAAATAAAAAGGCAGTACGTACATACATAATCATGTAGTTGTAGATGTACTGAATATTTTAGTTTACAAAAAAATCGTTTATTTATGAGGGACTTGGTTTGTATTGATATAAAACGTCGAAGGCTTTTCAAAACAAATGATACAAATCTTAAACAAAGGTCTTTATTCGAAGAAGTTCAGAATCAGAATTAGTATAAATTGAGAAGTGAAAATTAATTAAGTAATAATATTTATGTATATCAACGATTACTCGATTTCGATTTATAATACCCTCTCTCAATCATATGATATAACAATGTTTTCAGTGATTCAATTTAAGTTTAGATCGGAGTTCCGCGAAGTGTGTACAAAATCCCGACTGAGAATCTCGACTGCCAAAATCCCTACTGCCAAAATTCCGACTGACGAAATCACAACTGACTAACTAAAGGCAATTTAAAACTGAATTTTTCATTAAAAATTAATTGCAAAAATGTTTCATAATTTCATGTGGGTATCGTTTTTATCGGTTATTTTCATGTATTAAACTTTTTACCTGGGGTAGCAATTATGGTATTCAAATTTTTTCGCCAAAATCCTTTCTGTAGTCAGTACCGCTTAGGGTATGTCTAGTCGTCTGGCAGGCGCCTGAGGCAAATGTTTCCATATTCCAAAGCACCTGGGTGGCCCGGCTTCACGGGTTCAAGGGATTTAAACTCCCTTTTTGTAGTCATTCCCGCTCACGCGAATTCGTTGCTCCGCTTGGGGTATGTCCAGTCGTCTGGCAGGCGCCTGAGTCCAATGTTTCTGTATTCAACAGCACCTGGGTGGCCTGCTTCGCGGGTTCAAAAGATTTTAACTCTCTGTAGTCAGCCCCGCTCACGCAACTTCTTTGCTGCGCTAGGGTCCAGTCGTCTGGCGGGCGCCTGAGTCCAAAGTTTCCAAATTTAACAGTACCTGGATGGGCTGTTTTGCTTCTTATTTTCTTCCTTTTCAATGCCCTTTTCAAATATTTAGTGTAAAAGAAAAAAAAGGTACGAAAACGTGAAAATTGGGATTTTTTATTAGTATCGTTCGGATTTTGTCAGTCGGAGTTTTGGCAGTCGGGATTTCGGCAGTCCGGATTTTGGCAGTCGGGATTTTTCAATCTGTCCAGTCGGGATTCCGGCAGTCGGGATTTTGTCCCTATCCCATCCATACCCTTTGTGAAAATATCAGCTATAGTTGATCTTTTGTTTCAATAGCTTCAATTTTAATAATTTCTTTAGTGATAAAGTCTCGTATAAAATGATGTTTTATATCAATATGCTTTGCTCGCTTGCATTCTAAATTATGAGCCATACCGATACATCCTCTGTTATCTGCAAATATAGTAACAGGTTTATCTTTTAGTTCTTTCAGATCTTTCTTTATACCCCTCAACCATATAGCTTCTGCAACAGCTGAAATTAAGGCTATATAATAAGCTTCAGCTATATAAAGAGCATAGCAATGTCATGCCTTGAACACAGCATCCTTTTTCCATTGGAGATTTGACAGCATTGCACTCCATCATCCCAAATTTGTCTAGCAATTTTTCTATGCTTCTCTCTTGTGATAATGTTAAGTTGTCCTCATCCAAATCTATCTTTCCAAGAAGAATTTTAAATTTCCAGAATCTGAAATTTCAAATCTTGCAGAGAGATCTTGTTTTAATTTTACAATTGATTTCATCTTACTTCCAACAATCAGCAAGTCATCAACGTATATTATTAAAAATAGCACATCGGGTCCTACTAATAATCACATTTAGTAACAGCTTAAAAAAAATCTTCACACTGTACGAAAATTTCGGTGCAAATTTTGTTTAAAGTCCTCCACACTTTTTATTTAAGCTGTAACTAAATTTGATTATTAGTGAGGCCCATCGTCTTTTTGTTTGTCAAATTTAATATACAAGCAATAATCGTGGTTCGATCTTATAAATCCTATTGAACACAGAAAATCGTTTAATTTAGTGTTCCAACGTCGAGGTGATTGTTTTAATCCGTAAATTGATCCAAGAAGTTAACACTCTTAACCCTCTCTGGCTTTTAACCCTTCTGGTATATCCATATAAATATCTTCTTGTAGAAACCATGAAGAAACGCTGTTTTAATATCCAGTTGATGGAAGTAGTATTTTCGGTGAACACCAATCGCTAATACAACACGTATGGTTGTCAATTTTGCTACTGGTGCGTATGTTTTCGTGTAATCCACACCAAATTTTTGTAGGTACCACTAACCTGGCTTTGTATTTTGTTGGATGTCCATGTTCGTCCTCTTTAATAAGGATTTTGCCTTAATTGGTTTTATTTTTGAAGGTGCTTCTACAAATGTCCACACATCATTTTTCTGCATAGAATCTAGTTCTTTGTCAACAGATTTCCTCCATACATCAGAATCACTTCGACCATAAATGTCTTTATAAGTTTCCGGTTTATCTCAAGAAACATTAAGAGAGGCAGAATTTGCTTTTAAACCCATAAAAAAATTTTGGAACTTAATTGGGTAACTGGCGCTCCCTTTCGCTGCGTCTTACTATATCTGTTGGGAGCGTATTATTCGATTGCGAAGGAAGCGCAACGTTATCAGCTTCAAATTCAAAATAATCTTCCTCACAGTTGTCATTAATTGTTCGTTCTGCTTCCTCTTCACTTTGTAACTCTGTGATTTAAGTATCAGCCTGGGCACTTACTTGAGATTCAGCTTCCTCCTCTTGCTCATGGCTCATCACTTTAATCACAGTTTTATTTTTATGGGAAATTTGAATCTTTAAATTTTGCGTCACGAGTAGTCCTTATATCTTTCACGATTCCATATCCCATATTCGATATCCATTTGGAGCATAGGCTACCATCACAGTCCTTTCCATCTGAAAACCTTTTTGTTTGTACCATAAGTGTTGTTCTTTTGAAAGGTGAATCGTTGATATCAATTTTATTATTTAATTAATTTTCAGTTCTCAGTTTATATTAATTCTAGAATCGGCAAAGGTGATATTTGACCGTCACTGTTTTGATTGTCGTTTTCGATTATCGATTATTATTTGCTCTGTATTTGCTCTGTGTAATGTTCTGATTCTTGGCAGCATTGAAGTAAGCATTGCAATTCGTTTAGTTAAATTTATTTTAATTATTTTTATAACTTTATAACACTTTTTTCACAAAACTTTCGATTTATGGTGGAGTTGAAGCTAAACCAACTATCATTGATCACGAAATCAAGAGCAAAATGTATGAAAACGACAGCTTAAAAGCTGTTGCAAACGATTGGTATAAAAAAGCGATGGTCGATTTGATAATCACCTTACATGGAGCAAAAGCTATGATTTTGATTGTCAACTATCAACTATCACCTTACGCGATTCCGTCCCTGATTCTGAACTTTTTCGAATAAAGACGTATTAGTTAAAGATTTGTATTATTTGTTTTGAAAAGACTTCGGAGTTTAATATCAATACTTTGATTGTACAGCAAAAGTTTTCAAAAAGACATTTGTTCAACTCAAAGTTTTTGCAATTATTATTCCTTTTATCCTTAACTTGTTTCATTTATTTTGTCCATTATATGTATATTTCAAAAGTTCAAATATGTTTCAAATACTCCTTCATATGGTTCGTCGTCGATTTTGACATAAAATAATTTAAAAATTTTTTTTTTTTACTTTTACTTGAAAGTGAAACATTTCTATATACTTTTTCCTCTGCATACACTGTCACTCAAAGATTTAAATTAAACATAAATATGTTAGCATCGTGTCAGCAAATGGCCTAAGTTCCCGGGAACTTAGTTTCGTGCATCCTGCATTTATCCATTTGACCTTTGATTTCGAGTGCTATATAACCTAGGAACTCAACCTGTGAACTAAAAGATTTAAGTTGAACATAAATATGTTAGTATCGTGTCAGCAAACGGCCTAAGTTTCCGGAGACTTAAGTCCCCACACCTATCCATTTGAACTTTGATTTCAAGTACTATATAACCTGTGAACTATAATTTTTAAACTTAAAACAAAATAATTGTAGATAAGGAAAACTAACGCTTTAATGTGTCAAATATTTAAGAACACACCACTAACCCTTTTCGGGATATTCTCAAAAACAAAGAAATAAATTATGTAAGGTACTTACATTGGAAAAAAATTAAATTTAAGGTTAAAACATTTTCAGAAATGAATACATTTGGTCTTGCAAATTTGTATAACATTCATAATAAATCCGGTCTCACAAAACAGGATAATAAAATTATCCATTTAATTCATTACGTAACATGAATGCATTTTCCAGAAACTACTACTGCATCAGTGCACTTTATTGCATGCCTTTCGCCGTTGAAAACTTTTCCGCTTTTCACGTTCATCGTTCATGCACTTAGGAGATTTGTGGCAATGCACTCTGTAAGTCTGTTGCATAATCAAAACCAGCCAACCAACCAACGGCAAAATCGTCGCGTTGATCGTCTATTATAAAAATGAATCTAAAAGATACAGCATCGTTGTTCGTAGTTGCATCTAAGCCACAAATAAGCCGGTAGTACCGGTCTTTTAGTTAAGCTGATGTTGATGCTGGTCGTGGTGGTGCTATTCGTACTACCGCTGCCGCTGCTGCATCTGGCTCTGCGACAGCAGGACAAATGATATTACGTTGGCGATAATATGTCTTTTACCAATGTTGTAATATCAATGCAATAACACAACAAACTGGCAGCAGCTCTACCACCAGATGATCACTTGGAGTGTTGATCTTGTGTTCCACGCGGGAACTGCTCCTCCTCCATGGTTTTTCTTGCAGTTTTCCGAACGTCACCTCCCGTCATCGTCTTATTTTCCGCATGCAACTATACTATCTCTTCCATCACACGGTGTGGTGCTAGAGCTGGTGTTGGGTATTAGATTACGTTTGGGATTGGAAGTTGATGCGAATGATGGTCGACTCGGTGTGGCGGCACTGCACGTTTGATGCATGCCACCACATTGATGAATTTAATCGAAAGCGAAAACGAGAAAATTCAAACTCGCACAGTTTTGAAAGTGAAAAACCATAGGAAAACGATAGAAAAGAAAATCCATATGAAGCCCGGTACGCCGCTGCCGCGCACCAGCCGCTTGTAAGTAGGAATATTGTTGTATGTAGCATATACATTTAGCTGTGGCGTGTGAGTGGAAAATGATAGACGTTGTCTGATTATGTCATACAAGGAAGCAGCTTTTTCTTTCTTCATTCAGTGGGTTTTCATTGCGGCCTGTTTTTTTTTTTTGCTAGCCTTATTTTTTCTTTTCTTTGGGAATTATCATGGCAGACTAGAAGAACTAGTCGGTTTGATATTACATCAAGTGCGATAGTGTTATAATCTATCACTTAGAAAATCAAGTTGCGAAATATGGGAGAGATGCATTTTCACTTTTTGCATGGTCTTGATGTTGTCGGGTTATTTTTTGTGATTTGTTTTTGTTGCATGAAGTAATTATTGATAGTAGGTATTACACACATCGTTATTGCATTCTGAAAAATGTTTTGCGGTATGAACGTTCAAGTATGAGAAAGGATTCCATAATTTTGTGTAACCGCTTTTTTTTTTAGGTTACATAACAATGAGAGATATGTTAGGAAATGTGTGTCGATTAAATTGTTCACCCATAAGCGGTTGTAGGTAATTAAAAATTGTTGGCTGCATTTACAGAGTTGGTCCTTGATTTGGAAGTATATATCTTTAACGATCGATTAAAAAGTTTGTGCATTTACCATTTCTATCAATGTTGTTACATATACGCATATACGAGTTGTTTAATAAGATAAGATATGGTTTTAAAAAATATTATTGTTTTATTTTTAAAATAGAGATTTTATTTTCAGGTTACTTGCATCACTTAACAGGGCACTACAATTTGCTGGTTTTTGCAAAGTGCTCGAAAATCTCACTTAACGTGACTGGATTGAGCTTTATATCATCGGATTTTGCCAATTTTTAGCTGCCTGGGGGGCTGTCTTTGTCAAAAAACAAACAATACTCAAGGTTTTCTATAGTGAAAGTATGCTTTTTAGTTTAGGTAGGTAAGTAAGTTAGCGGGTCTAGGAACACATATTCTCGATTAACTCAACTGGCGCTATTTTATGCCTTCTGACCTGGTTTTGTTTTTGTAATATAAGGGTGTTTTTGATATGTCCAGATCTGCTAAGGGGACTAGGTTCTGGTCTGTGCCCGCAGCTTTGAAGAAAACTATCACTGTATTCTATTTAGTTTCAGTGAGGATGAGAATAAGATCCTAGAATAATTAAAATGAGGCAACTTAAAAAAAAAACCCTATAACACAAAATGACAAGTCTATATGCACACCAGACAAGTGTCACGATGCAATATGACAAGACCAAAATGGTATAATTTCCTTACATGATGAACGAAAATGAAAACTCGGTAAAAATTACTCCTTTCAGATTTAATTAACCATATCCTAACCAATCTTCAACAAAATCAAACTCCAACCCCTGGAAGGCGGATCTTTTTTTAACAGATTTAAATCAAGTAACTTTAAATATAATATGATTCAAACGAATAATAATTGTAACTCATAGGTAAAGTTATATAAATTATTTAACTAATTTCAATATACCTATAATCAACAAATTAACACAATCAATCTGCACTTGGAAATTTATTCATCTCGTCAAATTGTTAAACCAAACTATTTGTTAAAAGTCTAGTCACGCTGCTCCACAATGGAAATTTGCACATGCAAAAAATATATTAAAACTTCATGACGTGAACTTAATTTTACATTGCGACTTTCACAAGACCAACAAACCTAAGCTACAAAATAACAAAAGACAACAAAAGTGAATCAAAAGAAGCAAAAAAAAATCAAAGTCAATTTGTGTAGCCAAAAACTATGTATGTTTTGAGTGCTCGAAACTCTTAAGTTGCCATTGCTATTACTTTTTGCATTTTACGTAAGCCTTACATTGAACTTTAGTGTTGAAAACGAAAACACTGAAAATAAAAGTTACTGCCAAATTAAAAAAAAAAATCACTTTCCCTATTCCATGGTAGTGCCGTATTATAGCTTTTGGCCAGGCCACATGACTTCGGTGCATTTTTCATCCAATGATTTTGTCCGCTTGGCAAATACTTTGTTAGACATGTACGGTTAGATATTTGTTTTATGGTATCGCAGTTGGGGGCGCACGATTATTGGCTTAGTTGGTTAGTGACTGCCTATGTTTGTTTATTCGTATTCCTAGGTAATGATGGATGATTCCTACATTCATCCAAAGGCGCAGATAAAATTGCCAACGAAAATGTATGTGTCAAGGTAGGGTTTGTTTAAGAGGTATGGGTGCGGCCAGTTTTTCGTTCCCAAGTTTCTTTGGCATTCAGCAGGCGTGTGTGTATGTGAATTTTACTAAAAGTTCAGTGAACTTTGTTTAGATGTTTACATTTCGAGCTTAAGCACGTCCAAAAGTGACTTTATTTCATTGAGCCTTTCCCTTGAGTTTTATTTTGTTAGTAAATTGAGAGTCAAGGGAAACCATAATATATAAAATGATTTTTGTGCTAATATTTAGCTACGAGAAACTCCCAAATCTAATAATAAATAACAACAAACACGGAAGAATGTTGTACTTGTTATATAATAAGTGTCGTATTTTAGCGACAAATTCAATACGGAAGCATCTCAACCATCCATTTTTCCACTAATTTGCATTCTATTCAATTTGAGAACACCAGGGGATTTTATCTAGGTACCAGAGAATTGGTTAAACCACGCATTGCCATATTTAAACAGAACTTTCGCTAATAGTCCATGTAAACAAAAATTGTCTAATTATTTATAAAATGTAAGAAAAGTTAAAACTTAATTTTTTGAAAAAACAAACAGATCATAATTTCATTATTTTTAGTAAAAAGAAAAAAAAAACTGGAAAATCAAGCTTCGGTGTTGCAACAAAAAAAAAAAAAAAAAAAGTGCACGACTGGGTCGCACGAACTCGCTCTTGTGGTGCATGACTGGGTCGCATGAACTTGTTAATGTATCAAGTTACCACATCAATAAAAATAAAAATAAATTTAATAATTTTTTTTTAATAAAAATGAATAATACGAATAAAATTCCATGAATAGTTTTAAAATAGTTTTTTTTTTCACGAATTGAAAAAAACGCTAAATAGTTTACATTTTATGCAGAAAAAATAATTTTTTTTTAGTAAAGCCTTTTTCCAAATATTGAATTTACAAAAAAAAAAAAATTAAAAAATTAATTAAAACTAAAACTAAGTATTGTTCTATGGGAGGTACCGTTAATAAGCGTGCAAACTTCTTTTTTTGCAAGTGAACAAAGGATGACAAATTCAATACGGAAGCATCTCAACCATCCATTTTTCCACTAATTTGCATTCTATTCAATTTGAGAACACCAGGGGATTTTATCTAGGTACCAGAGAATTGGTTAAACCACGCATTGCCATATTTAAACAGAACTTTCGCTAATAGTCCATGTAAACAAAAATTGTCTAATTATTTATAAAATGTAAGAAAAGTTAAAACTTAATTTTTTGAAAAAACAAACAGATCATAATTTCATTATTTTTAGTAAAAAGAAAAAAAAAACTGGAAAATCAAGCTTCGGTGTTGCAACAAAAAAAAAAAAAAAAAAAGTGCACGACTGGGTCGCACGAACTCGCTCTTGTGGTGCATGACTGGGTCGCATGAACTTGTTAATGTATCAAGTTACCACATCAATAAAAATAAAAATAAATTTAATAATTTTTTTTTAATAAAAATGAATAATACGAATAAAATTCCATGAATAGTTTTAAAATAGTTTTTTTTTTCACGAATTGAAAAAAACGCTAAATAGTTTACATTTTATGCAGAAAAAATAATTTTTTTTTAGTAAAGCCTTTTTCCAAATATTGAATTTACAAAAAAAAAAAAATTAAAAAATTAATTAAAACTAAAACTAAGTATTGTTCTATGGGAGGTACCGTTAATAAGCGTGCAAACTTCTTTTTTTGCAAGTGAACAAAGGATAATCGGCTAGAAAAAATTTCAATTTCTCGTCTAAGGAATGGTCTACAAACCCTAGATAACAAATTTGAAGTAAATCGGTACAGTCGTTTAAGCTGTACATATGTTGATACACACGTATAGGTATTTTTATAATTTAGTTTATACACATAGAAAAATCATATGTACGTTTCAAACTTTGCTCGTTGGATGTTGTTACTATCGACTTGTTTTTTGTTTACTCTTGTAGCAATTATTCTTGAGTTAAAAGGCAAAAAAAAATAAAGAAAAATAAATCCAAATGTATGCAGAAGAATTTAGTTCGGTTCGGTTTGAGTGTTTTTGGTTACAGGGAAATATTGCGATGGTAATTACTCGATATGTTTATTTAGCGACATATACTTCGGTGAGTTTGAAACCATCTTGATTCCTCTATGTGTATAAACTCAATGGTTTTTTCTAATTCTTGCTTGAATCCGAATTGAAGTTAGCATGTCTCCCTTCTTAGAGTCGAATGTTTTCTATCCCCTGTGTGTATCGGTACTCGGTAGTATGGCCATGAGACATGTGGCCATATTTTGAAATATGGTACTTTCACAAGGTGCCATATGGCAAAAATATTGTCAACAGCCTAAGAGTCCTAGGAATAGGACAATTTTGATGAAAAAAATCTACACATACATAATTCATAAGCCTCATTTTAATACCACTTAAAAAAAAATTGTTGGATAATTTGCCTAAAAAATTGAAAAGAAAATTTTCAATGATGAGTTGCAATGATAGCTATAACTGGCCCCTTAATATGTCATTAATGCAACCAGGTCTCATTTCGGGAGACTCCTGAACGAAAGCCTCTTGAACACCAGGATGATCTTTCTTTAAACTCTGTTAAATTTTTTGGAAGTATAGCCAAGGTCACTTAATGCAACAGGTTTGGATTTGTTTTTGTAATATTTGATAAAAGTCGTCTGTCTTATAGGTATAGTCAGTTTTAAGTTCAATCAATAATCAATTGATAAAGTTAAAAAAACAAATGGAAGATGTAAATTCACAACTGATTTGATTTGTCAAGCAGGACCCCCCAATGAAATTAAAAATAACGGAGCCCAACATCGCGTCTCTGCAAATAATTTAATCATTAATAATTTAATCTTTAATTTTGAATTAAACATTGACAGAAATATATGTTTTACTGTAAAGAATACTTATGATACCTACAATATGCAATTTTAGTTTAAGCATTTACTGTTTCCCATGCGACTCGCGTTCTTATTCACAATCAACAAAGAGCAAGAGCAATCACTACAAAATTGTTTTTCAAATGACCAAAATGCATGTGTATTAAAGAGTTGGAAAACCATCTGATCTCTACAATCACTAGAAGTTTGTGCTTTGAATATGGAGTATCACTGCTTTTCAAATGACAAAATCATATGTATTCATAAGTTGGAAAACCAGCTGATCTCTTTGTTTATGCACCAAATAGAATAATGAAAATCATTGTGTATCAAAAAGTGTTGAAGTGGGTGAAGTTATGCAAGCAATTTCATTTCAGATGTTTTTATTAAAAATTATGTGTTAATGGCAGTAAAAAAAAAACAGGTTTCAATTATTTAATAAAAAAAAGGCCGAGCAACGCCGGTCTATGAGCATCTAGTTGATTTTAAAAAGATAATGACTGTACCGATTTCTTATTAACCTTTAATGGCATTTAAGCTAGACATTTAAATTTTAACACAATATGACATTTAAAGTTGTTGGCTAAACAATTCATATACGACTTGATCTCACGTTCAGGCCATTTTTCGACGGTATTGCGTCTTTTACAATAATTTAATACAATAATTTTTTAGTCTTATATATTGCTACGACTACAAGAGCAAGTTCGTGCGACCCTGTCGTGCTTTTTATTTACAGAAAGTTAGTAAAATGCTTAAAACTATTTATGTATAATGCTAAAAAAACACCTACTTATATTGATTTTTACGGGTTGGGGTCAAAATCCCGAAATCCTAAATACCGAAAAGCTAAAAGACCGAAAACCCAAAATACCGAAAAGCCAAAAGACCGAATTTCGGGAGAACTTTTTCGGGCTTTTGTGTTTTCTTTACTTTCTTTTTCATATATATACTTTTTGATGTTGGATAAGGTCTCTTACTTTAACAGCACCAGGGTGGCCCTCTTCGCGGGTTCAAGGGATTTTAACTCCCTTTCTGTAGTCAGTCCCGCTCACGCAACTTCGTTGCTCCGCTTAGGGTATGTCCAGTTGTCTTGGGAGCGCCTGATTCTAAAGTTTCCAAATTCAACAGTACCTAGGTGGCCAACTCATGCCCCCAACAGTTAAGATTGGGTAATCCTATACCGGGAAATAAAGTAGGGCTATTGTTTTAGTATTTATAACAACATTTTTTTCTGAATTGAAGTGAGAGAGAATTTTGTTAATAATTTAAAAAAATTATTTTGTTTTTTGTTCATTGAAATTACATATTTAAAAAAAATTAAAATTTTGAAAAAAAAAAATTAATCTTAATTTCGGTCTTTTGGGTTTTCGATCTTTCGGTCTTTTAAATTTTTTGGTCTTTTGGGTTTTCGGTCTCTTGGATTTTCGGTCTTTTGGGTTTTCGGTCTTTTGGATTTCGGTATTATGTCCGTCTCCCGATTTTTAGTTGCTCAATAGGGCAAGTATTGGTTTCGTGTGAAAATAAAAGTAAGATTCATCAAGCCGTCCGTGCGTCGGTCTGTCTGTGCGGATGTGCGTATGTGCGTATTAACGGTTGTCTGTGCACCGACCTACAGCTTAAACGATTCGACGGATTTACTTTAAACTCGGTGTATCTTTTTCTAGTGATTCCCTAGAGGAGAAGTTCGAATTTTCGTTTAATAAGCATTGTATATAAATTTTTATTGTACAACCATGGAGCAGCGCCATCTAAAGAAAGTTGTGACCCGATTTGGAGGTTCTTACATTTACTAAGTTTCTATTCTGTTACCCTAACAAAAGTCGTCAACGAAACAAATTAATAATATATAATGTATTTTATTGGCTCTAAAAGCCATATTTCCTTGACAAGAGTCGTAAGCAAAACAAAAATCATATATATGTTTACGACTGTTGTCAGGGTTACAGAATAGACAACTAGTAAATGCACGAACCTAAAAATGTTTTATTCACAAGTTTCTTAAGATGGCCAGGCGGCGATTATTCAGCATGAAAATACTAAACAGTTTGGCTATAACGGGTAACTGCCATATAACTGTTTTAATTTTCAGAATATTTCTCGAAAACGGCTCTGAAGGTATTGATTAAACTTTACGAACGTTATATTTGAAGTGCTGTTAATATAACTGCATATCAGATTTTTGACTAAAATACATTTGGTATTTTTTTAAAAATTTGGCCATAAATTGATAACGGCTTAACCGATTCCATTTAAAATTGGTATGGAAACTTAATTAACTATTCAACACTAAGTACAATTTAAAGTTTTTTACTTGCGATTATAGGTACTATCTCGGGTACTGTAAGGCAAGTTATGCATTCGTAAAAAAAAAGTTTCGAGATATCAGTCAAACATGACATTACGATGTCTCTATCATCGAAGACGAAAAAAGTAGGTCCGACAATTTTGTCTGCTTGTCTGTCTGTCTGTCTGTCTGTCTTTCTGTCTGTCTGGAGCCTAAACGGTTGGTCCGATTTTCTTCAAACTCGGCATAAACTATTCTTAGTGAAATATCCCCAGACGTTTTTTTTATATTTGACCTAGGCATAAAAATAACGGTACCTACCATATAAGCGTAACCGAATTTTTTTTTCAGAATCAGCTTATTAACGGTACTAGCCATTTAATCGTTTTTTATTACTCCGACTATCTTCTGAACGGCTTCACCGATTTTAAGGAAATTTAATATTCGAAAACTACTGCTAAACTGAAATAAAATTTTTCAAATAAAGTAATTTTTTAAAAAGTTTTTTTTGCCAAAACCGATAATTTCAATTTTGTCGAAAAAAATACGATCAATTTCGATAAAATTTTATGTGAGTGATTTGTTACCAATTGTGATATCTTTCGTCTGAATTTTTTTTTTTAGAATCAGCTTATTTACGGTACCTGCCATAGAACCGTTTTTTATTACACTGACTAACTTTTGAACGGCTGTACCGATTTTGAAGGAATTTGATATTATCAACGACTGCTGAGGCAAATTGATACTGCAAGAAAAAATTCGAAAACATGTAATTTTTGAAAGTTTTTTTTTTTAAAACCGATAATTCTAATTTAAAAAAAAAATTATTAAATTTATTTTTATTAAGGTCGTAACTTGCTACAAGAGCAAGTTCGTGTGACCCAGTCGTGCTCTTTATTTTGCTAAACAAATGTTTAATAATAGCTGCCATACAACGCGACACAGTCGTGCATTTATTTTTTTATGTAAACCCGTATAATAACAATTCTGTGTTGTTTGAGATGCCAATGAGACAATGAGAACGCCAGCAATGATTTGTTGATGTTAAAAGGTGATTCTGACATGCCAGGGGACTGACAATTACACCCTTTGAAGAGTTTTTTGAGAAAGAAACAAAACTGCGAACTGCACAATTTTTTGTTTTGACATATAGATTTTGATCATATTTATAAAACAAATCAGATTGAATGAATGCAATGGTTTCAAACTGTTTTTGAGACCTTCGAAAATTCCATCGTTTGTAGAATCACCTACATATACATTGACAGAATTTCGACAGAGAGAATTATTAGTTAGCAGAATTTTGAACAGTAGAATAAAATAGAATTTTGAACAGCAGAATTTTGAAAGTATAATTTCGACCGGCTCTCCAACTATAAAACTATTCATATTATTTTATTGCATTTCTTTTATTTAATAGAAATTAATGAAGAAAGTCACATGATGTCGTATTTATATCAGTCTGACGCCATCACATATAGTAGTTAAATAAAAATTTGATCTAAATAATTACACATTCAAATTTATAGGCTAGGTAACCCCTATACAAACGCCAAATCTGAGCATATGAAGTGAACTTACTCTTAATTAATTTTTCATTCTCAATTCGAATTTTATTAGATTTTAATTTAAAGTAACATCTCCAGAACCTGTTTAATAATTTGCTATATACGTATATGTATATGCAATCGGGATCATAAACCTTACATCAAAACCACAAGTTATTATGACTTCATAGATAAATTACGTAACAATAAGCCGTTGCAACCAAAACAAATTGTTATACTCTCCGCCACTCGATAATTGAAAACTCAATTACACTCTCACTTAAATGGAAACCCAGTCAGTCAGTCAGTCAAGCCGAATGCGGAAGTGGTCTTTGACAATTCGATGCATTCCCGGTCTAAAACCACCCGAGTATCTCAAAAGGAAATCTCCCAATACCAACTTTGCACCAAAAGGGGGAAGGGGGGTAAGCGTCCAATACTATGGCGGTGCTAAAAATCAAGGTATCAAAGCATCTACTATTCAACTGCCTTGGGAACTTGCATAGGAAAACCTATCCAAGCAGTAATTGCACAACTTTCACTTTATGTCATCGTTGAACTCTTTGCTGGGCGCAAAATTTATTTTCTTCTTCCTGCTCCCACTCTATAGAGCTGATACCTATGTAGGTACCTAGTTTATATTATATCTATGTATCTATGGAAGCAAAGGATCTTTTCCGGGTTGAAAAGATACTTCGTGGGTGACGATGGACCACGACGACGCATTTATTGAAATGCAAGTTGAAAAGCCAATTAATTTGCCAAATGCGATTGCGCAACAGAGCTCGAAGCAGAGAAGCAACACAGCGTGAAGATCATGTACGGTCATCCACTTCACTTCGTCCCATCTGTAGTTGATGTAGCTCTTGAAGCATCATCGTAGAGTTTGTATGAAAATTGTACTGAAATTCCTTTATTTTACATCGAAACATTATACGTCTGAGCTTGCCAGCACGCTTCCCACATTTCGTAATCGTACAGTGATCTCTAATATGCAACCCACTGCCAAACAACCAGCCAGGTAACCAAGAAAACTATAAGCTCCACAATAGATGCATTTGCCAAACCAAAGCCAGTCATTCAAGCAACAAGCAACAACGCTCGTCGTAGGTTAGTTAGGCCATGTATACCCAGTGTGGTAGTAAGCTGTCAGTTTGTCTAGTGGTGCCGCCACTGCCGCAGAAATTCACTATCATCCGATATTTCATGCTGGCCAGATGCACTCTGCTATTAAAAATGTTAACTTTGTGCTTTGATCGTGATCCGAACCACTCTCGTGTTCGAGGGCTTGAGAGGCTCCCAGTGTGAATTAGATTAAAAGAGAAGTCGTGAGGTTGGGCGGGTTGTTGGGTGTCTGTTGTCATGTTGTTTCTTTTTTTTTCCGGATGAGCAGTAGCGAGAGTGGAAACAAGACCGTTAAATTTATTGCAAAAAATGAAAGTAAAATTTTTGCCAACTGGATGCTTGTTCGTGGAATAGGGGCTTGTTCGTTGAACACACCGTTTCCTTTAAGGCTTTACGGAAGCCAATACCACAATATCAGGAAATTTCAGATTTAGGTTCGAAAGGTATGATTATAATGGGCTTGTATTTATGCGTGTGTGATAACGAGAAAATGAAAAGTTGCTATTGTTCTAAACATTCTACCTTTGTGCATATACAATCTTTGTTTTTATATGCAATCGAAAAAATACTGCTCTGGAAGACACTATCATAAAAACAGGCAAATTTGAGAAGTTAACCTCATATACTACTGTTACATTATGCTTGATCTTCGAAAAACAGACAACATTTACGGGAATTAAAAGACTGTCTAGAAATAAAATCAAAATAAATACACTTAAATCGCGTCATAAGAATAGAAGCAGTCGAAGAATCAGCATTGTTTGTCAAGTGATAAGATCTTTTTCTGTATCGATGAATTATTGCAAATCAAGAAGTTTAAGTTGTGTGTTTGGAAAAATTGAAAGGAACAAATGTTTGGCATTGGAGGAAAAAGAAAAATTGATGTTTGCGACAAAGAAGGATTTTTTAACCATTCTATTCGTCGCAAAATCAAACTCAGTTGTCAGTAATTCTTAAAAGAATCTTATTGGACAAAATACAAAGCAAACATTTCCTTTGATCTTACGCTTCGAGAAACTCTAAACATTTTCAGCATTGCATCAAATTCAGCACTGTCAGCAGCTAATATCATATATATAGTAAAAGGCAATCGTTTAAGCAAGTTTATCAACCAATCTTCTATAGTTCTAAACCCTTGAAGCGTCTAAAGCTTAAAACAACATCCCTCAATGATATCAGGAGGAAAAAACGCTTGTGTTTCGCATAAGACAAAATGCATGGAATAATTAAGAAAGAGTAAGCGGAAAGTGATACAAAACACTAAAGGCCTATTTTTCAGTGCGAGATTATTCCATGTTAAATTAAAGTTAGTGAATGCTTTAATGTGGTTAATCACGTTAATTCAAAAAGTGTTCGTCATAAAATTCAACATACTAGCGAATGTACGTTGCAAGCAACGGTTCACAAAGAAAGCAAATCCCATCGTTTTAAACCAAAGTAAAACATTCACCGAAGGATTTTACTAAAGGCGAACGTTCGACTCGCGAAACGTAATGAGGGCCTAAATAAACCCCGAGTTAACTGTAGTGGAAATGCGTTTTTAAGTCAGTTTGAGATCCTGAATTAACTCAGAGTTAAAAGTCACCATAGTTATAAAAAAGTAGTCAAATCACCCACAAATTCTTTTAGTGAGTCTGTTTGTCTGTCAGTCTGGTTGTGTCCGCAGTTAAGGCCTAAACGGCTGAACCGATTTGCTTCAAATTTGGTATAAAGGGTTGATAGACCATTCCTTATAGGCTTAACCCTTAGAGGATAAATCGAAATTTATTTTTTTTAGCTCAGAAACTAATGGCACCTGCCATATAACCGTTATAAATATATTTTCTCCAAAACGGCTCCAACGATCTTCTTCAAAAAAAAAAAAAAAAAAATAAGAGGAAGTCTTTCGATAAATTGCAAACAAATATTTTGGAAGCCTATTGACGGCACTTCCCATATTTTTTTCTTGAGCTATCTCGTGAACGGCTTAGTCGATTTCAAACCAAGTTTCAGAACAAAATGTTTGCAGAAATGTTTAATTTTGTTTTTTTTTATAAATTCACAATTTAAAAAATGGCTTGCCTAAAAAAACTTTTTGTACATTAAATGCAATTTATTTTGCACTTAAAACTTGCATACTTCAAATTAAAAAAAAAAACCTTTTTTTATAAAAAGCCCTAATCATTTTTTTTTGTTTGTTAAAATTATATCTATAACACAAAATTTTCTGCATACCTGTATTTTGACTTAAAAGGTTTGAAATTGTAAAAAGGACTTTTAGCACTTTTCATAATAAACCAATGTAGCCCAGGAAACAAAAACATCGCTCTATACATACTTCTAACTTATATTACGGCACGACTTTTCAGAAAAGTCCCCGCTTGTAGGGGATGAGGAAAATAAAATAACGGTCCTTTAGTGTGAGTTTTTTTTTTTTATTTTTTTCGTAATTTGTCGATCTCTTGAAATGGCTATATCTTTTGATGTACATACGTGATTAGAAACACCAAATTATTAAGAATTGTTTGATCTTAATTATAAAACATAATAAGTTTACAGAAAAAGCCAATAAAATATGCTGAGAAAGTCAATTTTTTTGAAAAAAGTCGAAATGGAGGTTGGTTCACTTAGGTTTTATTATACTTATGTTTGGAAAATATATAATTTAAAATGCGTTTACTATTTAGAAATATTTTTTTCATAAAACTCTGTTTTTAGAATAACGCAAAAATTTAAAACAAACAATGTCAAATAACGAAGAATATTTTTTTTTAAATGTGTTTAATTCTGGTAATTTTCTGTTAAAATAATTTTGTTTCAAAAAAAAAAAAAAAAAATTAAATATAATTTCTTATATTTTTTTTTTAATTTGGCTCAAAATTTTTCTTATTTAACGACATTATTTAAATAAAAATTTATGTTGGCCTATGAATATTTTACCTAAACGTAAAATAAAAATTTGGTTTGTGCAAAGTACCGTTCAATAAATATATATCTAATGACATATGTAATTATACGACTATATTTAAAAGCAGTGGCGCAAAGTTTTAAACGATTTAGCATCATACTAAAAATATTTAGCATACAGGTTAAAAAACTATTGTTTGCGACCTAGTATGATGCTAAATATGGTCTAGTATGATGCTAAATCATTTAAAATTTTGCGCCTTTGTTTTTAATAATATTTAATTTATTCGTGAAGTACTCACGTACGCGAAATTTAATTATACAAAAAATTTAAAAAACTTTTTTGGGTCAATAATTATAACTGTTAAAAAAAAATTCAAAATGAAGAAAAAATACAATTTTTTTAACTTTGGTCCGAAATTGTATTAATAAAACGGTAACATATACCAAAATTATATTTTTAACTTTGCTTAATATGATTTGACATCATTCAAAATATTTTTCATGTCATTGCCATGTACTGTTAATTAAATATAAAACAAAAATAAAAGCATGCAAAAAGTCAACTTGTATAGGTTTCTTTTTGTTTAATAACATCATCGTGAAGTGCTTACAGCCAAACTTGAAAATAAGCTCAAATCACGTTAAATAAAATGTTGCCTTGAAAAAAAAAAAAATAATTTTCTTAAAAAGAATGAAAAAGAACAAAAATTACACTTTTTTTTAAATTTTATTCAAAATTTTATTGTTATTATTATTATTATATGTTAATTTAAAGCATATAAAATTACAGAAAATAATTTTGACTCTTAGCATTAGCTATCAAAGCCATCAAATTTTATTAAATTGGAGGCATATAATTAAATTATATTTTTCTGTTATGTGAAATTTAATTTTGCGACATTAAAAGTACCTTTAAAGTTTGTGCAATGCAATGTACCGTTAATTAATAGTAAACAAAAATTAAGAAGAAATAAATTGTTAATAAAATTATAGAATTAAATTTTATCTTAGTCTTCTAATTTTTCAGTAAAAAAATTATTTCACTAAAAATTAAATTTGAACCTAAATTTTAATAATTTAACAATATTATATATAACAAAATTAAATTTAAGCTATTCTCAATGATTTTCTGCGTCATTTTACATGCTTTTCAAGTTTGTTTAATATACCGTTAGTTAAATATAAAAAATATATACTTTTTCAATGGAGTGACATTTTTAAGTTTTGTTCGCAATTGAATTTTATTTTTTTCATAACGGCCTACAGTAAAAGCTTGCAAAAAGGGCTAGAATTACACATAATTGCACAAATTGTGTATATGCTTAGCAATGAAATATTTAAGTTTGAGTCATTTAAAATATATCATAAGCTTCAAAATATTCCGTTTTATTTTTTTTTATTTATTTAAATGTTGTAACGGCAACCCTGTTTGCAAGGATTGCTCAACACTTAGATGCGGGGACTGTTTCTGAAATACTCCTCTCTACTAGTTCTACAACCCTGCCAAATTTCGTTAATGTTCAAATTTGTTCGTACTTTTGAACAAAATCCCTGGGCTAATAGGGCAAGTAGTGGTTTCGTGTTAAAAAATCTGAGGTTTTAATCAAAACTGACATCACGATAATAAACCTTTACATTTGAAGGTTTTAGGTTTTTAGCTAAAAATGCACATAAGGTAGCTTTGGTACTAACGGTTTTTAAAAATTTTGCCATAACTTGATAACGTATGAACCGATTATATTTAATTCGGTATGGATTTTAAGGTAGACATTTAACACTAGATGGAATTGAGTTTTTTTTTGCTAAACAACTGTTTAATGATAGCTACCATACAACTTGAACTCATGTGTAGGTAATTTTTGCTACAAGAGCATTTTATTTTATTTGGCATCACATTATTAAAAAATTCGTTGTTGAATAAAATTTTCCTGAAGGAAAATTTAATGCTTTTTAATAAAATTAATAATTTGTTTTTTTTTCACGAATCCAATTTTTTTTATATCAGCCCAAACTTCTAAATTAAAGAGGAGGATTCGTTATTTTTAAGTAACTTCAATAAAGTCATCTAGTTTTCGATAATAATAAAAAGATTACAAAAATCATAAAACAAATAATTAGAAATATTTATATATTAAAAATAAATTATAATTGAAATCATTTTATATATTATTTATATTTAATATTATAATATAATATTTGATTCAGTAATATGAAAATCTGAATCTTCAAAATAAAAAAAATCTTTGCCAAAACCAATATAATTTTTTTTTTCTACAGAATATTACACTGCAAATAGGCGAAATAAAATATATATTATTTTACAATTTTAAAACAAATGCCAATAACTGAAAATGGCCATAACTACTATTTTGGTTGATTCACAATTCCACAGGCTGGCTTACCAAATTACTTAGTTTTATTAAAAAAATCCAGTTTTCAGTAACTTGTTCATAACTTTTTACTTTTGCAAAAAACCGATAGACTTTTTTCATTTATAGAATTCTTTTTAAAAGCGGCTTTAACTTATTTCTAATTTGTGTCAAATCAAATTCTAAAGTGACTAGATTAATCCTCATGACCTGCAATGTAAAGTCCAGTGGTGGAATCGATAGTTGATAGTCAAAATAATTTCTTTTGTTTCTTTTAAGGACATAATCCGCTCCATAAACAAGACATCCAAACTTTGATCAAGTAAGTGGAAACATTTCTCATTTAATATTAAAATTAAAAAAAAAGATGAAAAAGATTGATATTATATAAAGACATTATTTAAAAAATTATAATTTTTTAAAAAGCTGCAATTAATAAACTCGATTCCTTAAGCCAAGAAAAATAAGTTCTTATCTGATATTATTTCTTTAACAAAAAAAAAATCAAATCTTCTTTCTTCTTAGGGATGTTAATAGTCTCAAATACGACCACAACTCTTCCTACAAAACTCTTAATACAAAATTTATTCCTTACCTTTACCTAAATCGTATTTTTTTAGACTAATTCGATGCATTTGTGTATTTTAAATGCCAACATGATCTATTTTGTTTTATTTTATTAATAGAGAACACTATGAATAATAAAATGCTCTCAAACACATAGTTCCACAAATATTATCAGTCAACCAAGTCCGTGAAAATCCTTGAAACCATTTTATATATCCAATAACATCCAAAAATGCGTATCCTAGATACATAAATGCATTATTCTGGTTGAAGCTTTTTTTCGAGGCCACTGTGCTTTTATGTACATAGTTAGTTCATCAACCTACCATGAAACTTTGATAGTCCAAGGACATCGGTGCAGGGTAAAAATACATATTTACTCCACTTTTACACCATAACCCGGCAAAAGGACGAGCAAATACATATACATATAAATATTACATAGTTTTCTGCAAACCATATCCACAGCGATATAGGAACTCTCACATGCTCAGTTAATAAGATACATCTTATTCTTAAATATTTGTGTCCTTCAGATACACAAACTGTGTTGTTGCTATGAAAATTTAACGATGACAATGGAAACATGTTTGGCTGCAACATAGCACTGTACTGTATGTCTATACTGTGATAAAAATCTACCGCGTCATATTCAATTGCAATGGTGGCAGTAGCATAAAAATCAGGTCTATGCTGCAACAATTTGTTCCACTGCAGCATATTATCTATCAAAGTTAAAATCACGTTCAGTGTTTCAAGTTAACCAGTGGCTATGTACATACATATAGAGCAGAAGAAACAAGTACAAGATTGGCAAACCATATCGAATTATGGTATATTAACGCATATGCAGTTCTGCTAAGTATGCATTTCCTTGTTTTTATTTTATTAGATAACATAAATTTTTTAGTGTGACGTGACGGTGGAATGATGATGAAGACGAATGGAAATGTGCCGCCTATAGGTATAATGGTATATGGAAGTATTTTATGTATTATATTTAATTCGCAATTTTAAGATAGGTATGTACACGTAATAATATAGTTAGAAATGCTTAAATGAAGCTTGATGTAATATTGGCTAATAATAAGTGGTTACTGATATAATGGTCTTCATGTCATTATAGCAAAACGATTTAAAAGATATTTTTTTAATCGTTTTGTTGACGTTTTTAATACTTCTCGTTATACAGGATGATTCACATAAGGTGTGCTAAAAAGATAGAGCGAGTT
This sequence comes from Baccha elongata, assembly GCA_951217065.1. Lineage (NCBI taxonomy): Eukaryota > Metazoa > Arthropoda > Insecta > Diptera > Syrphidae > Baccha > Baccha elongata. The sequence goes on from OX578274.1 coordinate 64,884,980, forward strand.
GGTTGGGTCGAGGCAAGAAAAAAATCGTATCAGAGGGGGTCTATCTCCCCCAGTTTAAGCGAGAGGGAATCCCTCCGATACGATGTTTGTCTTGTCTCAACCTTACCTACTTGCTCTATCTTTTTGGCATCACACCTTATGTGAATCACTCTGTATACAAGGTGATCGGTATACGGTGCACCAAAAAGCTAGAGCGAAAGTTATCACAAGAAAAAATCATACGGAAGGGGAATTTGAATTTTTTTCAAAATTTTGGGTTTGAAAATTAATTTTTCAAAAAGCTGTAGCTTATATAATTCTCTACAAAAAACGAAACTTTTAATGGTTTCTCAATCAATTTCGAGAACAACGCCTTAAATTGTTAAAAAATCTATTTTTTTTACAACAGTGCAAATTTTTCACTACAGTATTTAACGCTGTTTGTGTTTTATTTTTTAAGTTTTCCACATTAAAAATTGCATAACTTGCTCGCAAACAGGGTTGCAAATTATTGGACTATTAAAAATTGAATTAAATTAATCATGTATCATCGTATTTTCGTCTTTATGTTGTTTAGCTAAAAGCTTTAAACACCATCTTGTGTTAAGTTTTCAACTTAAATGCTAGATCAAGTTACGGCCAATATACTCCAATACAGTTACAGAAAGAACACTCCAAGTATAATGTTTATAAAGTTTTATTAAAATCGTTGGACCCGTTTTCGTAAAAATTGTGAAAAGCTTATACTATAGCAGGTAACTTTCATATATAGGTTTTAGTTCTTTCAAATTTTCTCGAAAACCAGTTCAACGATTTTGATAAAACTTTGTGAAAATTATACCTGAAATATAACAGTAAAGCAGATCAGTTTTTCCGCTTGTTTTAGAATTTGCATTAACCTTGTTTTCTGTATTTTTTCTACATATGCGGTACCAGTTTTCTGCCAAAACGGTCACCTTTATATTAAATGCTGTTTACGGTGGAGTGGAATAAGGGCCGCGGAATTAAGGCCCCCGGTTCTTAATTCACACTTTGAAAGGAAACAAAGCCCACAGGCATTAATTCCTTCCCAAAATGGCAATTAAATCCGCGGGTGTTATTTCCCAACAAATGAGATTGGTAAGGGGGGGCATGGTGCCCACCTGAATGCAAGTACCGCGGGTCTTAATACTTTTTTGTAGAGCGTCTTAATGCCCGCTGGAGTTATTTCCTATTATAGTGGGAATTAAGTCCCAGGGACCTTATTTCCGCGGCCCTTATATCACTTCACCGCTGTTTACCCATTGATGGTTTTATTTATCAGAATGCCCACATATATGTGCTGTTTGTAGAATCTTTATTGCACTGCGATTTTTTATTTTATATTTAACACAGAAATCTATATATTATTACAATAAGTTATCCACTGAATGAAAATTATAGAAATAAATAGTTACCCGTACAAAACAAAAGAAATGGGGTGGAATCGACTAAGACAGTCGCTTTGTTGATAAAGTCTTTTTTATTATCAACTAGCTATTCATGTCAGTGATTAAAGCAATCGCTAAAAATTGTTTGTTGTTTGGCAGCTCCTTAATAGATGTCGCTTAAAATTAAAGCAAAAAAAACGATTGCCATTTCGATATCCATCATACAAGGAGCAAAAGAAATGATTTTGACTGTAAAATATGTTGGAGTGAAATAAGGTCCGCGGAATTAAGGCCCGTGGGTCTTAATTCCCACTTTGAAAGGAAACAATACCCACGGGCTTTAATTCCTTTTCAAAGTGGCTATAAGACCCGTGGTACTTGCGCCCACCCAAACTCGCACCCATTTGTTTTTACTTGCTTGGAATATAAAGTGAATACTTACTTATTCTTATTACTGTTAAGAAAACTATACTGAAAACTTTGCGAAGCAAAGCAAGTACAAGGGTTTGCAATTACATTTACTCAAATAAGTCAATAATAATGAAACGTAAGTTTATTGACAAATAATACGTGTACACTTTTTAATATACCACTTTCTATGTTCAGATATAATATTCCTGTCCTCATTCTGAAGAAAGGGTAGAATCCCAAACCTAGAAATTGCCTACAAATTATTTTACTAGCTCTTAATTATTTTGTTATTATTTTTCTAAAATTTTATTTTATTATGTTTCCGTAAAAACAAAATTAATATCTATATCTATTTTACTGAATAGGTATGCACTTATTTTTAATAAATAAATAAATTTATTTTCAATAATATAGCTTTAAACTTTTTTTTATGAATTGCTATGAAAAATAGTTAAATACAAATAGGTTAAGATATATTAGCTGAAAAAGCGCTAAGAAAAAAAAAACAGTGATTTCATCTGAAGGACAAAGGTCCTTTCCCGGTTATTGCACATATTTCTGACGAGTAATATATGTAAATATGTTCACCACTACAAGCTTGTCACTACTATGTAAAACTTTACTTGCTACACACCGCACAGTAAACACCGATAATTCCTGACCTAGATAAACTTTTCGCGTAGGAAAAATCGAAATCCAAACACGTAGAGCAACAAAAACGAAAATGCATAAAACAAATGAGTACAAAGCCACGACGAGAACGACACGACGGACGACGCAAACAATAAGAGCCAATGGAAGTGTATGTGTGTATAATGTGTACACTGTACAATGTACATCCCTAGCAATTAACGTCCTTGGACTCGCGTAAAGTTTCATGTTAGGTTATTGAACCTCGAGTGCGATAGAAAAGCTCGATAGCCTCGAAAAGTGCAGATATAATGAGAACATTATTAAGGTGTGAACAAGGGAGGGACGGGTAAAGATGGCAGCTCATCCTGTCCGGTTGTGGGGTCGATTTTCGTTCATGCATTATGTAGGGTAGGTTAGTAATGGTTGTGACGGGTTGAAAGCTTTACAAAAACTAACCCACCTCCTACCGCGTAATGCTTAGTTATGGTATTGGAAGTTTATTGTAAACATCGGAAGTACCTACTACACTGAAGTAAATGTGTTTGTGTTTAGGACTACCTCAACAATTCTGACGTAATCTGTTTCTACATATAGGAAACAATATATATGTGTTAGTGCTTAGGACTACCTCAACAATTTTGACGTACAATATCTATGATTCTCATAGTAGATAGGTATCTACGACTGAATATATTCGCAAAGCACTCATTTTGACTTCTCGAAAGCTGCAGAATATAAAAAAGTACGAGTTCCTCTTATGTACATATGTTTGTTTTTCGGGTATCTACCTAATGTCATTGCCAAAATTTAGCTTTCTATGGCATTTGCGCCTATGTGTATGTTCATAAATATATAGGAAAGATAACTAGGAGTGATAACCCTTGAATTTTCTAAGCATAGGTCATGCGGAGATGTTTTCCTCTATCTATTCCGTGTGTACCTGATGCTAATTACATACCAACCGATACGTACCTATAGATATTTCTTTTCGTGCTGTTGTTGCTTTCTTTAGATATATTTTGTTATTATGTAGATAATTTATAGGTACTTAAATATTTTTTTTTAATTTTACTATAATACAAGTTTAAATGTGCTCCATGGGAACTAGATTTCATTGGTTATATTAGAAGATAAAAGTTCGAGGTTTTAACCAAACCTTACGATTGTAACTGTACAGATATGCTCCAAATTTTAAATTTAATAAATGATCGTTTGCACTTTAGTTCTAGGCACTTACATTTTTATTGGTGCGTTAAATGTTAAACTGGCAAATTTTCTGTTCCAGTTTTCGTATCTTTTTTTTCTGTTTTTTAAAAGGGTATATACTTAGTACAACCTAATAAAATCCAAATTCTATTGTTTCTTTTTTACAAAAAAAAGTTTTGAGATAACAATCAAACATGACATAACGATGATAAAGAAGATAAAATAAAGGGCACGATTGGATCGCACATACTTCCTCTTGTGGCAAGTTACCTGAGGGATTAGCAAAAAAAAAAAATACAAATGAACGAAAAAAAATATATAATTTTATTAAAAGTGCTAAATCAATATATAGTAAAGATTCAAACCGAAATCAAAGTATGCAAGCGAAATTTCTTTAGTTAATGTCAATTTATAAAAAAGGCAAAATCGTCGGTGCGGTTTAGAAAAAAACGTTTTTTTTGTCAAATCTTATTTTGAAAACATCTTAGCAAAATCATGCTTGCGGAATTCAGCCCCTGGTCACAACATTGATAAGAAAGAAGTATAAGATACGACGTCAAACCGATCGAAGTGAAAAACTTCTAACGCAAGAAATTCCTCAATGCGTGTTTTTTATGTATTCGCACATTTTGGCATAGCTTAACAAATGTTAATTTTAAGTACTTCACAAATTTATATTTGTTTTAATAGTATCTCTGATCTTTTCGCGCTGAAAACCTATCGTTCTACGCGATAGGTGGCAGGCTGCGCAGCTTTGTATACATTGGTACATGTCATTCACATTAGTATAACTTCAATTTTATGCATAAATTAATTCGATATCAAGTTTCTACATACAACCCCAATCATAGAAACAACAAAATAAGATCTAAATTTTAATGCATCGCACTATCATTCAAAGCAGCAATACTTTAACCTGGGGTTGGAATCGGCTAAGGTGATATTTGACCGTCACTGTTTTGATTGTCGTTTTCGATTATCAAATATTATTTGCTCTATGTAACGCGATCAATAAAAATGTTCTAATTCTTGGCAGCATTGAAGTAAGCATAGCAATTCGTTTAGTTAAATTTATTTTAATTTTTTTATAACTTTATAACACTTTTTTCACAAAACTTTCGATTTATAGTGGAGTTGAAGCTAAACTCACTTACATTGATCTCGAAAACAAGAGCAAAATGTATGAAAACTACACCTAAATAGCTCTCGAAAACGATTGGTATAAAAAAGCGAGGGTCATTTTGGTATAGTACATGAAGCAAAAGCTATGATTTTGATTGTAAACTATCAACTATCACCTTACGCGATTCCACCCCTGATCATGATCACTATGACACAACTTTCACTACATTTGGAATTGCTTAGAATTCTTGACTCTTAAGGTTGCCTGCCATTAGACGATGCATTTTGTAAAAGAGTTCAAACTGACATTTGATGTTTAAAACACGTGTCATTATTAGCAGCTGTCTTATTTACATGTGATTGAAAAGCTGGGGCTCAAACTGGACCCCTTTTACCAACAAGGCATCTCTCAGTCTCAATACTGTTAAGAGTATTACAATTAAACTGCTTTGATTTTGTGAATATCAGAGTATCAGTTGGAGATATATGTTTTTGTTTTAGTAAAAATCGAGCTCAAAATTGATCGATTTTTTAAAATAAAACAAATAGATTGGATTGGAATTAGAATTATAAAAAAGATTTTAACAATGAAACAATGAACAGAGAAATGTTGTAAAGACCTTTTTTTGATATTATTATAAGATGGATATGCCATCTTGTGTTAAATGTTTAGCTTAGATAACATACCAAATAAAACAGCTCAACGGTTATCAATTTTAGACAAAAAATAAAGTGCACGACTGGGTCGCATTCACTTACTCTTGTCTCTTGTCGTAAGTTGCCAGCAAATAAATTAGTTTCGAAGTATGCAGCAAATTTTGTTACACGACTGTGAATTTAACAAAAAAAAACAATTCTTAAATCGTTAGAGCGGTTTGTAAAAAAGTTTTTTTTTTTTAAATCTGAAGTACGCCAATCTTAAGAGCTAAATACCTTGCACACATATGAGATGTTTTTATTATTTAATCCTTTAATGTTCACTTAACAAAATGTTTAAAGTCTATTTTAATTTTATTTTGACTATTTTTTTAATAAATTGGACTCAAAGAAACAATATAACGACATTTTTCCATGTTCCACATGTTTCATGATGAAAGGTGACTCGAAACTATCACCGTACTCAGAACAAATAGGTGACTACTATATATAACCCCAAATTAATTGAAAGTACCTTACAATAATAAACAGTTATTTGTCCTTCGGAAATAGCCAGGTGAAGAATTATTATTATTATTATTAGTATTATTATTATTATTATTATTATTATTATTATTATTATTATTATTATTATTATTATTATTATTATTATTAACAAAGTTTACATTGATTTTCCCAACGTTTCGACAGAGATTTCTGTCCTCTTCAGGGACTATCCATTAAATAAAATAAATTAAGTTGGTTTCAGCTTCAAAATGATCACGTTCGCCCAATTTGTCTCGATCTTTTATATGTGAAGTCAGTTGTTGTTCATTGTCGGTCGTATACGGTTCGTTTTAGTTGTGATGTACGAGTGTACTATTCATACCGCACCACAACCTCTCCAGAACAGTCAATTAATTCCACTTTGAGATGTTCCATAATCCTCCGTCTTTCAGCGCTGCTTGACTTCGCTTCTCCCAACAACGATAGGTATATATTATTAATATATCGTGATATTAATGAAACATTTACTGGAAAACCGCTAAACATAATCCGTTTACTTACATTTCGATTCTGATGGGGTCATGCTGCCTATCATATATTATACAAAATATATTTATTGCCATTTTTAAAACAAATATTGGTGTATGTTAATACCCCCGAAACAAGTAACGTATGTAAAGATTATTAAACAAGTGTTTTTGCTTTTTATTTTAATTGTTTCTTTTTAAGAAGGAACACGTTAATGATCCTTCCGCAGGTTCACCTACAACTTGTGTCATACTATTACTCCAAATCATCTTTTGATTAAGTATTACATTATTTGTAGCTAATATGCACATGCATAAAAATGGTGATGATATGTATGTGACATGTGACATGTGACATGTGACATGTGACATGTGACATGTGACATGTGACATGTGACATGTGACATGTGACATGTGACATACATATCATCACCATTTTTATGCATGTGCATTTGTCAATAAACATTTGTTGTACAAAAATGTAAAGTATTTTTTTTTAAATACTTTCCTTTTTTTAGTCAAACCATTTTCCAAATATAAAGAAAAAATTAAAATCAAGAACTTTTGTAAAAAAAAATTGGTAATGGTAAATTTTATGGAGTCATCTAGGTCTTTAAAAAAAAAATGGTATATAAAATGTTATACTAAACCAGTTTATGAGAGAGCTGAAGAAAAAAATAATGGTTTTCTGCGGGAGGTAATCGCAAGTAAAATTGATATGCATATTAACAGCACTGAAAATATTACGAAGGTCGAAGAAAATTTGCCAAACCGATAAGAATGTAGCTCATTAAACAGACAACCACTTTACGCTCATCCGTATACAGACACACCGAGGACGGGCGGCAATAACGAAACCCTAGTTTCTTCTCTGTCAACGTAATGTCAGGTTTGATCAAAACCTCGAAATTTTTCTTACAGGAATAAATGCCCTTTTGTAAAAACTAAGTTTCCATATATAGATATTAGAATATAACTTAATTGAGCATACATTTTCAACTTGATGGTATTCGTTTAATTTTCGATCGTTTTGTGAAAAAATCATTTCATATGAAATGCTTCTAAATTTATTCATCAGATCGGTCACATGTACTTGTTCTTGTACTCTATATGAAAGTTCTTTAAAATTTTCGAGGATTTAGTCACAACATGCTAAATTCAACGTCATCAATTGATTTCACGAACAGATAACATGCCCTTATAGTATCGCAAGTAAAAACCAACAAAATGTAACACTCACTCAACACTTTCTGGGTCACAAATCTCTGGCATAAAATGAAAAAATATATAAATAAATAAAGAAATTTCAAAACAAAGTGTGTGTTTCGAAACTGTTTTCATCATTCATTCACAATTTGAATATGATCATGGTTAGTAATAGACTTCTAAAGTGTTCTAGTTTCTTTGACGGTTTTCTTTTCTAGATGATTTTTTTTAATGTTTCCGAACTAAATTTGGTTTGACAGGAGGACATTTTCGATTGACGAATTGTATTATTCTTGTGCTCACATGTTTTAAATAAAACAAAATATTCATGAGTTATAAAGTAATTTACGTGTCAAGTGGGCATTTAATATATGATGGTAAGAGTATTTCCTGTTTGGTTTGGAATGAGCTGCAGGTACTTTGGAAAATCAGAAATATTAATCATACCAATAATTTAATTAAGAAAAAGCGGCATAGGTATTTCTTTTGTTTAAAAAAAAAACTATTTCTGTATTAAAGGTATCTTTATATTTAAAGAAACAGATATTTGTGTGTGCGCTGTTTTAGTTCTACAAGAATGGAATGGAGCTATTCAATTTTATGTTTTTTTTTTTAAGTTCATATCTTTTTGGTAGCGAAGTTATAGGAGAAAGATAAATTGTCATAAGTTGTTTTCCGTAAATAAGTGGGTAGTGCTTAAAGTTGCAAAAAATAATTTAGCTGTCACTATACTTGTCACGTCTGTTATGTTTTGTTGAGATATATAGAAAACGTACGACTCATCCAAACACAATGTCTCCCAGAATTCTGCGCTAATTTCTCTCGCAATCACTTTTCGTTTTTTAAAGTATTTCACTATACTCTACCAACTTTTTCGAGTTTAATGGAAGAAACTTTATTTGAAAAACGTTTCAGCAATGTTCAGTTTTCACTTGTAGGTTTCTTTTTACATAAACTTCAGTGAACAATATCTTACACATCATAATATGCTCATCTGCAATTTAAATAACTTGATTTACACTGAAAAAGCCATCGTATGCAAAAGCCGGTAACTATGTATCTGCATCTAAGCTCTGTTAAATTAAAACCCAACTTCTGCACCTTCAGAATATTTATGTCCACCTTATTCTATCATAAAATGTCATCAATAATATCTACACACAACTTAGATCAGCGACCACCTACTTGCAGTTTACGCCGTCATCACCCACAATGCCACTGTAAAAGTTCATTCATTAGAAAAAAACCCTAAGGCATTTTGTTTAAGAACTTCAAATCCAATCGAATCAAACACCAACTAAATGGTGCAGCTGGAGCAAACTGAGAGCGATATCTATACTTTGTGTTTATGAAAAGTGGTAAACAAACTGCTTCGCGGTAAAGTTGTCTCGATTGTTGAACACCTTGAGCATGGAATTGTTTCGCTATTAGATTTGTTGCTGCCACTTGGGCAGTTCGTAGAACTCCATTGGTGGTGGCAGGGGATTTATGAGCGAAATTATTGAATTAAAGATCATATAAAGGGGGGAAACAATGGTCGTGGTGAATTGGTGCTGCTTTAATCTGATTCAATAGTAGTATAATTCGAGTGGGGAAAGGACCAAAATTGATCTTGTTAGTTTTCGGTTAGTTTCTGTATGGGACGACATATTTTTTCTGTTATGTTTTGTTGAGATATATAGAAAACGTACGACTCATCCAAACACAATGTCTCCCAGAATTCTGCGCTAATTTCTCTCGCAATCACTTTTCGTTTTTTAAAGTATTTCACTATACTCTACCAACTTTTTCGAGTTTAATGGAAGAAACTTTATTTGAAAAACGTTTCAGCAATGTTCAGTTTTCACTTGTAGGTTTCTTTTTACATAAACTTCAGTGAACAATATCTTACACATCATAATATGCTCATCTGCAATTTAAATAACTTGATTTACACTGAAAAAGCCATCGTATGCAAAAGCCGGTAACTATGTATCTGCATCTAAGCTCTGTTAAATTAAAACCCAACTTCTGCACCTTCAGAATATTTATGTCCACCTTATTCTATCATAAAATGTCATCAATAATATCTACACACAACTTAGATCAGCGACCACCTACTTGCAGTTTACGCCGTCATCACCCACAATGCCACTGTAAAAGTTCATTCATTAGAAAAAAACCCTAAGGCATTTTGTTTAAGAACTTCAAATCCAATCGAATCAAACACCAACTAAATGGTGCAGCTGGAGCAAACTGAGAGCGATATCTATACTTTGTGTTTATGAAAAGTGGTAAACAAACTGCTTCGCGGTAAAGTTGTCTCGATTGTTGAACACCTTGAGCATGGAATTGTTTCGCTATTAGATTTGTTGCTGCCACTTGGGCAGTTCGTAGAACTCCATTGGTGGTGGCAGGGGATTTATGAGCGAAATTATTGAATTAAAGATCATATAAAGGGGGGAAACAATGGTCGTGGTGAATTGGTGCTGCTTTAATCTGATTCAATAGTAGTATAATTCGAGTGGGGAAAGGACCAAAATTGATCTTGTTAGTTTTCGGTTAGTTTCTGTATGGGACGACATATTTTTTAAAACGATCGTTGGTATCTCCATTGTTGCCATAATTTATTATCGATTTAAGAAGATGTTTTTTTTTTTGGTGTACTTATACTCTGATCCATGTTAACAAAAAATGTTCTGTTAACATACATACAAAATACTAGCCCTTATAACTGTGTTTGTAATATTAATTAGGTTACTTGTTTTAGATTGATATTTTTCAGTACAATACAAATATTACAAGTATGTAGTACCTACATAATAGTATATTAAGAAAATTAATTTTGACATGGCTTTTGTCGTCTGCTAGATTAACAATTTTTATTTTACAACTTACAATTAAAACTACAACTTCTTCAATTTCTTGAGCTAACATTTTGTTTCTCTTTTTGCATTAAGGTATTTATAGATAACGAAGTAAAGTATAGATATTAATTTTGAAAATTGATATTATTCAATTGAGCTGTGATGTCATGGTCAGCTAAGAAATCTTATCCAAAAATGTATCTTCGGATTTCCCTTAAAGTACACGACGTCTTTCCATTTCTTCTTGTTACATTCGTACATTTTGTACTGAAAAGTTACCTCTAAGCAAGGCTGTAGCCAAGGGGGGGGGGGGTCACAGGGGTTCAACCCCCCCCCCCCCCCCCCCCGATTTTTTTTAGAAATGCATCTGTAAATCAACCAACCTTTTCCGCATAAGTATGAAATTTGTGCTCAAATAATTAGTGATTATCTTCAAACCTTTCTGATTTTAGTTTTAAGCCTACGTAGTTAGGTACCAACATAATTTTCGATGAATTCAGTAAGGTAGCTCTAACAGTTTTTAAATACAAACTCAAACAACACAGCCTCAGGATGCCAGGTTACTTTTGCTTCGATTGCACATGATGAATAACTAAACGCCTCAAGGAAATTTAGTATACCTAGATAGGTATGTGTATGCATCTACATGAAACAATATGTATAGTAAAAACTTATATTCTTATTTCCCTTCCAAATAAACTAATGGTGTCCTTGTGCGCATTAGTTTTCAATTTCGTTATTCCACTTATATAGTTGCAATTGTAACTTGCAACATTTTAGCCGGTTCATTCTATGCATTTCTATTCTCTTGCCAGCAATAGGCAAAAAGGAATGAGCAATTGTGTCAAGGCAACAGCACAGACAAAACGTGAGCACAACGGATCCTGAAACCTATTTTAGGATAAGTATAATGATTCCTCTTTTAGATGACTTTTTAAGTCAGCTTAAAATAAGATTTGAAAATCATAAGTCCATACTTTCCTCTTTGTGCATTTTAATTCCATCGATCCTTGGCAAATATGAACAAAATTACAACGAAGAAAACTTCAAATTTTATAGATCTTTTTTGGATTGGGACACTTTAGAAGCTGAGTTTACGTTATGGAAGACAAAATGCCATAGACAAAAAGATACAAAGCGTTCAAAGAGTGCAATAACAGCTCTTGGGGAATGCAATAAGGATCTGCTTCTCAAAATTTTGGCGACACTACCGGTTTCAACGTGTACACCGGAAAGAACATTTTCGACAATGAAACGTCTAAAAACTTACCTTAGAAATTCTACCGGCGAAGAAAGACTAACAGGATTGGCATTAATGTCAATTCATCGACAAATTGAGATTGACACTGAGGAAGTTTTAGACATATTTGCAGCACAGAAGGCCAGAAGATTAAATTTAATTTTATAAAAATGATATACTTACATGTTATTTAATACTTTTTTTATAATAAAATCTTAAAGAGTGATGATAAATGTACCTACCTAATAAATAATAACTTAAAATTATTTTAAAAAAATATTGGAAAAATCTTTTAGTTTTTCAAATTTGTTTGAGAGTTTTCTTGAAAAACTAAGTATGCAATTGTATTTTATTAGCAGTACTCTACCTAGGAAAAAATATTGAAAATCGTTAAAGCAGTTTTTTTTTAAACCGTTTTCTTTTTAAATTTTTGAAAAATATTTTGCAATTTTTTGAGTATTTCAATACATCGAAATTTGTAGTTCATCTGGAAAAAAATTTGAAAAAATTCGATATTCGCGTTTCCAACATATTCAAAAAATCTAAAAAGTTATGTATATGAATTTGGAAATAAAAACCTTCCTTAATTTTAAATTTAATTGAAATCGATTTTGTTGTTAGCGAGAAATTCTGATTTTAAAAAATCGGGTCTATGGGAGGTACTGTTTTAAGATAAATCTCGACTGTTTTATCAAAATCGTTAAGGCCATTTTTAGAAAAATTAAGTTTTAACAAACTGTTATATGACATTTACCATTGTTTTAGAGCTAAAATTCCAATTTCAACAACGCCTAGTGCGAGACTACTAAATAAACACTCTGAACCAAGTTTGCAAATCAGCCTATCCATTTAGGCTGCAGATCTGCAAACAGGCAGTCGGGCGAACAGAATTTTCCAACACACTTTTGTCTACTTCCCTATCATCGCAATATCATGTTTATTTGTTATCTCAATTTTTTTTTTTGACGAATCCATAACTTGCCTTATACATAGAAAGTATCATTATCGCAACTAAATGTCGTGTTTGGTGGATTTTGGGTTAATTGGCTGTACTAATTTTATTTATTTTATCTACAGAAAGGTACAGATTGATTGGTGTATGGAATAAGTATAAACCCCCCGAAATAATTGTCTGGCTACGGCCTTGCCTCTAAGTGGAATATAATTAGAGTTGAGAATCTGTAATTGTAGACGTCCTGCCCAAAATTCTGCATCTGCGTCCTCATAAATTCTTTCAATTATTCTGCCAAAATCAAAGAACAGCTTAAAAATGAGTGAATATGTCTGCAATGTGCTCTTCAGCTAAAAAAATATGACCAACTGTTCGGTAGCATTGCTTGAAAACTGCATGGAATTTTTTTAGCAGTTAATATTCATCCATCCACTTTGCTATTTGCGATAAAGATTTTGTAAGATGCATTTAGGAAAGAAATGCCTTTATATAATTTGAAGGATCAGTTGCACACCCTATACACTTAAACAGGGAAAATTAATGCTTTCTTAAATTTTTGGGTTATAATCCCATCTTCCCATTGTCTTATTAACTATTAATTATTTTATACTAATAATTTTTTCACCTTATTATCTTAACATATTAGTTTTATTTAATATATGTTCTTTAACCTATTTTGTGAGTAAGTTATTAAAATTATTTTAAAATTTCTGATTTAATAAATACACTATACCCATCAAGAAAAGAACTATTAACTGACACATTTATTTCAAAAGATATAAATCACCTTTCTGATTACCAGCACAGGTGAGAAAAATTGAATTATTGCGTCAATACTTTCTTCTTCTGTGCTTGTTTTCTATTGACAAAAATAATTTTTAAATACCCGAAGAAATAATTCTTAAAAAAAATCAAAAGTGTGTTCTACAGCTGAGTAATCACCAACCAAAAAAGTATCTGACCTACATTTGAGGTGGGTGAACGAAAAAATAAAAAAAAAAACACGAGATAAGATTAATTTTATAATTTTTTATTGTAAACAAAAATAAACCTTAAACTTGGTAAGTATCCAGGGATATGTCGACATTGGATTGAGAGCACCGATTTGAAAAAAAAAAAAAAAATAAACATCAACTAACACAACGAAAAGTAAAAAAAATATAATTTGTGAAGAAGGTATTTTTGATTTTTAATATTTTTGTTCTGGTGATGATATTGCAACACCAGAAACGCACTTATCTTGTATAATAATGTGTGTATTTTCGTATCTGATATTTACATCTGCCCTAGATTTATACAAACAAGAATCTAATTAGCTGGAGGTGCTTATATTTGTATATGAATATAAAGAAGAAAATGATATGGTTTAAATTGAAACTTAACATCAGTTAAAAGATACCAATTAGAATAGAATTACATTTATTTTTGAAAAATAATGAGACTTTTGATAGTTATATTACTTTATATTAAAATCGTATTAGTTGTGTTTGTGAAAAGTTTGAGTTGGTTTTCAGCCCAATACATCTCTTAATGGAGCACAACATTACCACTTCACCGTTTCACGTATAAGAATCGACAAACTTGGTGACGTGAAATAGCGCAAAAACGCCAAATAGGCCTTATTGCGTATTCAAAAACGAAATAACACCAAGTTTAGAGTTTGGCTTAATTTCTCTTTACAAATCGAAATAAGGCAAATTTGGCTTTATTTCGAATCCAATCAACAAGAACAAAGTATTTCAGGCTTGCGGCGTATAAACAGTGTGGTTGGTATAGGGGCATGCTTCCCCCTTGCGACTCCTTTGCCTGAGCCTACGATAGGATTTGGGGTGGGATCAAGTTTGGGTATATGCAGAGTTGTATTTAAAACTTTGCATTTTCCCAAACCTGTCGTAGACCCTGGCAGGGGGCTTGCAGGAAGCTGCCTGTTACGCATACGCCACAGTGACTTTTTTTTTACATAACGATACCATAATTCGCAAATCGGCTTACTCCATTTTTGTCGAAAACAATTTTTCGTTTTTATTTTGTTTGTATCGTCTTTTGTAAGGAAATTAATGAAAATAATATTAGTATGCCCCATTTCGTACTGCATTTCGTTCCGTTTTAGCTTTAACGAATTTTAGTTTTAAACGTCTTACACAGGTTCATTGAGGGAATAAAATTCTTTCACTTGAAATATGGGTTCGTTTTTATGCCATCTTAATTGTGTATAAAAACCAGCCTTGCTGAAGTGAGTGAGCAGCTTTTTTTCCACTTTCAAGACTAAAAATGAAGGACTCATTGAAGGCACCGGAGTGTAAGAAAATCATTTTTGTGTTTGTCTGTCATGAACCTTTCTATGGAAAAAGCCTTGTTGAAATGAGGTAGGTAAATCGGTCGCTAGCGTCAATAAGATTTTGAATAAATACTGACTAATAGTAATTTTTTTATCTAAATATTAATCCATCTAATATGTATTTTTTGGAAATGTTTAATGGATTGTTTCTCGAATTATTTTTTTTTTTTGTCGATTCCGAAATTCCACATGTTAGTGGTTTGGGACCTTGCCTTTTCATTTTATTTGTCAATTCGCAAAGTTACTGGTGAGTTTGTTAGTATTGATTTGGAGGTGGTGAAAATGGGATTGGTTTTTAATAAACACACAAAAAAATATATATTACTATCAACGAAAACATAATCTGAACTAAAAAGCACGGAGTTACATCGAAGGAGTCTAGGACTTTGTCCACCTGCGCTCCACTATCACACCAAAAATTATATAAGTACTGAGATCAGAACGACGTTAAACAAGGCCTTATTAATCATTCTAGTCTTGCTGTGGTTGGCAAAAGCATGGGCGTTGAAGGACTTGTTTTTGCAAATTTTTGATTTGATATCATTTTTCGTGGTTTTGATCCTGACCATAATATTCATTATCGTTCAAAAGTTCTATACTGCATTATGGTTCCTCAAAGGAAATCGTATATCTCAATATACATTTATTTTGTCTCTTTTTTGAATCTTTAAATATCCTTCTGAAGATTGTATGTTGGACCAATGGCTTTGCCCTTTGATTATTGATGATGTTGTAAATATTTAGTTTCATCACATTTAAGCTTTAAGTACGATGCGCATTTGCTCTACCAATTTCTGTACACGATTGAATTCAAAAGTTTTTCATCTTGGCCAAGGTTTGAAAACCATTCCATCATCCACATAGATAAAGTACACCAAATATATATAAAAGGATAATTGAACGCGAACACGACCTGACAAAATATTAATTCAAACAAAGATAAAGATTACGTATCTAACTAGATCTATTCATTATTCATTGCATTATTTTGTAATAAAAAGCTGACCATGACTTTAAACCTTTTCAGCTACTAAATCTGATCGTGGTCGATACCTACTTTATTTTTTCTTCACCCCATTCATTCTTGTTTAATTTTTCATCTTGTTAAGACTTTTATAGATAGATAGAAGTTGTGCTTGTTGATAAAGATCGCGTTACACTGCTGGCGATTTTAGCAAACCAGCTATTATTATTGTTGACCATGAATCTATATTTCTAATAAGCTCAGATCATAAACCTATACCCACAGAATGGGTCAAGAAATATTACTAAATCAAATCTAATGTTTATAAGACAAAGTCCCGCATGTAATAATATCGTCTATTGCGATTACGTTGCTTTTCCTTGTATTTAGTGTTTTCTAACAATTATAACAAAAATATTCTGCACTGATGCTATAAAAAACAGTTTTAAAATCGTTAAATTTGACTTCCTTATTGTTTTGTGGTATGTTTTATAAAAATTCAATGTCAAAATGAAACCCAATCGCTAAAGCATATTTTGTTTTAGTTGTTGTCTTTTGTATCTTTATTTCGCATTATTTTTAACCATAAATATTTATAAGTACATATTTAAAACGAATATGGTTGTAGAAATGCCGGTAAAATGCATGACGTAGTTATAGATTTCCTGTGATCCAAAGCGCGCAATAAAAAAAAAACAAGTAAGCTTTTGAAATTTTCATATACAAAATTAAATAATATAAAAAATTCTCAAGACAAAAACCGCATTCAACACACTGTCAATGTGGTCATAATCCTTGGACTTGGCATTTGTTGAAGTACCGTTAATTGTGTAACCTTCGCATTGAATTAATATATGTTGACAAGCTACCTGGAAGAAAATTGATTCGCATGTTAAACTTCGATCGCACAAACAGATACACACTACATGTTGTTTTTTTTTTTTTGTAAAAAAATCCATTTTAACTTAATGAGATGACATAAATGTTCGAGATTGATTCCGTTTGATCTAAAATATACTTTAGTTCTTCGATTAAAATGCTTTTCCTGATAATTATACTTATTCGGAACACGTTTAGGTACAGGATGATTTCCATAAAAAATCTAGGGCGGGTAGGTTTGATCAAGACAAGAAAAAATAGTATCAGTACGACAAGAGAAAACAGTACGAGGGAAAATGTATATGGTGACGTGAAATAGCGCCAAACGAAATAAGCAAATTGGCCTTATTGCGTTTTCAAACACGAAGTAACACCGAATTTGGAGTTTTGTTTGATTTAAATTAAGAAATTGAAATGAAGCCAATTTGGTGTTATTTCGTTTCCAATCAGCAAGAACAAGGTACCTATTTAAAGCTTGCGGCGTATGTGAAATAAGGCCAAACGAAATAAGACCAAATTTCAATTTTGGTCTTATTTCGTCTTCAAAAACGAAATAACGCCAATTTGGTTTTATTTCGTTGTGGCAAACGAATTTAGGCCAAAAATGTTTTTGTTTAATTTTGGAAACAGATCCAAATAATTTAAGGATAAAAAGTAAGGTGTGTATGAGGGGCATGGATATACAATAGGATTTGGGGTGGGTGCATGTTTGGGTATATGCAGAGTTGTTTATTCAAAAACTTTGCATTTACCCAAACTCGCACCCAACCCAAATCCTATTGTAGGCCCAGGCGGGGGGTTGCTGGGGGCGCAACATACCTCCCATACGTATTTTCATTTTTGTTATTAAAAATGATTTGGCTCTATTTCAAAAATTAAACAATAAACATTTTTGGTATAATTTTGTTACCACAACGAAATAAAGCCAAATTTTCGATATTTAGTTTTTGAAAACGAAATAAGACCAACATTGAAATTTGGTCTTATTTCGTTTGGCGTTATTTCACGTCACCGGGGTTTTACATGAAACTAAAACATGCCTTAATGAGCAGGTAAAAATTAATAAATAACAAAAATATGCAGTTTTATTAACAAATGTTAATAAAACTGCAACTGTAACATAAATTGTTTAAGTAAAGTTAAGGATCTTGGGCTACAAATAGTTAACGGCTGTATATGCAGTTTTATTAACAAATGTTAATAAAACTGCATATACAGCCGTTAACTATTTGTAGCCCAAGATCCTTAACTTTACTTAAACAATTTATGTTACAGTTGTTGTTTAAGTAAAGTTAAGGATCTTGGGCTACAAATAGTTAACGGCTGTATATGCAGTTTTATTAACAAATGTTAATAAAACTGCATATACAGCCGTTAACTATTTGTAGCCCAAGATCCTTAACTTTACTTAAACAAATGTTAATAAAACTGCATATACAGCCGTTAACTATTTGTAGCCCAAGATCCTTAACTTTACTTAAACAATTTATGTTACATTTAATTAACAGTTCATTGCTCAAACGTGAGGTGTACATACTTCCAATGACGTATATCTTATATACCGTTAAATTAGTAAAATTATGGGCCAAAGCTAAAAAATTGTGTTTGAAAATTTTGTTTTCATGTTTTTAAACGAAGCCGGCTAATTCACTATGCACAATTCACTGTGGATCACAATTCACTTTTTTTAATTCTATTTTTCATTGCCGAACAAAATAACGACAAAAAAATAAAATAAAAATCACACTAAAGGAGGTACATATATGTTTATTTAGTTTTTCTCAACACCTAAAAGCGGGAACTTTTCTGTTGTTGTAGTATAAGGTATTATACATATAGACATGTATCAAATCTATTCAAATTATTTAGAAGTTTGTATGGTGCTATGTTTCTGTTTTCTGTGCAATATTTTTTTCAACAAAGTTTCTTTGGTCTGGATATACCTAAATATGCTTATCTGTAACCATTCCGATAAAATCAATCTTAAATTGAAATGCATAGGTGTAAGTTTACTAACTCCATTTTAATAACATCGAAATTTTCTAAGATCGATGTCTTGCAGAATTTGTTCATGAGTATTTAAATGTTGTTAATCCCCCGTGCGTAAGTAGTGAGTGCATTAGATTCGCACTCCTTATATATTTTGTGTTCAAATTCAAACCGTAAACTTCATCTAGGAGAAAAATTTTTTTGTATGAACACTTCCTCTGGAGGTATTGAAAAATCTCAGCCGTTTGAGCAGTTCTTAGCTCTTAGTTAAATTATGTTATATTATTTTTAGTCCAGTCCTCTTGAACTAGCAACGCTCACAAAGGGGGGGTTGGTTGAGTGTGTTAGTTCATGAATCTGGGGCCAAATTAACGCATATACGATCGTAACGTTATCTTTAAATTTCGGTGGACGTAACTTTCCTATAGTTGAAGAACTTACAAATTTAACACTGTTAAAATAAAAAGAGAGTGATGTTCCCTAACCAAAAATAAGTGTCGAATATTGATATCCGTTGTTTAATTGTAATCTAAAAATTCGCTTTTTGAACGAAACGTATCTATGCTATAATTTAACTCTTGGTTCTTTTCACATATAAATCTGGTCGTAACAAACGTTACGGCGGTCTTGTGTTCCTCACTAACGGGGTTGGTCACATCCCTTAATTGTGAATACAATACGGTTAAGCGCTCATTGAGAAGTTTTTAAATATACATTAAGGTTCTTTGCAACCGGTCAAACAAAACATAAAACAATTTATTAAATTATTTAGTTATAAGTAAAGTTTTAAAGAAATGTATAATTGTTTTGAACAAGTTTATTTTATAATCGTATTTTTTCTATTTTCAGGGCGATTGGGTAATGACGCGAGCATTTCTTTTGCAGCGTTGGAATTCCTTCGTATAAAGTAAGTACCTATACGTTAGATATTTTCACAAAAAAAGTCATTTGTTGTTGTTGTTTTAATTAACTTTTTGCTGAATTAACAAATCGAATTAATTGTATAGTTTGGTTGGAAAAGAGAAATAAATGCCAACATTTCTAAAATTGACCATTTGAAGCAAAAGGTCATTATCACTATACCAACGTGTCGTAGACCCATCTGCAAAGGGTCCAAAAACCAACAAAAAAAAATTTTGTTACGAAAGTAACAAAATAAACGGCTTTGAACGGTGGCACGAATCCGAGATGTTCACTTTCATCTTGCGCACTGTGAGAAATCGAATGCTTCGGTTTTCTCTGCACACTCTCGCGATTATCTGTGATGTTCTTATATTCTATATTAAGTGACTGAATATAAGAATCAAAATATTTGAGAGATAAGGCCAAAGATCGTGCTACTCAATTCAATCCGACTGTATTTAAAAACCCTTTATATAAAAAATCGCCAAAAATTTTATTAATTTCGGTATTTAATCTAGAAATAACAGTTCATATATATATATAAAAAATAAAAATTATATATATATATATAAAAACAATGTCCAAATTAAAAAAAAAAAGTGTCATTTAAAATATTTAAGTGACATTGCGTTTTAATAATTTTTGCAACATAGTATTTCGGAATTCAGTCTTATTCAATCTTAACTTTTGTTTTGTTTCTTATTTTGGTTTATAGTATCTTTTTTTCGATTTAACTTTTTTCATAAAGCCCTTTTTTTGTCGTAAAATACTTGTTATTTTTCTAAGATGTTGAGTTTCGAGATAGAACATGCAGAAATGACATCTATGATGGTTGCTTATATATTAAAAACCTTAACATGAACAAATGTATCGTACTTGAAACCAACGATCTTTAAAACAAGAAACTATTTTTTATCAAATTAAAATAATAAACACTTATATGTAAAAATCTTTTTTTTGCAATTAAAAAAATCTGATTTAAAGTCATCTTTAAACACCTCATTTGATTAAAATTTCTCCAAGCCATATCTATTAACACCCACAATTAGCCAATTAACCTATTAAATTTTGCACCCAACAATGAGAAATAACTTGAGGCGTCCTGAATTTCCATTGATTGATTAAACCCTTTTTCCGAACTAATTATTTTTCGCCTTGCACACTTGCACTAGCTCTAGCGTGACATGCATACACTGGGAAGTCACTTCCTCCCTCATTTGGTGCTAGTAAATCTCAATGGCATTATGTTGTCAGTTACTTGCACTTGCCCCTTAAGTGTGATAAGCTTCGTGCTCTAAAAGGAGTTGCTCCGTTCATTGGGTCAATAACTTGAGCTGGCAATATAATTATATCAATGCAACTCTGAGGGCCACACACCGCACACAATCAAACAAGAACCAGTGAATTATTTTCTTTGATGTTTTCTATAGGAATTGTCGTTCAGCCACATTTATTATAAATAAATATCGGCTAGAGTAAGAGTTCTTCCCCACGCCACCCCCACATATCTTCATCGTTATATACACTCACTAATACTCTTCCTTTTTTTTTTGCTAGTGTAACCACTACTTTATATAGGTGTGTTCTCTGATAAAACCGTGTGCAATGCACGATGATGCATTTGGAATATGCTGCTTATTTTTATCGTTTGAGTGAGTGTTGGAAGAATTTTCTGGGTCAAACTCATACATTGGTCATTGTACTTTTCCAAGTACTATAGGTCCGCTGACAGCTATAGGGGAAAAGAACGAACTAACGCTATAAGCGTTTGTGCTTGGCGTTGTATAAGTTTGAACAGGATTTTTATTCTGATTATGCGGCTGCGAAGCATTATAGTTTTGGTTTAGGAGAAATATGATTTGAAAAAGTTATTTTTATCTGTTGGATAGATGATAGTAGAAATGCAATCATAGAATGCAGTTCTCCACGATACATAAGACAAATAAGCGTTTGTCTTTATTTTAATGGCAATTAAAGAATTAAATAAAGTAGTTTTCGATTCATGCAATAAATCACTTCCAATCTAAACAAGTAGGTCGATTTTCTTAAAAAATGATATATACTTAGGTATAGTGATTTTAGGGAAATAATATGCCGGAACGTATTTTTGCAGGTCTAAGAATAACGGTACCATGACATGTCGATGGCTTAGTGCACAAATGTGTTAAGTGCACTTTTAACCGAAAATAAGTTATTTATACCATTCGGCTCAGCACATAAAAATAAAATAAACGTTATTGAGTGCGATGACACTGTAAAATCAATTCAATCTTATGGAACTGAGAAACTTTAATGTGATCTCCTTTAAAATTAAGTTTTCAACACTTAACACATTTGAGAACTTATCCATCGTTGTAACCGTTATCGAAATCTTAATTTTTCAAGAACCGCACTTACGATTTTAACAAAATTTCATTTATGTATAATGACTAAATTAATGTCTGTCATATAATCTTATACACTATGATTGGCATAAGATGTAACAAAAAGCAAGAGCGAGTGAAGACAAGAAAAAAATCACATGGAATTATATTTTTGTATATAATTTTTTAAAATTTAAAATTCTGAGTTCGAAAATAATTTTTTTCAAAAAGAAATGGAGATGGACCTTTACTCCCATACGATTTTTACTTGCGATTATTAGTAGGTATGCAAGTTACACATTCGTGCAAAAAAATGTTTGAGATAACAATCAAACATGACATTACGATGATAGAGAAATCGAAAAAAAGTGGGTCCGGAAATTCTGTCTGTCTGTCTGTCAGTCAGTCTTTCTGTCTGTCAGTCAAGGGTTCATAAACCATTCCCTAGAGGAATCAATTAAATGTTTGTTTTAGCTTAAAAAAACAACTGTACCTGCCCTATAACCGTAAACGAAAATCCAATTTTTTTCGAAAAAATACGATCGATTTTGATAAAATTTCACATGAGTGGATGTCTGATGAAACCTATTATTTCCTCAGAAAAAAAAAATCGAAAAAAAAAAATTAAAGCGGTACTTCCCCTAGAACCGTTTCTCTTTTTAATGCCGACTATCTGAGTTCTGGAAAAAGTTGGGCGGCATTGGGCTTAGATTTTTCAGCGATAACCAAATGCCAAATCAGTGGAGGAAAAGTTACCTTCTCCCAACTTTAAGAAAAAGGGAATACGCGAAACTGCGATAATTACCGTTCAACCAAGTTCAATCATGTCACACACCATAAAAATCGTTGAGCGTATTTTGGATGGCCGCTTGCTAATAAGGCTAGCTAAGTAACAGTGCGGGTTTGTAAGAATCAGAATAGAAACCTTCTTTTTAAAACAAAATGTATGCAAAAAAAAAAAAAGATAGTCGATGTAATAAAATACAGTTCTATGGCAGGAATGTACTGTTAATAAGCTGATTCTAAAAAAATATTTATGAGTTCTTTCGACAAATAAGGAATTATCGGTAACTTTGATACGGTAGTGGTAGGTACCGTTATTTTAAGAACTAGGATACAAATTTAAAAAATGTTCGGGCAAAAAAATTTCTAATTTAACAAATATATGTTGTAAAAATGTATTTATAGGTATTTGCTTTCCTATTGGAATTTCATTTTTCGTAGGCTTACTGACATTTTAATAAAAAATATACAAAGTGTTTGAATTATTAAAATTCAATAAATGTTTGCTCTTTCCACTAACAGATCCGTGTCAGAAATAATAATCCGTGTGTGTTTCAATCAGGAAAACAACCTGTCCACTGACATAGTTTTCTTGATCGCTGTATACGCTCATCAGGAAAAATATTCTTGTTTTCATTTGTTTCAACTGATTCTAATGGTTTTTTCTAAACTCCAAAACTTGCGCCTTACACACAAATTAATTTAAGTCAGAATGTTTGTTAAGTGAAAATAATTTACGACGCAAATGTTTTGCATTTTAAAATAGAAGATTATCATGGTCAGGTACACCATAAAAAAAGAAACAACACGTGAAGAATTGGAGTTTCTGAAAACGCAGTGTTTTACTTTCTATCACTTTGTGAATAGCGACGTTAGCATAGATTTAGATTCGGACATAGGTACATATGTTTCAAGTTACAGAATGTCAAATGTATTGCCTCTGGATGAGAAATCTAACTGAATATGTCCAAATTGGATTTGTGAGAAAACTACGGAATGTCAAATAGTGCTTCTTAATCGGCGGCTATTCTCATTATTTTTTCTTTCACACCAAAAGACAAATGCCGAAACTGGATTTTTAAGAATCTTTCAAAAGGGGAAATGTATTACTTGCTGATGTCAGCACAGCAAATCAAGCAGATCTTTAGCAGTATAGAGCTCACTGAACAGCAGCGGGATTCTCTAACGATTTACAGTTAGAGTTTAGAGTCTAAATTCTAAATTTAAAGCTCTTCGGAATTCTCTAACCAAAAATTCTCTTAAGTTAGAGCCAAACTGACAGCTCTAAGTTAGAGTAAATTTTATTGAAACCACCATTATAAGGAAGCTTTGTTTTCGTACTAGATTCAGTCTATCTAAGAGTGAAACAGGTATTCTCTAATAAATAAAGTGTTTGGTTTTTGTATATTTAATTCACTAATCATTATTATGTGAGAAGCGTATTTAGAAAGATGTAAATTGTTATATTTTTGTGTAAAAAGTGATTTTTTACATATTTGAATCAAGGGATATTAAAACAACACAAAAACAATTTAAAATCATGGTTAAATTCTGTGGTCAGATGGCAGAATGTTATGTATGTAAGTGAATTTTTAAAATTTTACGTACCTTCTTCAAGCTAAAAATTTTGTGAAAAATTATAAGATGTTTTAAATATTAAGGTTTTTTGTTTTATATTTTTGTAAATTTTATTTTATCTTTAAAATATGTATAAAGAACTTCCTGATTTTCTATTGATTTTCCATTATTTTGAGCTTTAAAATGCACGTTAAATTTGAAAACATCACTCATAACATATTGCAATGTGACCACAGAATTTATAGAATAGTTTTCCGATTTGGAAATGCAAGCGATATAAAGAGTACTCGACCATCAATAATCAATAAAAATCTATTATCAATAAGAAAATCGACGACCGCATTCAATCCAAATATGTACTGCATTCGATACCTACTTTACTTGAGTATCGAAAACCGAATAAAAAGTATCGATGCCAAAAGGACTTTGAATCGAAACATAAATATCAAGTATGTACCTACGTACAATGTACCTACTTAAAGTTACTTCTATTGCGTTATCCCTAAAGATTTTATCGTCATCGTGTCGAGTTATCGTTTTTTACGATAACCGCCAGTTCACTTTGTTTTGAGACGCGTAAAGGATCTTCATTCCAAAAAAAAAATAAAAAATACTCTTCTGTTTTATGGGTATTATACCAAATTGTTTATTTTAAAAATATGTTTTACATTACGAATAAGTATATTATCCGCGCGACTGCAGTTTATTTTTTTTTATAATAATAGTAGTAATATAAATAGATTGAGGTTTGTAGTTATATAAAGGCATTTCAAATTATCCTTTACCATCTAAACCAGAATTTGCCACATAAATTCACATCTTACACGTAAACTGGCCGAAATGCATCTTCAATCTGTAAAATACAAAACAATAGGTACCATCGAGGAATACCAGCACCATCACTCTCTTTATGCACATACCAACAAAGGAAATAATCTGCAGATTGCACCTGCGTCTACACCAACAACTGGCTGTGCTTTTTGCATAAGTCGATGTTGGCTTCAGCTAAAAGCTTTCGGTTTTATGTGCAAAACTCATACCAATAAACGAATCTACACTCGATTCTCTCGCAGAACAAATTTAAAAAATTTAACATCATTTTGCAGGCTTTTCTCAAAAGTTTACCCCGAGACTATCTATATCGCATATGCAAGAGGAATAAAAAAACAAGAAATATTGTGTCTCAACAAATACACCAGAGCATTGGAGGTACTAAAAAATTGCAAGTCTACTGGTTGTTGGAACTCTATGGCTCCCAACATTATGACAGTGTGTTTTGTATAATGTGCACTGAATGTAGTAACTTATAACGGCATTTTTCGTATGTTTTTTTCGTGTACTCCTTTTGCGGTCCCGCTCGGAATCAAATAGCTGGCAAAAATCATAAAAAAATAGAAATTAAAAAGATATACCAAAGAGAAAAGCACACACTAGTAACTGATTTTTAAACTAGTTGTGATGCAACAGGAATAACAACAACAACAATTGCTTGGTAACATCAACATCATACACCAAACCAAGAATGATGAATGCTGATCTCCATAGACAAGGTCTACAATCTTTATTACCAATCGATGTTAAAATACAATAAAGTATCTAAAGCGGTTTTATGTATTTAAAATCACAGAAAATATATATTTGTTAAGACTTCAAACCAAATTCCTTGAAAATCGTTTATTTCTAATAAAATTGTGAGAAGCATTTACAAAAAAGTAAACCAGAGTGTTGAGTGTGTTAAAACTTATGGGAAATGACTCCTTGTGAAAATTCAAATTAAATATAAAAATAAATCAAAATATAGAAATATGTAAGAGTTATCGTCACTATTATGCCAACGAAAAGATTGGCTTAAGAAATTTGTGTTTTAAAAAGAATCCAAGATCCAACAATGATTTTGTGACGATGAAAAAATATTCACAGCGGGAGAAAAACTGCTTGAAAAAACGCGTTTTGCAGTGCGTGTGGTGTTAGCTACTTTAAAAAAAACTAAAAGAAATTAATGTCCATCCTTTCTGAAAAAGCGGCCAAAATATCGTCTAATCAGGTGTCAACGGAATCGAAAAATATGCCTGGCCCAGCAGTGTGGTCTGGTATGTACATAAATTAAATATGCATTTTTTTTTGTGTTTTATAGATAAATTTCAATATGAAATCGTTAAGTATTTTTCTTTTTTTTTCGTGGCGTTTTATCTATGTCAACTTCCGCCTAGTGTCAAAATATTTTGTTTATAAATTTTATGCAAAAATCAATGTTGACATTTACATAATGTATATGTCATTTGCATGATTTAAATTAAAGTTTGAGGTTGTGAATGTCAGTGAACTTTAAATAAAATGCAAAGTTGGGAATGTAATATTTCTGATAAAAGACTATATAAAAGGTATATAATGTGATTTATTGGAAGAGTTATTGAACTCAAAGATATGTATAAGTGTTATCTTTTTGAATCGAAATCAACTCTAACGCGGTGTCCATATGAAAGATAATTATAGGTATCTGGTATTTGTCAGCTCAGTCTTACTGTATTCATTCTATTCTCATAATTGCACAAAGATTGAAATTACAATTTTATACTCATTACCATCATGGTATAAGCTGCGTTAAGTAAATAATTTTTAACTGCACTTAAATTATTTTCCGATATTTACATATCCATACATATATAAATATACTCATATGAATCAAATGCAGCTGATGATTTAGGACCATTTAAATTTGAAATATTAAACCTGATAAAAAAATCTTAAACGTTCAGGTTATTAATTAACTGATGCATGTATTGGCATTGATCATTAGTGATCAACTCTAATTCTGAATCACCTGCATAAAATGTGCATTCCTTAATTCTGAAAACTATCGGACATGTTATAAATGGTCTTGGTAAAACCACGTATATGACAAGTAAGATGGCGTACGCGTTCTCTAAAGTTCTGTAAATAAAAATATCTATGATCATAGTTTTCGCTGTACACATTTAACGATTCTCATTCGGAATTTTCAAAAATGATTATTGCATTCGTTGGTAAGAAGCCCATAGTAGGTAGAGAAATAAATTTTGGTTCCAATGCCTACAGAACATACCAATTAAATTAGATATAGATAATTCTTTCAGTACTATCGAACAAAAAATGGTGGCATGGTGCGTGGTTCGCGCTAGCCGTCAAAACGCTTTGTCTTAAATAACTAAAAAAAGGGCTTATTGGACAAAAAATGTATTAACTTCTTTTCGATAGAAAATATGATATTCTTTCTTTCTTGCCTTCAATATGTTTTAGTAGATATAACACTTTAGGAGTTATGGAGTGTAAAACTTTAACTGCTTTCAAAATTTGAACAAATTTTTTTTTTCTTTTAATTTTCAAAATAAAACAAAAAATAAACTGTTATACTCCAGAAGTCTTGAAGTAATATGCATAAACAATTATTAATAACGATCTTAGGATGTAAGTGGAAGTGGGTTTCCCCGCTCAATATATATAATTCCTTTATTTTGTCAGTGTCCCTTGATATTCTGACCGCTTACTGACATACATTCTGAACCCTTCTGCAAATACAAATAAATAAAGTTTAAACTTGATCCATCCATTAATCGCCGAATGTTGTAACTGATTAATCCTTTTACATATAAGCTCAAGGTGATTCAAATGACACTAAACTCGTCTAACCATGTTTATAACAGTTTAAAATATTAACGATTTGACATAAGTTTAACAACAGATACTCTGTGCAATTGTGCATTGTGCATATTACATCCGTATATATGCAGGCTTGCGGCTATCCTGCGTGATTTAACATATAAAAAACTTAAAAGTTAATAGTTTGTCAAATTTTCCCGCAAAAAACCTATGCCTACGCATATTATTGGACTACGGCAACGTTTCACTGGCATATGGCACTTAAAACGAAATGAGAAAAAAATTAAAAATATTTACATCTATTAACTTTTTTTATTGCGACAATTTTCACAAATGGCTAAAAACAATTAATTTATCAGTGCGTCGTTTTTTGGTATCCAAAATCTTTATGGCCGTTTTTAAAATATTTATAGTATCTGAACAAGAGAGAGAGAGAGAGAAAAAGAGTAAACAAAAAATAGTATATAAACTTATGAATATAGAAAAAAACTCGTAATAAATAGCAACTGCAAAAAATTAGTAAAAATGTTGCCTGAATGGAATATAAATATCGATTAAATATTGAAAGACAAGAAGTAAGAAACCTAAGCATTTCGCAGCATATTTGGCAACGTCAAATATGTGGTTGTAGAGTGAAATTGAAAATGGATCACGGGAACCCCATAAAATGACCAACCTTTGCTGTGCGAACAATTGCAACAAGTTTCAAAAACTCTGTTTTTTTTTAATAAAAAAAAGTATGTATGTATTTGAAAAAAATATAGCCTACTACGCATCTTCTTTTAAAAAAAAAACCTCAAATAGTTTAGTTTTGGCATCAGAATTTTTTGTATCTTAATTTTTAAGTTAAATCTGAAAGAATCAACGAAACAACCCTTACAGAACTTGAGAACTATATGAAGTAAAAAGCGGAATTCCATCAAAATGCAATAACTATGCAAGTAAAAAAACTAAATTAGTTCTAAATAAATGTAAATAAAAAAATAGTAATACAAAAACATTTAGCCTTTTCTAATCAAGCTGACTTTTGGCATTCTGAAAATCTACAAAAATGGTTATTTTATGGTGCACTAGCAGAGAATTGGACACAAATTTCCAGGGCGTTGCTCACACTTTGTGGTTATTGCAATGAAAGTTGGTGAATGGAAAGCGGTTAAGTTTTTGGAAAGATGTGATAGTTTGTATTTTATCTATTGGACAATACAATCAAGGTCGAAATTAAAAGAGCTTATAAAACGCTGCCGCTCCAAAATGCATGCATTTTTGATAAAAGAGCTTGAAGCTTGATGCTTTTGAAATATCAAGCGGTTTTCACTTTTTCAAACAAAATAATTCAAATTAAAAAAAACTGATGAGTTAAGTAAAGGACATCCCAATCTCCTTTCAAATTGGGCCCTTTTTATTTTAGCCGGCACCGACAACAAAATTAGGAAAGGTGGTTTTTGTTAAATTCAATTTTCTCAGAAAATACAAAGACATTAGAGTCGTATCTGATTTTCCAATTTTGACCAAAAATTATTGTATTGAATTTTCAAAACAAAAGTAGTACTTAATAAGGTAAAATTTTGAAAACAATAGCTAAAACAATTTTTTTTTTCAAAATTTTGAGTTAGAAAATTAATTTTTCAAAAACTGTTTACTGAAAAAACTTTATTAAAAAATAAATTTCTGGCTTTTCAAAAAGATATAACAAGGCATTGTTAGTATTATCGTTATTTTTTAATATTTTTTTTTTGTTTTAAGACAATTTTCGGAAAATTGCCCCTCTTGGATAAACGGGACTCGCATTCCCGTACAGTTTTTTTTTGTTGTCTTAAACTAACCTACCCGTTCCAGCTATGCAAATGAAAACTATCCAACAATCACATTACTCCGACTGTCTCTCACTAATTCATAAGCTGAGAAAGTTTATCCACACTGCACTGGCTTAAATTTTCAAGTTTATATTCACCACACTAGTGTGACAATATAGCCACTAGATAAAATTTTTAACGCTGTTGACACACGGCCTATATGTACATATCTACTAATTTGTGTTTACGTTTTTTTGTCTGTCAGTCTGTCTGTTTGTTTGTCCTGGCTAATCTCAAGAATGGCTGGACCAATTTTGATGGGACTTTCACTTGTAGATAGCTGATGTTGTTAGGAATAACTATAAGGCTTTTTTAATAACCCAATAGATGGCTTAAATACCTTTTTTATTTTTTTTTTCGGTGGCAGAAACGAGCCGTGTATCAGCTAGTATTATAATAAAATAAAATTAAATTAAATTTGAATTAAATTAAATTAAACAACAAAGACTATTTTATGCGACGCAATGTAAAAAAAAAGGTTGATACCAGCTTCAAGTCATCACCTTCCTGAAAACTATTCTTCATATCTTTCAATCGTCAATATTATTAAAAGAAATGAACTGACAAATATCTTGTTTGCTAAAAAAGCAAACTACCGTGTCTATTCCTCTTATTGTCTATCAAATCATCCTCACTCAACTATCATTCGAAAAACGCAAAATCGTTTTCTAGTATAAGTAAGTTGATAACAGTCTCACCTTTCCCACCCACGGTATGTATGTTTGCATAAAGATATACCTAAACTTTTCTTTGTTAGTAAATGTGCATTCAGACAAGTTCAATAAACCTGCGATCTTATTTCACCAAAAATCATTTCAAAACTATTTTCAGTAATAAATATCTAACAATTCATCTACGAATGAGAAAGCAAAAGGGATTTTCACTTAAAGCCAACATTGTTATTAGCCAATCAAGCCACGTACATTTTGCTGTCACAAAACAATCTACCATTAATTCATTATGATGCTATAAATTAAAAAAAAAAAAACAGTAGGTTCCTATCTATACTGAAGGTGCTAAACGCCGCAATGAACTTTTAGTTTCATTTTATGGCTTGTCACTGGCCAATCTTCATTTCTCTAGTTGTTTGCACTCAACAATCGACTTATTCCCGACAAGTCGGTAGCTTAACTAGTATTAGAGCCAATAAACCTGTTCCATGTAAAGCATACGAATAATATTTCACTCTAAGAAAAAAGTGCAAATAATATCGTAGTAACCAAGTAACTATGTTTATTAACTGGTCTAGTTACCGATTTGTATTTTACTTCCTATTTCATATCAATGCTTCCATCATCGTTATTACCGTCATCAAGATGAGAAAAAATGGGATCTACACAAATCTATACCATATTACTGCACACCAGAATGACGCAGAAATTAAAAGCAAAACCGACACAAACTATCGGAACAAATGCAAGTGAAAGTTCTGTTTTTTGCACAAAAAAGGCGGAAAACAAAATGTGCAACAGCTACCTATTTGAATCCGAAAGGCACTTTTCGGATCATTTCCTATAAAAAAATCAGAAAAGATAAACAAAAAGTACCTATTCAAACATTTTGAATAAAAACACATTTTCATTATTAAACGAATTTATATCAAAACCCATAAAAAACTATCTTTAGCAGCTAACTGTGTGCATTTAAGCAAACGATCCAAAGAGTATATATGCCAAATCTATGTCCATACATATTTCCAACACATGAGGAAGAGAAAAACTTTCTCCCTA
This sequence comes from Baccha elongata, assembly GCA_951217065.1. Lineage (NCBI taxonomy): Eukaryota > Metazoa > Arthropoda > Insecta > Diptera > Syrphidae > Baccha > Baccha elongata. The sequence goes on from OX578274.1 coordinate 64,916,670, forward strand.
CCTATACCAACCAGGTATGACGAGTGTCGTGCATGGTAATGTTCGTCGGTGTAGGATGTATCCATGAGTCTTTTTTATTTAAATACAGTCAGCAACATTTATAGTATACCGACACAGATCCCTACATTTACTAAAGCAACAAATAAAAGTGAAATGCATTAATACACGCAAAGCTGTGTGGTATGGAGTGGGGGGCATTTAATATTCCCGGCATTATGCTCTTGTACAATGTAGGGTGCATGGAAAAGCTTTTGCATCCCTCTTGTTTATTGTTTTGAATGTATGTTTATACATGAATGCTGGTATTTTGTATATGCACAGTATTTCTAATGAGTAAGTTAAGGGGTTTCCTACTCCCATGTTATGCACCTTATGTAACTTATATGCAACGGTGTAATTTTGTATCACAAACCATGTCTTCTAAGTTTTTGTAATTTTTTCTAAACATGTTGAGAAACACATTATCGATGTGTACCTAACTTCTTTTTTTTTTTACTTACACGGGAGATGAGGGATTTAGTGTTGATTTTAAGTTGAGTTTAAATATTTTATAACTATCTACCTATTGCCACATGCTTTCATATTTGATTAGATTTTTTTAATGGTTGTAGGTATGATACATTTAGGAACTTATTAACTTTATCAATATAGATTATGATTATATTGCTTACCTACTGTTGATGGATTGTTTTAAATGTTTAAATCAAACAATTTATAAAAAACCATATGTAGGTAGGTACCTACGTATGTACCTAGGTATGCTAATTATGTATATGGATGTTACGGCAAACACAGTTTAACATTATAGCGACCATATTTAAAATTTGAATCATCTAAAGCTTTTTTATGAAAATTCGCCATTGATTTTAAAGAAGGGGCATAAAAATTTGGAAATGAAATTTCATGCATGTTAGTAGGTAACTTATTTTAATTGTTTTAAGAAATACATTCTTAAATTATCTCGAATAGTATCTATTATTCAGTCGTTTAACCTCAGAAAATTTCGACGAGGCTGCAGATTTTTCACTTTTGCATTCCTGAGGATAACTGAATTTTTTAGACTCTCATTTAATTTACTTGTTTCAGGAGTTTTTATGCCTGCCTCTTCTACGCGAAGAGACCTTTAGTTAAAAGTCCTTGAGTTATATTGTTATATACGCTTAAAGTTAGAAACCACCTGACATGACTATTGATTTCAGTTAGGAAAATCTATTTAACTCCAATTTAGCTAAACATGTTTCATTTTCTGAATCATCTGCAATAAGATTATCTCATAAAACAACAGAAAACTAAGATAAATTTTCTGTTATAATATAACTTACATCAATAAACGAATATAACTAGGTACACAGGTTATGTTTCGTTCGGCTTAAGTCCCAAATGCTGCATTTTTCAGGCTGCTAAGACGGTGCAAGAATTTGATTATTGGTGTACATTATGTAAATCTCATTTGGTATTTTTGGAATACTCCATATACTTATAAACACAACCGTTCAAAATATTTGTCAGTGTGTCATTTATGTTTAAGCATTGTACACAAAATATGATGGCATGAAACAAATTAACAATTAGTCTTTGTTGCGACAATTCTACAGCAATTTTGCTTCTAAAAATCAACCTATTCATCAAATGCTCGTTGGAAGATTGTTGGATTTTTAGTCAAGATTGCTCCATTGTTTGCAGAGAATAGCTGATAACCTTACAAATTGGCCTCTGCAGTAAATGACGTTTTTGGCAAATTACAACAAAATGAGCCTGGTGATACCAGTTATACATTTAAAGCTTTCCCAAAAGCATGCAATTCAGTCCTAGCATATAGAGTAGAGTTTACTGGAAGCGTAGTAAAAATTCATCAAAGAACAAAACACGATCAAACGTGCAAAAGCGTTGCAATCGCAAAAGACGTCATTTGATGGTCACCGCTAAAATTTGAAATAAAAATCATGAGCCATCTTAACCTGATGTATCACATCATTTGCCACTCTAACTTCTTCGACTGCGATGTCGAGATAATGGTGCTACTTTTAGAGTTTATAAGTATATCCTTTGAAAGTTTTCAAGTTTTAAAGTCTGTCACAATACTGTAAAAATTAATACACATATGTTTTCTTAGAACTAAAAAAGTATTTCTATCCATATGCAACTAAATTATTACAACTTTATAGTGAATTCAAATCAATACCATTTAAATTAAGTATTTTTATTACAAAGTTTACAGGTCACTTAAGACCAATCATAAACTTACTTCCATTCTAGGTCCACTTCACTTCACCTTTTTAGTTTGTAAAGTATATCTACCTACATGAGTATCTATGTACATTGTACATGCTAGTAGATACAGATAGATACCTTCATTACATACAAAAATTTCATTCATAGTCAGGTTAAACCCTTTAAAATTCAATTCACTTTTAAAGTAGGTCTCTTCCTGGTTTGAATTGATATCCGTCATTCCCCCACAGACTCCTCATCATCACCAGTCACCACCCCACCAAACACCGAAAATAAAAAAAAAGAAACACTCCACCAGTCCACCCTACTATTGCTAGCAACATTGTCTAATGTCTATGTTGCTAACGATCAGTAATTTCTTCCGTCTCCCACCATTATATCGCCTCTGTGCTTGTATTTCTTTGTATGGCAGTAAACTGCATAGATACATCCTAGATATGAAAAAAGCTTTTGCATGCTATTATGTGAAGGTATACAATTCAATTTTAAAACAAAATTAGTGTGTGACTGTGTTGAAGTAGTTTTACACCAATACACTCACTCCACCGCGGTCGTTCGCTCTATCAATTGAATAACTGTGTCAACTTGTACATAAATAAAACAAAAGTGCCAGCAAAATAGATAGATTGAACGAACTTTTTGTTCATTTCTTTTATTTTGCTTATGGATTTAGCTGTTTCTCTTTTATTTGTGCTTCGCTTTCGTTACGGGCGAACAGTGAAAATGACACACAAAAAAAAAAAGAATAAAATATAGGAAGTGAAATATTATGCAGTAGGCTCTGTTGACTTGACTGTGTGCCTCTTAAAGTGGTTAGCAGTGGGGAAATGTTATGCCGCGCGGTTAGTTTTTCTATATGTTGCTCTAGCTTTTCCTCATTTCTCCGGTCGGGTCGTCGTCGTCGGTGGTGTGGTATTTACTATCTCTTTCTTTTGGACAGTGTCTTAAAAATAAAATAACTGTATGTGGGGGACTCAATGTGTCTCTGCAAAAAACTTAAGCAAGGAAATGTGCAAGCAAGGGTACAGATACAAATGAATCTATGAAAAATTGTATAATTTTTCGGGATGACTTTTTACACTTTTGTTTTAGTTTTCTTTTCCCTTTTTATTTTTCTGGTGGCTGTTGTTTCTTGGTTGTCTGGTATTTTTTTTTGTAATCGAACTATGAAACTTTGATAGATATTCCCCACAGAGGCAAAGGGGCACACAACAGCGACAGGGACCAGTCAGCAAAACAGCTAGCCAGGCCAAAAAACATAGTGCGGCGCAAAGTTAGTTTAGTTCATAGAAATACCACAGAAGACACACAGAGAGTGAGAGAGTGAGTGACTTGTTGTGTGTGCTTTCTTCTGTGCACATTATGTACTCCTTTCATTTCACTTTATTCCGTTCGTATGTACGCACGTTGGGCGCGGAATAAACTAACAGTTTTCCTTTCATTTAAAACAAATTCATTTTTCATCCAAAAAATATAAGAATACAAAAAAAAAAAACGAACCTTGTTAAAATTTAAAACTTAATTGTCGGCCGATATTTCGGTTGCATAATATTTAGGGATCTATTGGTTTTTTTTTTATAATTAATTGCGGTGTTATTAAAGATTATCAAAGTGATCAGAATTGCGAATGAATAATATTTAAGATATTCGTATTAAATTTAAATTTCCAACGGTCAAAAGAAGTGAACTACTTAAAAAAAAAAAAAACAAGTATAGGCATAAACTAACTGTGACACAATATATATAGAATAATGTTGACGTTTGATTCAATAACGAATACAACAGAATTACTTTCTGTCATAATTCTTTCGAAGTCTTTATTCTAAATAACATAAAGTGCTGCCAAATTAATACAAAAAATCAACCAACATATGTGTTTAATATTTTTTATTCATCTTATTGCGTTGTAATCTTCATTAAAAAATGATTATTAAAAAATTGTGTCAATGGATATTTGATTTGTGACGTACCTATCTATACATAAAAAGACGTTTAAAGTTTGTCAACCGTCATAGGGATATACTACAGGATACTTGACTAAAGTGCATTAATACAAAAATAGTGTCTTCGACTGATCTAGTAATTAAAAAAAAAAAACAATATTCCGTCCAAACGAAAAGACTTATTAAAAAGTGACTTAAATAAAATGTCTTCAAGATGAAAACATTTCCGCATTTCTACTTTTTCTCCGCATTAAATCTTGTGCATTATTTCTATTTATATAGAAACTATAAAAACACTTAAAGACTGATTGCATTTTTTGTGAGACATCCATTTTTCTATAAAGTTCAACCAAATAATAGATATATTGAAAATAAATATTATTTTCCAAAATTTGTGAAAAAAAAATTCAATACATTTTTCATTTATAAATAATAATAAAAAAATAACAAAAAAAAAACATTTCAAATGTCAGCCAATCAATTGGCCGAGACAAAAAATAATCCATCGGAAATCGTAGGATTAAATACGCCGACTACAAATGTTTCTATTACTAATTCAAAAAATATTAAAAATGATGAACAAGAACAGCAATCAAATCACAAAGATCACCAACTACCAACAATTGCTACTAATAATTATTTAACAACGACAAATGGCACAAGTTGTATAAATTTTAATAATAATTGCAATAATTCTGATACAAATGAAACAAATTCAAACGCTAATGAAAATTCATCAGAAAGTGAACAAACCGAAACAACAACAGCAACATCAATAATAAAAAGTCCATTGAACAAAACATTACTCAAGAAATGCAATAATAGTGAGACTAAACTTTTGAATAATAAATGTACAAAATGCAATAATAATAACAATATTCACTATAATAATTTTAATTGTTATTATAGGAAACAATCGCGTATGCCCATATGCCGTTAGTATAAATTTTATTTATATTTTTATAAAATCTTTATATAAAAATATGGAAAAGTTAGTGAATTTTTAAATTAAAAAATTGTATTAGTGCAATATTTAGTTTAAAACATACATGGAATAAAATTGGCATAATTATTCGGACTTAACACGAAATTTCGGAACAGACAAAATTGGATACAAATCAAAATTCTGCACACAAAAAAAAAAAACCAAATTAAAAACACAAATTGGCATCAAAATTTCAAAATTACTCACAAATTGAACAAAATTTTGAACTAAAATTATAAAAATGACTTCCATAGGTAAATTATTTAAAAACAATACTTTTAACTTGAAATTAATTTCGTCTGCACAATCATAACTATCATTTAAATTGTATATAACCCATAAAATAAAAAAAGTACTGATTTAGTTATAGTTAATTTTTCGAAGCTTAACCACGAATTGATTGTCGTACATTATCTTATTTATATCTTACTATCCCGGAGTATTTTATTTATATTTTTGGAGAACACCTACACTTTTATTCACCTTTCACACTTTTTAAATTGTGAATTTTCAAATATAAGTTTGCATGAATAATATACCTAATCAGTTATAGATTTAACATTTTAAAGTCCAAGCATATACATTTATTTGTTTTTATTCTGTTTTCATTCATACATAATTAAAAATAAAAAACAAGTATACGCCACAGTGAACCTGACATTTTTTTGAATTAAGAGAAATCATCAAATTTGTATTTTAAAGAGTTTTAGTATCGTATAAAACCAGTTATATTCGTACATTATGTCTCTTACTTTACGAATATATATAGTTATTTTCTTAATGTTTAAATGTATGGACATCTGTTAATTAATCAATAATAAAAGAAGTACTAAAATTTTAAACTTGCCAGAAAAAATACATTTCACAGACAGTTTTAAAATACAAGTGCTCTCAAAATATGCTAGACCTTATTTAAAAAAAAAACAACGGTATATTATAATTTTTGTTTATTTAATTCCTTTTATTAAATTAAAAAAAATAGCTAAAATTCCAAAATTATAATTATTTTAGATATCTGGCTATCAGTGGAATAAACTGAGTGTTAAAGTACTTACTAAACACTTACGTCCCATTCGTTCACATAGTTTTAAATTCATCAAAACTAGTTGTATGGTAAAATATATGTAAGTTATAAAACAAAATTTCCTTTGTTATTTTACAAAGGTTGCCTAATTACTGATGAAGTTTTAAATTTGCAACTATGTAATAAAAACGGGCGTAAAGGTTTTTGAGATGGTTCAAACCAAAAAATAGTTTAAAGTGTGAACTACATAGTTTTTTACGAACCAACATTGCTTGTCTTTTGAAAATTCAAACAAAAAAACAAAAACAAAAATGGCAACGTTGGGTTTATTCATGTGAACCAAAGTGTATTTCTGCATTATGTATATGTATTAGTTCAAAATCATTAGTTCTTAAAACGTCCGCATTAATGTAAGATAAAGTAAGGAAAACTAAATGCATACAAATTTCTGATTCTGCTTTTTTTTATTGCGGGTATTGCATCATTGGTTAATTAGTAGATTTCTGTTCTACTTTCACTCACATAGGTCATTGCCTTCTCTTCCAACTCACTTACATACTACTCCTTACAGAATTTTCATTTCGAGTCATATCTAACACAAATAATTTTTTTTTACGATCAAGTTCGATTTTTCACCCCAAAGACTTTGAATTTTTTTCCTAAAGGCAAAACAAAATTAACCTAATAATCATGTTGTCCATAAACACAATAACCGACACCGCTGTATAAACAATTCGAATTAATAAAAAGCAGTAATTATACCAAATCCGGATTATTCCTAGGCCTAAAGGGAATTGTTTTTCTAGGCCCACTTCTCTAAGGGGCCCAATTTTGGCCAAGCGTTATACATATATTAGTGTGTTGTGAATTTGTTATATTTGTTCATATAATTTTAATCTGCAATTGTTAAAAATTCATAACAAATTCACTTTTAAAGAAATTACGTGCGAAATATCACTTTGTTAATATATTTGTCTATTTTAAAGTTAAACATGGCGAGCAGCCCTTAAACAGCTCTCGAGTGAAAACACTCAAAGTCGTAGAGGAAAACAATCTTGATAGTAGCTTGCGGAGAATCGTCTTCTTGTCAATAGTAATTCTAACATGGTGGCACCACGGAACATCAACAACGACATGAATATCAGCCTGTACCAGACAATCCAATGGAGACCAAGAATCTGATATTGGTTTCCTTGTCTCTCTTGGATTATCTAATGACCGGCCGATATTACTCTCATCGTTGATATTCAGTGGAGCCACCTGTTTATAACTACCAATTCTTAGAAGTTCACTACCAAAAGTGAACGCATTTTAAAGTGGATGTCTATTGGAGTGTCTAAATGTCGCAAACAGCCCTCAAGTCATTTACAGATAAGCCGAATCCTCTCGCTTTTAAAATGTCGCTTTCACTGCATTAGTTTAATACTACGCTAAATTGTTTCAGCAGAAGGCCTCTGCAATATTTCAATCCGGCCCTGGCAATCATTGCCTATCATTGCTTAGAATAATCTTGCGCTTGATAATGAAAATAGGTCAAATTTGAAATAGGAAAAAAAGTATCTATACGCGCATGTGTTATTTTACCCCCGCATGATAGCAAACTTATGGTATGAATATATTTTTGAATTGTGCGTTTGGCTTGTGATATATGTATATGTATACGTAGATACATTTATGATGTAGGTTTATAAATTGAATGTTTAGACGATCAAAAGTCACAGAGACTAGATACATGAGTGAACAAAAGTTGACAAGATAACAATACGTTCTAGAGAAGGCACTATTTCTATAGCTTTTTAATATTTTGTGCTGTTGGTATATGTGTGTTCCTAATTGTTTTTGTGCAGTTTCATTGGAATAAAATAATGCGCGTAGGTGAATAACCATTTAAAGAATTTATTTATTTCATCACACAGAATTGCAACTAGACATTATAGTCTGTTTAATGAAAATTGCTTAGTGAAATTACTCCTCTCTTTTCTTAAAAGATGCGCAACAATGAAGATGAAACAAATTTGAAAAATCTTCTTGTTTTTTTTTTAGATAAATGAGAAAATATTTCTGTGCTCTTTGACTGGTATGAGTTTTAAAGTTCAGAAATTATGAACACATGGGTTCAGTCTACTACTTAACAAACTTATTGTACCTTTCATTGAAAAATATGATAAAAAGTCCTTCTCACGTAAATGCAATTTTTACAATTAACATCCATCGTTCGGGTGTTGTGTGGGATGTTCAAGCTACAGGAGTAGAAATATTTCTGATCGAAATATTTCTGATCGAAATATTTCTTTTTAGGACTCTTGAAATCTTCTCTTATTCGTCATTCGTTATTAAATTATTATAATGTTTAATATTAAATAGACAATTATTTTCTCATGATCGAAAAATGGTTCTCAGAATACTTCACTATTAGATATGCTTACTGCAAAAATCGCTACTTTGATTTCGATATGTAAATAAAAGCAGTCGTACTCCATATTTCATTACATTCATGTGACTTACTTAGAGACAATATTTTCGATTAAAATATGATTTTCAAGAAAACACCTATCATCGGACTTTGAAGCCTTCTATCATTGAAACGCGCAACCAATATACAGGCGGTGAAGCTCACAAAAATCATCGTTCAGATAAAAAAAATATATTACCTTCCAAACTGACATTCTATTCTATCGGTTTGATGCATTTGTTCCCCGATTGTTTATAAACAATACCAATACAAACTCTTGCCTACCTAAATACGCAAATCGTTTTCCAAGAGTGTATTTCGGTAAAGCCCCTAGGCAAATCATTAAAATAAGCATAGATAAATATATACGAAAACTATTTATATTGCCCCTAAGAAATCTATGCCAAAACTGTCATAGCATTGCATGCATTTTGCCTAGCCAACAGCACGCCCCCGATCAGTATTTTTTTTAAACCTTCTTTTCAAACTTCTCCCATGCCTAGAGTGACCCATTCACTATGCCAAGAACATTTAAATTATAATTTTATGCTCTTAAGTCCCCGTTCATACAAAACGTGCCCCACAGTCGATTTTTGCTGCCGCATGCTATTTCAATAAATGCACAATGTTGAAAGCTTTAATTTGTTGCCCTGTTTTGACCTACACCAACATTTTGTGATTAGTATACGCAAAAAGGAAAGGAAGAGGAAATTTATGCAAACAAAACTGAATTGTAGAGTATAGACATCAATTGTAGAGTATAGAGTATAGACTCAGCAGCTTATTATTCATGAGACATATGCGTACCTACTCATGGGAGGCGCCTTGTCGCTTGGGGCCCATTTGGACGAAACAAAAATCTTTGTTGCTTTTTGGACTTGGGTTTAATATTTTTTTTTCTTTTGTACGCGTGGCAAATAATTCGTTTAATAAAATATTGAACAAAAAGGCGTGTTTCTAAAAAGATTTGTCGTAAGGAAGATAAATCATAAATCGATTTTTTTCGTAAAGAATAAGTATATACAAAATTAAATACATAAGTTAAGGTTCGTCTATATTAGTCAAGTAAATTTATACATAAGTGTTTGCGTCAAATCCGATTGTTCTGATTTTTTGCAGACTTATTTATTATGTTGGCCCTTTAGGGTAATAATCTGAAAAAAGTCCGAAATTTTCGTGTTATTTTTCGGTTTTTGACAAAGTTGCGATCGGCGCTCGATCTCACAAACTTGGATTACTCACTGTTATTGTGTAAAAAATGAGGTTTTGTTGTCGATCTGTTTTTGCGGATATTGACTCTTCACCGAATTACAGCCTAAACGGTTTCACGGACTTACTTCAAACTTGATGTAAGTACCACTTTTGGTAATTCTCTGGAAGAGAAATTCGAATTTTAAATTTGGCCCGGCTATAAATGGTATCTCCCGTATAATGGTTTCAGTTTTTTTAAATTTTCTCGGCTATAACCCTAACTATCTTGATAAAACTTTTTGAACGTTGTACGTGGAGTTAACATAACGGCGTTCAGGCTTTAGGTTAACAATGTTTAAAACGGAATTTGGTATTATTGTATTAACTTTATTAAATTATTGGTAACGGATAAACCGATTTCATTTAAATTTGGTATGGAAGGTACTTAAGTAAAGTCAAAACGGCATTTATATTGTTTGGCTTAATAACCGTTTATAGCTTGTAGCTATAACACAACTTGGTATCACTAGTTCATTTTCAGATATTTTTCGAAAAACATAATTAATAAATTGATTTTTTAATACTATAGTATGATAAAAGCAATTTCGTGCGATCTAGTCGTGCATTTTATTTTAATTAATTCCGGCCATGTTATGTGCTCTTGCATCGACTCACAGTCAGTGCCAATCCGATGGCAAATTCGCACCATATTACATAGGGTACTATTTCTGTTGTCATAATGGAAAACACCTTGTATAGCCAGACGAAAAAAGCTTTTATAAAGCTTTTAACCACTCTTCTCCGAGTGTTTTTTTTTATCTTTAGAAGACGAAATTTATATAAGAGCGCAAAATGCTGTTCATAAAACTTCCCTGCTTAAATATTGTTCAGCCTACTGCAGTTATGTGTTTATTGGGTGTTGAAGTAAAATCCAACTTGTGTGATAGTTTGAGGTAATTGTGCCCATTTATCAATGAGGATAGTCTGACATGGCACTGTTACACTGTATGTTTAAAATCTTCAGTCAGCAAATTTGTTGTTTTTTTTTCTTACAATAGGTAATGTGTGTCATTGGGTATTGGTCAATATCATTTTGTATTTAATGTAATACATATTTTGCTAAATAATTGAGAAATTTCTTAATGCCAGTCACATTAAGAAATTTATAGGACAGAAAATTGTTTATTGAACTTGCAATAATTTTAAAGTCGCTTAAATTACTTTAGATATTTTTTTAATTTTGACTGACGGTACTATGTTGCCTGATGTGTTGGTAATAATTTATATTTGCAATAGAGTGATGATTCGCCACTTCTTAAAAATTGATTGTAGATAACATTTTACAAAAAATTAAATCAAAACACTTAATGTTTCCACATTTATTTTAAAAAGGTTTATTAACTAAACTTTTTAAATAAAATAATTTAATTTAGCCGACGTGTTTCATCTTAAGGTGCCCAAAAGATGTTCTAATAAGATAAAACGCGTTGGCTAAATTTATTTATTTATTTATTCATCCAGTGTTTTGTTTTAATTTTTTGTTACCTAATAATTTATGTTCGGTAAGAAGTAATTTTGCATTGGAAAAGTTGATGTTAATGAGTAATTTTTAAATAGAATCTTCTACAAAAAAGAAATCACAATTAGAAAGAAAAGCTATTTGCAACCATCGTCCGACATTTCAATCAAACATACTGGACCTTACTAATAATTAAATTTAGTAATGGCTTAAGTAAAAATCTCCACACTTTTTATGTGTGAATTTATCTAGGCTGTTACTTAATTTGATTATTAGTCCCACTGTAAATAAAGAAACGATACAATTTGTATCATATTTTCGTCCGTTTTAACACGGTTAAATTTTTATATGAGGGCTTAATAACTTTGTGAAATTTGAGATCAAGCTTGTCATGTCTTGTGTTATTATCTAATTATATGTTCTCTGTTATCCCATTTTCCCTGAAAGACTAAGCCATGCCTACCGGCATTTTTTATTGCTAATTTTGTAAAAATCGTTAACACCAAATTTGCGGCAGATACATTGTTATCCAAAAACAATTTGACATCAAAAACATTAACTTTGAATTACATTTAGCAACATATTGTTCCCGATAAACCGCACCTGAACTCATGACGTACATCATTTATTATAATGTATGGAAAGTTTACTCGCTTCCTGACTCTTTATACTATGAAGTTGCTCTCAAAATTCTCCTCAAGTTTTTCTAAGTAAACCAACTCTATTCACTTCACCCTTCTGGCTTGAACTTTATTAATAGATTTGTTGAACTACCCTCATCCCATCTTTTGGGTTGGTAAGCTGATATGAACGAGAAGTCCAAACTCACAACTACCTAATTAATGTGTCGTATAACTTAAACCGTAGAAATGAATGCGTGCAAGAAGTTGTCTGGGGCTTTAAACTATTACGTGCACCCCCTATTTCACAAGCTCATCGAAAAAATAGGTCTCTTCAATGCATAGAAAAGCTTACTTTTATCCATGACAAATATAAACAAAAAATATCTGTGTTTGTTTATAAACAAGATACATATAAAAAATACCCTGGTTCTCACTCATAGGAACAAACAAACAAAACCATACAATCGGGTGAAGGAAACATGACATTCCCACACTGCTCCTCCTTATCATTCCACTTGCTCGGCTTCAAACAAGTGCAGTTGGGGAGTTGTTGGGCGAAGAGCCTTGAGTCACACCATCAACATCATCATCACTGTCGTCAGTTTCATATACACTCATGTATAGTGATATAATTTTTTTTTATTTTTTACTATTGCTGCTGTTGAATGGATTCCAAATAAATAGGTTAAAAGTTGCCATAGGTCAGGTTTCGCTTCCTTCTTGTGTGTCTTGTATTCAGTTATATGGGGTTATTTATACAATATTATTTTTGTTTCGTTGTATGTGTGGGTATGTGTTCTATATTATTTAGTAGTGCATTCTCCTCTTAAGTGTGCTTGGCGGTAGTATTATCTCGATTTTTGTTTTGTGTTTATTGTACCTTAGTTATGTAAATAGATGTGTTTATTCTGCCTCTTTTGGCTGGTTCACGATGGATTTCAACAATCAAGTTTTTTAACCCCCTCACGTTTAGATACCATGTATAATATAATATAATATGAGATTTCTGGTAACTGTATAGGAACCTACCCTATATTATAAATGCTGAGTATCTATTCTCAATATAAATGAAGGAAAAATAAATCGTGGCACACAGTGGGGCCAACTCGAACTGTAGTTTTAAATTTGTTAAGAACACAATTGGCCTTAATAATAATCAAATATAATACAAGCTTAAATAAAAATCTACACACTTTAGGAACAAATTTGGTGTATATTTTGTCTAAAGTGTGGGATGTTATTAAAGCTGTTACTAAATTTGATTTTTAAATAAGGCCAAATGTTTTTTTCTAATTTTCTATAAATTCTGCATAACATGTTATTAAATTATTATGTTATTTGGAAAATTATTTTTAGGTAGACCTTTTGTAATAAAAAGCTAATTTCGTATTGCATTTTTGAATGGTTAGTAATTAAAAACGACAAAGAAGTGGTCAAAAATTATTCGTTTTGGTCCAATTTAACGTGCCTTGAAATAAACGGTTCCTATTTTGTTTTCGGAAGTGAAATGATTTTTAACTAGGAGCAGTACTTTGAAGTCTCGCCTTTGAATCAGGTAGATGAAGAAACGAAAATCAGTAAAGGGAATTGAATTACTAAAAAATATTTTAAGTGATCAGCAAATGCATAAACGTATTGAAATGTATATCTATATGTATATCTATTTCTTTTACCAATATGTGCCAAGTTTGAACAAAATCGCACCAATCGTTTAAGATGCTGCTATGAACAATAGCAACAAATTGGTATTTTAATGAACGACATGATAATAAAATGGCAATGGAGAATAGAAGGTTTTAGGAAAACAAGTTTTTGCAAAATACTAGGTTACCCGCACGTAATAATAAGCAGTACAAAAATTGCTGAAAAGTTTTTGTAAAACTATAATTTTGCAGGCAGACAAAAACTATGACATATAGATTTTGTGTGACAATGAAATTTAATTTTGATTATTACTGCAGCTTTGTCCAAGTAAGATTTTCTGTCGAATGCATTTCGCTAAGATTACCTATATGAATTTAATAATCCTATTAAAGTTTTCGTCAGTCCCAGGATTACGCGACTGTAGATCACGTGTGTGGCGTAAAGGGCAAATAAAGTCAAAGAAAATAAAATATGTTAAAATTCAATTATTTTTTGTTTTCGAGTTTATTGTTTTTTTATCAAAAAATATTGGTTGGATTATTATGTTTTCAATCAGCCATTTTGTATTTTCATTAAATTACTTAAAAAAATTAAAAAAAAAAGATTTTCAGTAATAAGTCTGTGCTACTCCTGTTGGGCAGCACTGTGTTTTAGCATAATTGAACTATAAAACAAGAATGTTCCTTCCTTAGTTGTTGTACCTACATTTTATAAATATTTTGTTGTATTTCAATTTGTTATGTTGGTTTGTGTTATTATTTATAGCTCTTTTGCTTTGACCCAATAAATTGCAATTTATTTGCTTCCCTCTTGTGGATGAATATTTACATTTATACATATTCTTAAACTGTTCGTTGTTTTTTTCTATATCAGGCGGTGAGGCGCGCAGTGTATACCACGAAGTAAAATTATGCACTCTTGATAGAAGACAATACCACCAGAGGTTGGAGTATTCTTAAGTAGACTAATAAAACTATCTATATTAAGGCACTGTGGTATATACGATTATGATGGGAATTCAGAGTGGTATAGTAGATAGCACGCGCGAGCTTCAAGGATGACAGCAAAATGTTGACGATGTAGCGGTTAAGCAGAAGGAAATTCATAATGCCCTTTCAACAATAAAAACAATAACAAATAATGTACCTTATAGCCTGCTAGACACCCGGCTTCCGGGTGTAATATGGTGTTGTTATTAGAAATTTGTTGTCTACATTTTTAACATTGTGCAAAAGATTTCATATTAATAAAGTTATTTGTAAAAATTATTGTCGTTTTGAGGAAAATTGCATTCCGTAAACATTCAAGCTTCTTCATCTCTTCCTACGATGTTCATGATCATTGATCTGAACTACAATAATGATAATACTTTATTCCATATTTACTAAAGATCTCTCAGTCAATAAAGATCTCTAAATCAATTTTCGTTAATACGCTTTATTAAATATTAACAAAAAACTTTTATTTTTCACCGCCAGACACAACAAAACCAAACAAAAAAAAACAAACAATGATTTGAGGTTAGAGTTGATCAGTAAAATTCATCATTGAACGAAAAACTGACAGCTGAGAACAGTGGGAAAATCGAACACCATCAGTGGAACGTTGTGTTCCAATTTGTTACTAAAGTCAGCTGTTCATTGAATTCGATTTTCATCATTGAAAACACAAAATTGTTTATATTTGCGAACTAAGCTAAATTGCTTTATTTTTTTTGATAAAAAAAATCTAAAAATCATAAGCTTCATTTTAATACCAATTAACAGCAAATCTGTTGGATAATTTGCCTGAAAATGAAAAAGAAAATGTTCAATGGTGAGTTCCAATGATAGCTATATCTGGACTCTAGATTTGTTTCACACTCATGGGTTTTCATTAGACAAGGTCGCCATTGGGTTTCTATTCGCCTCTGCCTCATAAATGTGAACCGGTGAAAACGACCCAATACGAACCCAATAGAAACTCAATAGCGACATAATAGAAACCCCATAGCACCTAATGCTCCCACGACACAATGAAGTTTCATTGTGTTGCTATTGGGTCTCTATTAGACTCTAGGGCACACAAAGTAATGACAGCGTTCACACTTGCAAGGTTCTTATTTGGTTTGTTTAATTTTTTTTCATATTTTATTAAGTTTGTTGTTTTTGTTTGTTGTTTTAATTCTCTAGTTAATAGTGGTTCGCCGAATACAGACCTAATACAAACCCCATGCGTGTAAACGAAACTGCAAAAGTCCAATAGCGACCTAACCTAATGAAACCCCATAAGTGTGAAACAAGCCTAACCGAAGTCGTCAGTTTATCTTTCCACTGTTTAAGTATCTTTCTTTTAAAAAATCAAATTTCTTCTTTTCTAGAATGATTTGATTCTGTCCAGTCAGCTAGAATCATTATTTCTAAAATTTAAAATCAACCCGTAGCAGTTTAGATAAGCATCACCAAACCATCATCATTCACACACAAAAATCAATCAATCCACACAAAAATTAAACTTATTTTTCCTTTCACCTGACCTAGAAAAAACTTAAAAAACAAAATTATGCTCACTAACAATAAAAACATATTTCAATTAAGAAATTTAAACTTGTTATTAATCATTTGCGCTTTCAAAGTTCAAAACCCTCAAAAAATCAACAGTGAAAGTTTTTATTTTAGGGAAATTTCTCTAAAAAAACATAAAAAAAAAACATTCACACCACGAACAGAAAAATGATACAAACATCACTCATTGTTGTCAATTTGTTATGGTTTTATTTTCTTAATTGTTAGAAAAATACTTCAGTCAATGGTACAAAGCATTCAAGTTAAAAGCCACTCGCAAAATTCCGAATGATCTTATCCAAATATGTATGAGTTTGCAAACGTCACACGAGTATCTACCCACGCGTGCAATACAAAAAATGTCTCGCGATCTTCTATTATTCTTGACGGTTCTTTGACCACAAAAACAGTTATACTTAATTGGTATGCGTGACGTGTAAAACGGAAAGTAGCTGGAAGTAATTTTTCTTTCAGTTTACTTTTCTTTTCGAGTTGAACTTGAGTTTTTGAAGTTCGTCAAAATACCAATCAATATAGCTGATATACATTCGATAAGCTACTGAATATGCAAAGTAGTTTGGAGTTGGCCTTTCATGGTTGAATGGTTTTAAAGTGTTTTTTGTGCGAGATGCTTTAATCTGTTAACATGAACACCAAATTGCTACCTTAGTCTCCCAATGGCCGTTGCTATAGTTTAAGCTATGTTTCATAAAATACGGTCGTGATGAATGTTACCAACACTTGGCATGCATCAAATTCCGGTTGTTAGCTTAGCTTTGCCAACCAACAGCTTAACTGCAGGTTTAAGGCCGTAATTAAATATTAGCAAGTACGAGGATTTCCTTTTCTGTAAAGTTCTTAGAGAGAGGTGCATTAAGAATTTAATTTAGACGGTGGCGGATTGATTTAACAGGAGTGTAAGGCCTGCTGTATTAAGTAACGTATATACTACCAAACATACATGACTTTAAGAACTCAGTTTCAATCTTTGATGTAATTTACATCATTTAATAACGTCTTTTAAATTTGCTCGCCGTATTATCTACAATGTACAATATACATTTACACATATGTTTTAGTTCATAAGTTTCGAATAGTATTGTATTGGCAAGTTCCTAAAATTAAAAATAAGTACAAACAAAATTAAAATGGTTAAATACAGTAAATATTGTGTGAAAATTTAAAAACAAATTTCATTTAATAAAAACTAATCTCCCCTGAAAAAGTTTAAAAAGAATGCAAAAGTTTTATTTGCATTCGAAAAATAAAGATCTTTAAGCCCGTATATATAACCATTTTTTAAAAAGTTCTGATTTTGTAAGAATTCGGAATAGAGATTTCAATCAAACTGGTTTTTACCCACAAAGTTAGATAATTTAATTTTCTCCTTCAGTCTGCCTTTAAAAGTTTTCCGAAAACTAAAAACAAACTTTATTATTTAATATATTAATATATAATATATATTTGTTTAATATAATTATCTGTTGCGTTTATATGGCTGGTACCGTTACTTTACAGACCTACGATAAAAATCAAAAATACGCCTTGGCATATTACTCTAAAAATACAGAGTACCAAGTTTCAAGAAAATCGACCCAACCATATAGGCTGTAGGTGTCGATACATCCAGACTGACAGGCGAACAGACAGACAGACAGACTTTTTTCGTGTTCCCTATCATCGTAATGTCATGTTTGATTGTTATCTCAAAACTTTTTTTTTATGAATACAAAACTTGCCTTACCTATAATCGCAAGTAAAAATAATAGTTCTATAAGTTGTACGGTTAAAAAGATTGATATTTTTTTTTGCATTTGAACTACTTTTTTGACAATTTGACTTTGACAAAACCCATCTCTAATTTTTTTTTGGAGAAAATCGTTAAAACGGTCATATTGCAAGTACCGTTATTTTTTAGCTGAAAAAAAATTTTTAATCTTTAAAATTTTATCCTCTAAGTCTAAGAAATGGTCTACAAGGCCTATGTACCAAATTTGAAGTAAATCGGTTTTTTAATGTCATCTTCTGTTGAATGTTTAATTTAATCGATATATATATACTTAATTCAAATAAAATCCTTCAAAACTTTCTAAAAAGAAATTTAACACATATTTTTTTCTTACATAAGTATATATGTGTATTTCTTACCGAAAACCTCAAATGTACTTCAAATAGAATGAACATACAATTTTGTTTCTCCTGTACCTCGGTGAACAGACAACCGTAGACACTTGCGCTCATACTTATATGCAAAGACAGACTGATGTATATTAATCCTTACAAGTTCTTGAAACTTTAAATATTTTCTTATACCATCATTTTAAAACTATGGCCCATACCAAGGTACCTATAGTCCGCCAATGCCTTCTGTGAATTGCTTGTAATTCGATACGTGCACCTTCGTTAACGCGAGTCTATGAGTTCAGGTTTAGTATTTACAGCCGGGCGTTACACCTGACAAGATTATTCTTAGCGATAGAATTTGAGTAAGTTAGGGAACAGAAAACTTGTAAAAAAAAAGTAAGAACTTGAATTCATATTTGACCTACATTTCTTTAGCATGATGATTGGGAGTTATTTTTGTTTTGTACATTCCATCTTCATTAGTTTCTTTATTTTTAAGGATTTAACATAGAAACTTGATAAAGATAAATCAATATAGATATATTCTTTATTTTTTTTTTTTTGCATTAAAAAGTTTAACAATGGTTCACTTAAGAATAATGACATGGCAATCCTGCCGTCTGTCTGATTTTAGATTTCAAATATGATAAAAATAAAATAAGATAATAGAAAATATGAATAAAATAATTTATACAAAACTTAATTTATAATACATTCTTATAAAATCGATAATAAACTCAAATATTATTTATAAATAGAGTAAAACATTGTTCAATAGAAATTATATCTATCAGATACGATTGTCCGCCTTAGTACTTCAAATTCTTTCTTACATCATTTGGCTGCACCAAAACATAATCCGCTATTTTAAAGGCTCTTTTATGGCGGACCTATTTTCGTTTAAGATTTTCAAAAAGACAATTAAATTAGAGAAAACTTAAGGAGATGCGAAGCTTTTTGCATCAAATATTTGGGATTTTTGTTTGAAAGTTGTACGCTCTTCCGAATGCAATATTTGTTGAGCCGTCTAAAACTACATGGACTCATTAGATACTTTCTGTATCGCAATAAATCATCAATAAATATTGAGTAATAAAAGATGATATTAGATATACATATGTACATATCGATATTTTAATTCGCAAGCCGACTACCTCCACTTTTTTCCAAAAATGAGTTATTGATAGGGGATTCATCTTCAAAACATTCTGCATATTTAGAAAAAAAAAGAATTACTTCAATAAATTCTCCCGTTATTACGTTAAACGCTGTGCAAAAAACGAACAATTCCATGTGCTTCAGAACGCGCCAAATTTGACAGCTAACTCCATGAAGTCACCTATTTTTTATTGAGTTGTGACGAGACATTGTTGTGCTCCGTAATTTACTTGATTTTTTGTGCTTTTGAAATTATAATAAAGCCAGTATAAAGATTGTTAATTTCGTTTTTACGTGTTTATACATATAAAATTATACTTATTTTAGGTCTTTTTACTCTGCATTATTAAGAAATTGCGATTTTTCCCAAACTGCTTTTTATTTGAATTTTTTTTACTTGCATTTAATTTGTTTCGTGATAGCGTTTGTGGCTTTGACTGATTTTGTACTTGGAATTTTACTGGTGTGCTCAATAGGGCAAGTATTAGTTTTAATCATTTGACCAGAGAAGCCTAAAAAAGCAGGTTTCGTCATGCAGTCCATCGGTCTGTCTGTGCGGAAGTGCAGATGTGCGAATATCTGTTCAACGAGCTACAGCTTAAACGGTTGCACGGATTTTCTTCAAACTTAGTGTGTAGCACTTTTTGTTGATTTGGCTAAAAAATACAGGCTCTAACGATTTTGAAAAAAACTTGGTGTACGTTGTATTTGCAGTAAATTGAATATAACTGCATTTCAGGTTTTTGGCTAAAAATACAGGTAACGGAGATTTGGCGTTAACGTTTTTTAAAAATTTGGCCATAATTTGATAACGGCTGCACCGATAATATTTAAATTCAGTACGTATTTTAAATTAGCTATTTTACACAAAATGACCTACATAGTTTTTCGTTAAACAACTGTTTAATGATAGCTACCATAAAACTTGATCTCTCGTTTAGGTCTTTTTTTTATATTTTTCGCCTTACTTCGGAATTTTATAACTTAAAATTTTTGCAGTCCCATAGTTTGCTGCAAGATCAAGTTCGTGCGACCCAGTCATGCATTTTATTTTAATATTTGTCAACGTTACGTGGCAAAAGTTTTGCAGGCTGAGCCTGGAGAAAATGAGTTTTGCAATAAATAACAATACTTTTTTTTTTAATCTTTTAATAAAAAAATCAATTTTCAAATGCTTATACCAATGATGATAATAACACAGAGCACAAAAAAGTACATAATTTCCGTATCACACTTCTTAGTTCATACTGAATTCATTCTTTATTTGGTATGCCAATTAATAGCTTACTATTTCCTCCTTTATTTCTTCCAAACTATGAATGTTCTTCAAGTACTTAAATTCGCATGTACACTTCTTCTTAAACCAATCTTAAATATTTCTTAAGTTCTTCCTAATTTTAAGAAAAAAAGAAGAAGCGTTTTTTTTTATCGGTGTCGTTTCGCCTCCTTAGTACTTTAATCCAGTTAAGTTTCTTTATTCATTATACCGGTATTTTTTTATTCCTTGAAACTTCTTAAATCCTTTTTAACATGGTATCATTAATGTACGCACAGGAATGTCATGTGAAAAAACTTGCGTTCGAGACCAAGTGCAGGCACAGGCATAGGGACATATTAAAAAAGTTGAAAAAGATCAAAACAAATACAGATACTATCTCACGATATGATGTGATAGTTTACAGTGTAACAATTGAAGAAAATTAACTCCAAAACCTTCTGTAGTTTTCTAGGGAGAAAACTAAAACGAATAAAATATGATTAAAATAATAGATTTTAATAACAATGTTTTAATGACATTTGATTTTTTTAGAATTATGTCATTTAAATAAATGGAACGGTTTTTAGTGTCTCCTGTAAAGTTTGCTAGTATGGAGTTAGATGATTTGCGAACTAAGGTATCGATATAGATATTATTAAATATCCTCTCTATAGTATATATATATCTGCATATCTTTTAGCTCAAAAATCATAAAAGCCATTGATCAACTTTTTCTTATTATTATTAAAAATTATTATTATTAAAAAAACTAAGAACTAAACATTTTCAATGAATTTAGAATTGAAATGTTTCTTTTCCCGAACAATTTTAATTTTTATACCATTAAATAAACTCCATTTGCTTAACGAATTTAATTAATTATTCCCTTTTATTTGTCTCAGTTTAATTTGGAAATCATTTTTTAATATATGTTTATTATGTTTATTTTATCTTTATAGGAATTATGACACTGAGCCGTGGCCCGTACAGCGAGCTCGATAAAATGAGCCTATTTCAGGATCTTAAGCTGAAACGAAGAAAAATCGATTCAAGATGCAGTAGTGATGGCGAGTCAGTTGCTGATACAAGCACCTCATCGCCAGATTTGTTAGCGCCAATATCGCCAAAAATGTGCGATCAAGGGCCAATTATTTCCATATCTGCATCATCGATAACATCGGCGGCTGTTACAACTTCATCGACAACTGCATCTGCAGTTGTTGTTGCAGCAAAAGCTGCTGCAGTTGCTGCTGCCGTTGCTGCTAATCAGCAACACCAACAACAACTTCAACAAAAAAGTAATATTATCAAACAAGAACCCCAAGCGTATTCATCACCATGTACGGTGAAGCAAGAAACGCAAACGCAACAAATAAATTCATCAAGTTGCGTAGTATCAGCAGTAGCTGCTTCGTCTGTTATGTCACCCCCGCCACCTAGCGTGCGAACGCCACCGGCGGCGGAGATAGCATGTACGCGAACTCCACCGCTTTCATTACCGCCAACCACTCCAACACCACCCCACGGCAATGGAATGACAAGTAGTACTAGCTGCGGAACTAGCAATGACGGTGATAGTAGTAGAACCTCACCGGATTCGCTGGATGACAAACATTCAACAACTACAAATCCAACATCTTCAAATGGAATACATGGTTCGTCATCAGGCTATGGTCACAGCGAAGCAATAATAAACAGTAGCAGTGCTGGTAACAGCATTACTGGAAATGGTCCTGGAGGTGGAGGTAGTAGTGTTAATTTGAGTGTGATACGTTCCGTTAAAGAAGAACGCATATTGACTTCGCCAACAAAAATGATGGCATATCATCACCACCAACAACAGCAACATCAGTTGCAACAGCTGCAACAACAACAACAACAGCATCATCATCAACAACAGCTACAACATCAAGCGCAGCAACAACAACAACAACAACAACAGCAGCAACAACAACAACAACAACAACAAGAACAGCAACAGCAACAACAACATCAACAACAACAACAGCAGCAGCAGCAGCAGCAGCAGCAGCAGCAACAGCAACAACAACAGCAGCAGCAGCAGCAGCAACTGCAACCGCTGCAACAGCAACAGCACCAGCATCAGCACCAACCACAACAACAGCAACAACATCATCAACAACAGCAGCCATCGCCTAAAGGTTTAACGCAGTCCCAGCAACATGTTACCGTCTTGGTGACACCCTCAAGAGTAAAGTCTGAACCACAACAACATTCACCATACCAACAACACAGCAGTAGTAACAACAATATTCAATCGTCCCATCCTTCCTCCCAACATCAAATGCTTCAGCCGCAACATCAACATCAACAACAGCAACACCATCAACATCACTCATCGCATCAGCATCAGCAACACATGCAGCACTTACAACAAAATCCTCACATCTCCTCACGGAAGTCAAGCCCTCCTTCCCATCAGCAACAGCAGCAGCATCAGTTTCACGGTCACAGCCGAAGTGACAATGGTCACAATATGACGATAACCACTTCGTCGACGTCACCCATGCATTTGACACAGTCTCAGCAATTGCAAATCTTGCATGCGGCGGCTTCAACCCAAGCCATGATCTCGCGGCAACAAATGTCTCCAAACTCTATGTCACCGTCATCGCGTCAAGGACCTCCAATGCCCCAAGTCCATTCGTCACAATCTCCGCAACATCAGTCGCATCACCTACTCCAACAACAACAACAGCAACACATCCGAATTAAAAAAGAACCCTTGCCTATGCTGAATCTATCTCCAACTGCACATCACAGGCAACAGCAGGTGCAGCAGTCCCAACCACCCCAGATGCCAACACAATCAATGAGCAACCTAGCGGCGCAAGCTCTTATGCACCCAAGACATCAGTTACGCCACCCTTCTAGTCGGGACTCGTCTTCGCTACTATTTCGCGTTAAAAATGAAGTTCATCAGCAGATGCCGAATGTAATGCAGTCCTCTCCTGCTCAACGTATGGTGTGGGTATCTAATAACGCCCGAATCAATGGCGTCAAGCCCGAAGTGATCGGTGGTCCTATTGGCACCCTGCGTCACAATGCTCCTGTTCAGTCACCATCTCCACATCATTCATCCTCCTCGTCATCATCACAGCTTTCGCCTCAAACGCCGTCACAGACGCCACCTCGAGGTACACCCACAGTTATTATGGGTGAGAGTTGTGGCGTTCGAACAATGGTTTGGGGGTATGAGCCTTCTCCGCAGTCCGTTCAGTCACCACCTGCCGCCCCGACTCCTCCAACGCCAGTGCCGGCTCCATCTCAAAATACAGAAGAGGCTGCTCAGTTACTGCTGAGCCTTGGACAAACACGTATTCAAGACAATAGACCGCGGCCGCAACCATTTCGAACACCGCACGCACTTAATATGGAAAGACTCTGGGCCGGAGACTATAGTCAACTGCCGCCTGGTCAATTGCAAGCTCTGAATTTAAGCGCCCAACAGCAATGGGGAGCATCAAACTCGGTTGGAAGTGGTGGCATGGGTCACAATCGACCTATTGACGCTCCACATGACCCAACAGACGAGGATGAACAACCCTTGGTTTGTATGATTTGTGAGGATAAAGCAACGGGCTTGCACTATGGAATCATAACCTGCGAAGGGTAAGTACTCATGTATTGAATCTATTTTTTTTTTTGATTATAAATATTGTCTGAAGAAATACTTGTTTTCAAAAGTTTGTACTACTTCTTAGACCATTTGGGAAGTGTTCATCTCATCACGCATTATTTACATAACATTTAATATGTTTTTAATAAAATTTAATCTTACTAATATTTTTAACAAGACGTAACACATGTTTCATATTTTAGTTGCAAAGGATTCTTCAAACGGACCGTTCAAAATCGTCGTGTCTACACATGTGTTGCCGATGGAACCTGCGAAATTACCAAAGCACAGAGAAATAGATGTCAGTATTGTCGTTTTAAGAAATGCATCGAACAAGGAATGGTGCTTCAGGGTAAGTTTTTTTTGCATTTTTAATCGACAGTTTGTTTATTAGTTTCCATACAACCCCATTGAATTAGCCGTACGGGAGGACCGAATGCCTGGTGGCCGCAATAGTGGTGCCGTTTACAATTTGTATAAGGTAAAGTACAAGAAGCATAAAAAATCCGGCCAAAAGCAATTACAACAACAGCAGCAGCAACAGCAACAACAAATGCAACAGCACCACCATCAACAGCAGCATCATCCGCAACAACAGCAACAACAACACCTTCTTCAACATCCGCATCATCATCAGCACTCGCACCAGCATCAGCAATTGCCACACGGAGGAAATTTGTCTGGACAGCAGCAGCATCAGCAGCAACAACAGCAAACACAATCGCACCTGCCACACCAACAACAGCAATCCCAATCGCAACACCAACAACATCCATTGTCGCCACACCATGTGGGCAGTCAGACACCCTCAAACCATCATCACCCGCATCACCATTCGAGCCTCTCACCCCATCATCATCATGCCATGCAACTGGCGCAGCACCAACAAACGAAGATTAGTGCTGCTGCTTCATCTGGTAGCAACGATATTAAAAATGTGTTCCTATGTCCCTCAGTTTTGAAGCAAGATGACGAATCCCAAGACATCAAGCTACCCTCGCATTTGGTTAACGGAACAATACTTAAGACTGCCCTTACAAATCCCAGCGAAATAGTGCATTTACGCCATCGACTGGACAACGCGGTGAGCTCTTCAAAAGATCGACAGATCTCATACGAGCACTCAGTGAACATGATCCAGACGCTAATCGACTGCGATGCAATGGAGGATATAGCAACACTGCCACATTTTTCTGAATTCCTTGAGGATAAGTCTGAGATAAGCGAGAAACTATGTAATATTGGTGACTCGATCGTCCATAAGCTTGTATCATGGACCAAAAAACTACCCTTTTACTTGGAGATCCCGGTAGAGATTCACACGAAATTGCTGACTGATAAGTGGCATGAAATTCTTATACTTACAACAGCGGCTTATCAGGCGCTGCACGGTAAAAGAATGTCCTGTTCGACGACTACATCAGCAACATCGACTAACACAACTTCACCAATAACAACAATGGGGATGCCTTTACAAAAGGATGATCCGGAATTCGTGCAGGAGGTGAATGCACATTTAAGCACACTCCAAACATGCCTCACCACCCTTATGGGTCAGCCAATTGCTATGGAACAATTGAAAATGGATGTTGGCCATATGGTTGATAAAATGACTCAGATTACGATAATGTTTCGGCGGATTAAGCTCAAAATGGAAGAATATGTGTGCTTGAAAGTTTACATTTTACTTAACAAAGGTTTGTTATAAAATTAGTGATTAGACAAATGTCTAAGATTATTTTTTTTTTTCTTAGAAGTGGAGTTGGAGAGTATACAAGAGCGTTATGTTCAGGTTTTAAGAACATACTTGCAACATTCGTCGCCACAGAATCCGCAGGCCAGATTGGGTGAACTTTTGTCGCATATACCAGAGGTAAAAATTATATATTTTATTTCTTCCTGTGGATTTCTTACAATAACGTAGTTTAATTTCTTTCTTAACCGGGTAATCAAATTTTACCCCGCCTATAAAATTTACCAGGTAACAAAATGTTCCTATAATGCATATCCTACGAACTAGTTTTTCCAAAAAATAAACGAAATCATACCAAAACAAGTAAATAAAGAAAAAGATTTAAAATTGCATTAAATTTGTTTGCAGCCATTTGCAAGGTGTCTTATATGTGTTGCCTTTAAAGCTATCGAATCAATTTTTTAGTCCGATATATTTAGGAATGAAAATGTAAGGATTTTATGATGGAAAAGAATATGGAACCACAATTTACAAAAAACAATTATGTGGCGTATGTATATGCCAACCATTTTGGAATTTGTGTTTCAGCAAAACAATGCGTTTGGTGCATTTCTCGCTAAAAATGGTTATAAACCAATTTGTGGGGAACTAGCTATATTCTCTACTTTTCTGATGCAGATAATTTTACTGCTAATAATACACAAAATGTGAGTTAGAGTCGTTTTATAGAGTCAAGAAAATTCTGAACGTCTACCCTCCCTCCCCCCTAAAAAAAAGTGTTTCATCATCATCATCATCATCGGCTCGACAACCGGGGTCCGGTCCTGGCCTCCTTCAACAAGTCTCTCCACCTATCCCGGTCTCGAGCCGACGCCATCCAGTTGCGCACCCCAAGGCTCCGGGCGTCCTGGTCTACGCCATCTCTCCAGCGCAAGCATGGTCTACCACGCTGTCGTCTGCCATAGAATGTACCACAAAGAACTTTCCGAGCAGGTTCCTCTTCGCTCCTGCGAGCTAGGTGCCCTGCCCACCGAAGTCTACCGAGCCTAATTTTTGTCACTATATCTGCTTCAAGGTAGATTGCGTACAATTCATGATTGTACCGTCTCCGGAATCGTCCTTCCTCACATATGAGGCCAACAATTCTCCTTAAGACTTTTCTCTCGAACGCGGCTAAGAGGTCAGAGTGCCTTTTGCTAAGCACCCAAGTCTCGGATCCATATGTGAGTACTGGCAGAACCATGGTCCTGTACAGCAGTAGTTTTGAAGTTATGGTGAGATTTCTGGATTTGAAGAGCTTTGACAGACTGTAGTAGGCTCTGTTGGATTTGAGAAGCCGCCCGCGTATTTCTTCTTCTATATTGTTATCGGCTGCTACTATTGACCCAAGGTATTTAAAGGATTGCACCACTTCAAATTCGTGCTCCGCTACCTTGATTGTTTGACCAACTGTTCCTCTCGCATTCGACGCCACCATGTACTTTGTTTTACCTTCACTAATGTGCAGCCCCAGATTTTGTGCCGCCTGCTCGATCTGGATGAAGGAATCGTGTACAGCTTGCTCGGTTCTTCCGATGATGTCGATGTCGTCTGCGTAAGCCAGTATCTGGCTGGACCTGTTGACGATGGTCCCTCTTGTTGCCGTGCCAGAGTCACGGATTGCTTTCTCCAACGCCAGGTTGAAGAGGAGGCAGGCCAAACCATCCCCTTGTCGGAGTCCATTAAAGATGTTGATTGGTCTGGATAGCAATCCGGCTATTTTTACTTGGCTTGTTACGTTGGTCATGGTCAACCTACATAGTCGTGTCAATTTATTTGGGATGCCGAATTCTCTCATGGCTTTGTAAAGTTCTACCCTGGCTATGCTATCATAGGCGGCCTTAAAGTCTATAAACAGGTGGTATGTTGGGATGTTAAATTCTAGAAATTTTTCCATCGCCTGCCTAAGGGTAAAGATCTGATCAGTTGTTGATTTGCCTGGAATGAAACCACACTGATATTGTCCGATGATGGTTTTAGCGTATGGGGTTATCCGGTCTTGTAGGATAGAGGAGAGTATCTTATAGGCGGTACTCAACAACGTGATACCTCTATAGTTGCTGCACGTTGTGACATCTCCTTTCTTATGTATGGGGCATATTATACCTTTTCGCCAGTCTTCTGGCATTTCTTCACGCTCCCACACGTGCACTATAATATCATGAATTGCCTGACGTAGAGCTGGCCCACCGTGTTGAAATAATTCGGCTGGTATACCATCAGCTCCCGGGGCTTTGTTTTTCTTTAGCCGGTCTATAGCCTTCTCAACCTCTTCTATGCTTGGTGACGGCAACATAGGGTATTCGTCTTGAAGCAGTGGAGCCTCCACTTCTGCAGTGAGTTGACCATTTAGCAATTCATTAAAGTACACTTCCCATCGCTCCAGTATGCTTTGTGGATCGGTGATCAGATTTCCCTCTCCGTCCTTGCAGTATGTGCAGCGTGGTGTGTACTGCGTCATGTTTCGGATGGATTGGTAGAACTTCCGCGCCTGGTGCGGACCTCGCTCTCGGCTTTTTTCTATTTCACAGATTAAGTAGATAAAAAAAAGTGTTTCTTCGGTTCAAATATCGGGAAGCTACCACTAAAATCCAAAATTGTGGCATATTTGTGCACTGGGGTGGCGTCTTTGAGCCGCTTTACACCTTGTTGAATTAGGCAAACAACATTATTGATTCTTGTCACAACATGGTAAGGGCATTCCCAGTTCTGTTGAAGTTTTGCTGACAATTCCTTTTCGATGTCGATGGAGAGCCAAACAATATCTTCCGCTTAAAATGTGGCTTTTGCGTTTACAACATAGCGTGTTTTCTTTTGGTCATTGGCTTACTTTGTTTTTGTTCTTTTGTCATGACATGGATGTCAGCGAGGTTTTCCCTTAGGTAATACAAATACTTATCTTCGCGTCATTGATTGCCTGTCGGACATCCGATTCTCGTCTTACTAATGCTAAGGAGTAAACAGATATATTGGAAGATCTTTTATTCAAAGTTGTTTCGTTAGTCAGCACGATCTACATCGAACCTGATAACACAATTATAAACCAACAGACAGATTTAGATTTATTTCATCGATATAGGTGCCAAAGGGGATTTCTCTCATGTTTGACTGTAAATAGTTTTGTGTTTTCTTAATATAATTATTCTAGAAAATTTTTTTTTTGTTTAATATTATTAATTTTGTGTTAAATTTTTGTTTTTGTTTTAATTGCAACTAAGTTAAAATAAAAGAGTGACACAAATAAACAAAGAACATGGTATTAACAGATCTGAAAAAAATTTCGAAAGAACAGACTTAACAAGTAATTTATTAAAAACGATTTAAACTATTATTAGTTAAATTAACTTTAAACTTTGATGGTAATAACATTTTTACTTCAACTTCAATATTGTTGTAAAACTGAACAAATTTTTATAAACATGAGTTTAGTCCAAACTTTGAAGTTGATGAATTTTGTTTCGGTTTCAGGTGTTGAAGCTGTGTTGTTGTCCCTTAGTGCTCCACTGTTTAATTCGTCTCGTTGCATCTATTTTTATGAAGGTTACAAGCAATACAAACTTCTATGTAGATGCTGACAAGAAGTACAATGTTGTGCAATTCACGGGTGTGTGTGTACCAACTGTAGCCGAAAAGATTTTTTAACGCCTTATTCTGAATTATCTGGATTTCTTGAATTAATTTCAACCCACAGCAACTCCATTTATTTATACCATAGGTTATTATATGACTTTGAAAGAAACTGAAGTATAGCTGTCTTTTAATGTCTCCTGGGATGAAGTCAGCGATTCTCCTGAATACTCCAGCAATTTATGAAAGTATTCTTGCTGTGTTCTCAACGTGTACTTCAAAACTCAACGATGAATCCATCCATAATACCAAGAGTTCAAGTTTCCTAACCCTAGCCCCGATGGTCATCAGTTTTCTCAGAAGAGTCATGTGATAAACTGTGTAAAATTCAAATGCATTTGAAAGATAAAAAAAACCATTCCAACAATATTTCCTGCATCTTTTTCTTTTTGAATCAATGACACCATATCAGTCAATGACGAATTTGTGCTCGAAATCCATACTGCTTTTTAAATCTCTGTTCATATTTTGTAATGACAGGCTTGTAAAAGAATGCAATCTTTAAAAATCATTAACTGAATTCAATTTAAATATTGCATTCATTGACTTCAAATTGAGACTTCAGCTTAAGACTTCAGCCATTCATTTGACATCAAAATGATTGCAATAATTTTTGAACAATCAATTGAATGCAACTATTTGAGAATTTATGCATTCCTTGCACGAAATCGGTGGGTAAAAAACTTAAATCACGTTAAACCACGATTGCACAACTGGCCCTTAAAGTTTTTCTTGCACTCAACTGACATTTGAATTGATTTCCTTTTTCTGTTTGCTGGTTCATACTTGTCGCGATTCCTGCAAAGTCTTTCGAAAATCAACAATGACATCCAGCTAGCATAAGAAAACTTATAAGCTGATGTTTGTCTTGCAAAGCTTGGAAGATCTTCACAGCTTCCATCTTTTCGAGATCCTTTGAGACGTAATATAATATACCCTTAACTAAATACTTCACTACAGTCTTAATCAGCGTATACTTTTTTCTGGATTGAGCTTCTCTAGCAATGATTAGATTAGATTAGATTAGATTTAAATGATTTTATTTCACAAAATTTTCTAGATACATATTTCGATAACAATTCATAAATAAGCATGGCCTGCGCCGTCTGCCAGAGTGACAATTTTATGTTAAAAAATCTATACAAAAAAAATTTAAGTAAATTTACAGTTAAACATAGATTAATTACTCAATAAAATATTTATGTAACAATGCTTGCATATCTCTTGATTTTATTCAAAATAATTCTTCAATAATATTTCTTCTATATCTCAAACCCCATTCGATATATTTAGCCAGTTGTTTCCAATTTTCGCCGTTTAATACATTTTGAACTTCAGCATTAGTTAAAACTCCTTTGCTAAACACTGATCGTCGTATTTCCGAAAGGATTGGACACTTTCCCAAAAAGTGGTTCACGTTTTCTCTCATCCTCATGTTACACAAACCGCATAATTCCGGAAGATCGTTTCTATAAGGAACAAAATTCAACGGTACAACTTCCGCCCTTGTCTTCATAATGTATGATATTTCCGTTGTTGAGTAAATACAGTTAAAGTAATTTCTGGTCATGAGATTGTGATTAAGTTCAGCATAAATTACACGTTGCACGGATGTTCTGGCTTTTATTTCAAAATCACGTCTCTTAGTTAAGTCTACTGCTTTTATTAGTTCGTATACTTCCGCTTCCCAGTCACCGATATTGTTTGCCCTTAAGTTTAATGACAATCCACAGTACTCTGCCAAGCACTTCCATTTCGCAAACCACGAAACCTGTTTCCTTATAATCAGCGTACTTATAATTTTCGGCATCCTTCTGTCGTCCATCTTAAGCGTTTTTAAAACATAGTATGCTTGGAGTTTCAGTGTTGTTATGTACAGAGGAGATAGTCCGGTTTCAAGAAGAAGGATATGGTTTGGCGTACATTGAGGTAACTTAAATACTCTTTTTATGTAGTATCTGAGAAGCTGCTCTACTTCTTCAAATTCCGTATGCCCCCAACATTGTGCAGCATAGCACAATATGGATTTTGATGTTGCTTCAAAAACTCGGTACTTGGAAACTGAATCGATATCTTTATTGGCCATGACATTCCTCCAGGTAGCATTTATCGCATTTTTTGATTTAGCAAGTTTCATCGTCATGTGCTTCTTGAGATTCAGATTTCTTGTTATGAGCATGCCTAAATAATTGTACTCATTAACTACTTCTATTTCATGGCTAGCAAATCTCCATTTTTCGTTGCGGCTGTTTCTACCTCCTGCATTACGAAAAATCATTATTTTTGATTTTTCAAGGTTCACTTGAAGTCTCCATTTATCGCAGTAATCATATAGCCTGTTTATCATTAATTGAAGACCGTGTGGTGATTCTGAGAGTGCAACTATGTCGTCGGCAAACATTAAATGGCTTATCTCTAAAGTATCTGTCAGCTTTACTCCTCCTGTCAGTACCTCGCTTATGTCATCTATGAAGAGGGCAAATAGAAGAGGGCTTAAATTGCATCCTTGCCTAAGACCGATTTCGACTTCAAATTCTTCCGATCGCTCTGACCCGTTGACTATAGCTGACGTTGTATATGCATACAGACTTTCGATGATCTTACCAAACTTCAATGACATTCCTTTGTTATACAACTTTAACATGAGTGCTTTTCTATCAATTGTATCGAAGGCCGCTTTAAAATCAATAAAAAATGCATACAGTTTCTTCTTTTTGTTTATACACATCTCTGCAATATTGGTAAGAGTATAAATTTGGTCTACAGTAGAGTAGTTACTACGAAAGCCCGCCTGATTTTCGCTTAAAAGATTGTTGTTTTGAACCCAAGAATATAACCTTCTGTTTAACATCTTAGTCAGTATCTTCATTGATGCATTTAGCACTGAGATGCCTCTGTAGTTTTCTGGTCTAGAACAATCACCTTTTTTAAAAATTGGTTTAAGCAACGCCTTATTAAAGTATTCGGGAACTATGCCAGAGTCCAGTATACTGTTAAAAGCTGCTGTCAATTTCTCCATAAGTTCTTGGGTGCTAAATTTAAAAAATTCCATTGGGATACCATCTGATCCAGGAGCTTTGTCATTCTTGGAGTCTTTAAGAGCGGTTTTAACTTCATCTATTGTAAATGGAACATCCAGTGTAGTGATTTGATTGTTTGGGATTGCAAATTGGAAGGGTGCAGTGTTAAAGTTTTTCGTCATCTCGCTAAAGTAATCAACCAATTTAAAAAGTTCAATTGGAATGCGCCCATTACTTGAACCTTTCTTGTTAACCTCACGTACTGCTTTCCAGAAATCAGAAGAGTTTTTACTGTCGGAAATAAGTCTAGCGATACCCATAGAATAAATTTGACGTTTACTTTTCCACATTTGTTTATAATCTTTATTAGATTGAATGTATTTTTGTCTAAAAAAATCGTTGGTTGGGTTTTTTCTTAAAATTTTTAGCCAAACAAAAGATTTTTTACGTGCGTCAGACAACTCACTGTCAAACCACTTTTCTCTTAGGACGAATCCTCTTTGTTTTTTGTTACACATACAAGAGCTAGGGATCGATTCTAAGATTATTTGATTAAGTTCTTCCACCTGTAGAATATCGGTTCTTATGATTGCTTGTCTAGAGAGGTTTTCACACAAAGATGACTTATATCTATTTTCAAAAGCCGCATTCCATTTATATTTAGTTTCAACAGGTAGAGAGGCTTCGATTTGTAATTGCAAACCCTGAGTACCAACTGTAATTTCGATTGGAAGATGGTCTGAAAAGGTCTGTGTTACTACGGAAAAGTCGCTAATTAGTTCACACCAGTCTCCACCTGCTAGTCCATAATCGATAACTGAGCTCCCCTGGTGGCCAATAAACGTAAAATCTCCTACATTGTCACTATCAGAACAACCATTACATATTCCTAGTCCAAAAGAGTTACATAGATCAATAAGTTTTCTCCCTTCTTGGTTGATAACAGAATCATTTGATCGGCGGTCTCTTCCCCAAAGCTTGTTTTCACTTGTTTCTGTTCCCGTTCTAGCATTAAAGTCTCCGATGAGTAATATATTGTTAAATTCGTTGTTGTTCAGTTTGTCGACAAGTTGATTGTATTGGTAGTCCCAATGATTGCAGTTTATATAGGCTGGAATTAAAATCAACTTTTGGTGTCTTACTTTAATCTCCAAATAATCTAAGTCGTAATTGTTTTTTATAAGGCATTCAACATTCTTTAGATCAAGTTTGTACCCAATCAGCATACCACCGCTCGCTCGTCCCCTTACATTTAATCTTTCTGCATAAATCCACTTTAGTTTAAATTCATTAAAATATAAACGAAAATTATTCATATGTTGTTCAGTTATATGCGTTTCTATTAATACAAAAATATCATATTTACTAACATAATTTACAAAATCTGATACATTAATCTTATTTTTTAATCCAGCAATATTATAACTAAGAATTTTTATGTTTTTAATATTAAATAACTGACAGACGGATAATTCCTAATTAAATTCAACATTTGGTATCACCCTGTTGAGAGTGTTTTCAGCACTCACTCTACCAACTCCAACGCCACCTATGGACTGATAGCCGCATCTCTCTCCATTGACATCTGTTCCAATTGACATTTGACCATTTGACATTGGCATTTGTTTAGGATTAGATTGCTCTGAATTGTAATTTTCTTTTCTCATTTGATCATGCTGCAAAACCAAGGAATATATATTTTCGTAGAAATTAGTGCCTAAATTATGCCTTTCTGTGATGACCCTTAATCCACTTTCCGGTTCAGCAAGGAATCCCGCTTTTTCATCCCATCGAATGACAATCTCATCTACGATAAGCTTGTCGTCTCGCAGTACTGCTTTAATTCCATTGCTTTTCGCCCGCAGATGTTTTCTGAGCTGCAAGAGCCTCCCGCGCCTATGCCTAACAGATATAGGATAATCCCGGTTTATTGATATTCCTGTACCTTTCAGATTCTTTGCTTGTTTGAGTACTTGCATCGCATTACTTTTTGTGTTGAATTTAGCCAAGAATGTCGCTGTTTTAGTGTTGTTGCTTATTGGTTGAATTTGCTGTGATGTTATTATGTTTGTGGATTTGGATAAGCTTTTGCATATATTTTCAACTTCGATTGTTTGGTCGGCATTTGATTTTTGCATTTTGAAAATAAGATTGCAGTCTGTTGATGTAATTTTTATTTGCTCAATTTCATTCTGCAGAAAACTACACTTGTCACCTAATTCTTTGACAGTCATTTTAAGGTTCTGGTTTTCTTTTTTCACTTCAGCTAGATCTTCGCGAAGTTCATTTAGGTCACTTTTTGTTGCTATATCCTTCAACTTAAGATCCAACAACTTGTTTAGATCGCTAACAGACATTGAGCTTACAGACTTATCCATTCTTTTTTCCTTTTTTACTAAAATTATGGCAGATTCTGGTGATGTTACAAGATGTTTCCGTTTATTCATCCGTTTATTCATCTCTAGCAATGCACAGAGTGAATTGTCCATTACAGTGAACTGGCCTCCCTGCCATTCTTTTAGGTTTTTTAATTGGACAATATTCTATTTTGTTTTTTTAAATGATTAACTACATAGAAAAAAAATTATTAGTTTCATATATCTTCTTGATATGTAAGAAAATAATAAAAATATCAGGTTGAGGTCAAAATCCCGAAACCGAAAAGTCAAAAGACCGAAAACCCAAAATACCGAAAAGCCAAAAGACCTAAAAGCCAATTAAAAGACCAAAAACCCAAAATCCCGAAAAAGTTTTCCCGAAATCCCCAAAAAATTATTTAAAATGAAAAATTTGCGCAAATGCACAGAGCGAATTGCCCATCACAGTGAACTGGCCTCCATGACATTCTTTTAGATTATTTAATTGCACATTATTCTATTTTGTTTTTTAAATGATTAATTTCATAGAAAAAAAAAATTATTTGTTTCATATATCTTCTTGAAAAAAATATCATCTTTTTGAGATGTAAATTTCCATAAATAAAAATTTTGTAAAACGCGAAGTAAATTAGCTAGGTTCGAAAAAATATACCACAGTGAATTGTGTTCTACAGTGAGTTGTGTTCCACAGTGAATTGTGCACAGTGAGTTGTCCATACAGTGAATTGTGCACAGTGTATTAGCCGGCTTCGAAAATTTACACATTCAATTATTGATATGTTTTCCCAAACTAAGGGTTAAGTTAAATTTTTAGCTAAAAACATTTTTAATTTAGCGAACCTGCCTTGAACTCTATTCAAGTATATCTACCATTAACTTCATTTTATCTTTTATCTAGATTCAAGCAGCAGCTAGTCTTTTGCTCGAGAGCAAGATGTTTTACGTACCATTCGTTTTAAATTCCGCTAGCATAAGGTAGCAAATGCAGGAGCGTGGACTCATTTCGATGGATGATGATCCACAATCGCCGCCTCCGCCACTATCAACTCCACCACTAAAGAATATTTTACATCACTCACTTTCCTCAACATCATCAGGATCACCTCATCATCTACAACACCATGGTTACAGAAATTTACAACAACTATCACTGCCAACAACTGCAATTAATCAACAGCAGCAGCAACAACCAAAAGATATAAAGCCAACACTGCCAGCACAGTCTTTATTGAAATCCTCGCTACTTGCATCGTCTTCATCAACGTCGTTATCATCATCATCATCATCATCATCATCATCATCATCGTCGTCGTCCTCGACAACTATGTCGACTGCATCAACAATGCAATACCAAGAGACTAAACGGCAAGACCAACAACAAATAAATGCAACGGAACTGCCCATCCAACAATACAAGTCAATTTTACATACGCATTTAATGTCGAAGCAAGCATCATCTACGTCGTCGTCTTCGTCGACTAACGCAACAAACTCAACATCAACAACTTCATCGTCTTCGGCTGGAACAATAAACTTAATGAGCACCTATGCAACTGGTCGTAACCACCTGCAAGATACGGTGCCACATTCGCATAACCAGCAATACACACTGCCAATGAAGCAACACCAGCTAAACCATCACCACCAGATGCAAGACATTGCTCAGCAGCAACAAATTAAGAATCCAACATCGTCGACGATGACGACAACGTTACTGCCACATTTCGTCATATCGACACCATCAACCACAAACAACGGTAGTAATAGTATCAATAGCAACAATAACCTAAGCAACAGTAACTCTAATTGTATTACCAATGTAAGTAATAGTCTAAGCTATAGTAGTCTAAGTAGTAGTAGTAATAAGAATAACAACGTTAACAGCTGTCCAAAGAGTTCGTCAACCTCATACCATGTTCAGACACCAACCACCAGCCATCAAACAGCAACCACTGCCACAGCAACGACACAAACCCAAACAGATGACGTGGGTGTCAGTGATGCCGGCGGAAATTCTAATTCGAGTGGCAACTCTAGTGTTCACTTGCAAATGGTGCCATCTAGTAGTGGAAATCATGGTCCTGGTGTCGCCACCGGTGTTAATAGTATGGCTGGTGGGGGGGCATTATCAAGACATGGTCCTCCTCATCATCATGAAGCTGTTACCGTTGTTGTATTTAAAACAATGTTACCTGATGACTGAATTATAATATAAAAAATGAATTACACATTGCATGTGTTATTCCTTATTTAAACTTTTTATCCTTTTTTTTTTAATATTGATTTAAAAAAGATTAAAAGCGAACCTAATTCTTACCTTTTTGTTGGTAGGACTGCATTATATAAATATATATACATTTAAGTATAAATTAAAAAAAAGATACTTTTTTACGCATTGTATATTTCTTAAAAATTTGTTTGTAGATACATTTTTGTAGATTTTTGTTTTTATATTTATATTTAATTAGTTTTAAAAGTGTTTGTGTATTCTTTTGAATTTTACTATTTTTATTTAAGAAAAAACTGATTTTATAAAATATATATTTAAAATAAAAATCTAAAAAAAACAAGCTGTTGTTACATTGTTTGAAAATAGTTAAAAACAAAATAAGCTTACACACTAAAAAACAGTAATAAGTATTTTATAAGTTAATTATAACAATAAATATATAAATAAATATATTTTATTATATTTAATGTGAATATTATATAAGGAATCGTATTTGCTGTGTACATAAGAAAATTAAATAAAAAAAAATTAAAATAATGCACGAAAACAAAATGTTGAAATTTATAAAAAAAACAAGAACACATTAAATTTTAAATTAAATGTAAAACAAAAATATTTAAAACATTTTCACAATAAAAATTTATATACAAACATTTAAACAATGAAAATAGACATTTAAAAGAATTATTTACTAGTTAATATTTTACAGTTTTGAGGTCTGGTAGAAGTGCATGTTTCTAACTCAATACCTATAGCTATCATTATCACTTAGCATTTCTTAAAATCATAAGAAATAAGATATTTAATTTTTCTTTGAATTTCAATGCCAATCTAATAGTGGGTGTTTTTTAATTGCACTTGGATTTTGATTTTAAATAAAATATTTTCAAGTTGAATACAACTTTAGCCTGAAACATAGTTGAAATCTTTACAAACAATCTATACTACAATTCTGA
Organism: Baccha elongata; assembly: GCA_951217065.1. Lineage (NCBI taxonomy): Eukaryota > Metazoa > Arthropoda > Insecta > Diptera > Syrphidae > Baccha > Baccha elongata. The sequence continues at coordinate 64,954,949 of OX578274.1, forward strand.
ACACCATTTCTTTTCTCATAAGATCAATAGTTCAACATTTGTTTAACGCATACTTAGTTGATAATTTCACGAACTAAATCAAATGGAATCACTCAATTGAGGATAGTGGTCTGATTAAAATTTTGTAAAGCTTTTTGTGCTAACTTTTTAAACGCAGACAAACATTTTTTTACCGATATTTTGCTCAGAATCACTTAGTTTCTTTAAATATATATATATATAAGTAAAATAGAGGTAATATTTTACAAAGATTCAAACCAAAATCAAAATAATTGATTTCTTTATTAAATATGAGTTTATGAAAAAAAAAATAAGAATCGTTGGAGCAGTTTTCTAAAAAAAATTATTTTGTAAAAATAAGTTTTGAAAATTTATTTCTAAAAAAGTAAGTATGTAAGTTTTTAGAGCTTATTCTCATAAAAAAGCGTCTTTCAAATTTTGAATGAAGAAATCAGTTTTTTTTTAAATTACTTTAAACATAAAGGGGCATACGCATATTCGTAGTTGTTTTTAAGATCAGGCTTTTCTTAGTCAATGTAATTTCAACAGGATAAACTCGAGTTTTTCCTAAAAATAACTTAAACATTGTCTATGCTCCAAAGAAATGTTTGACAAATTTTCATATGTCATGTCATTTCATATAGCTACGAGAATTTCAGTATTGAATTTAGTTCATATGGCCTTAGCTCTTATGGAGATAGTTGAAATGCTGGGCCCACTTTTTTCGTCTTCTCTATCGTCGTAATATCATGTTTGATTGTTATCACAATTTTTTTTTACACAAATCTAAGACTTGCCTTACACTTAGGATTTACCTATATTATAATCGCAAGTCTCGAGTATAGTAAAATCAATATTTTTGTTCGCCTATTTACAATGCAGTAAAATTCTGATCAGTATCCGAGGGAAGATTCAAGGACTTTAAAGAATTATATTTTTAAATCGTATAGCTGTTTAAACTATTTTAGTTGTGTGAAATGTTGAATTTTTCGTTGTTGTTGTTTCGTGTGGTTTCATTCAAGTAGACGTCCGGTGATTTGGATGAAACTATACCTACTTTTTGAAGTTGCAAAAATTAGGACTAGTTTTTTCATAACAGACATCAAATTTTACATGCCAGAAACGAGAAAGTCTCACATCATGTACTTTTTAAGAAAAACGGCCACAGATACCTTAACGGTTGATCTAAACTTTTAAAATCACAGATTGTTTTCTGTTGCAAATTTATTGTTCAACCATCATATGTTCTTGCTTTTTTTATAAAGGAAAATTTGTTTGGATAAAAACACAATTAAAAAAAACACATTTTTAGGAATTTCGTTTATTACTTTTTATGCTTGCAATTTTTTTTAAAGTTGTTTCAACTTGTTGCCAATATGTGTGAGGGGTTACCCTTTTTTTAGTGCTAAGATGCCAGTACTCTGTACCTATAATTATTTTCGAATTTAATTTATTACGAATGCGAAAAGCGTTATCTTGTCTCAATTCTCATTTATCTGAGCTAATGCTCTCATTTTTCTGAGCATTCGAAATCTAGCGTTAGCTCAGAAAAATGAGACTGAGATAAAGCTTTTACATATTACCCATAATCAATTCGAATTCTATGGAGGGTGTGAACGGCCTTACTGAGGTGTTCACCGTTTACACTTGCACGAAACGCATCAGAGTATAGGCAACTTAAATTTAATGTTTTGAATAATTTTGTCTACATTTATCATTTTGATTTTGCTTTGAGGAACTTTAAATTATAGTTTGTTACTACCTTTCGTGTGGATTTCTTTCTAGTTACTCAGGGAGATTTGCATAAAGTGTGAAAAAAACACTAGCGTGTAGTTTGGAACGAACGAGCAAAGGAAAAAATAGTGTAAGAGGGGTGATCTATATGGCGCATGGACAAAACTCCTCGGGGCATAATTCCAAAATTCGATTTTGGACTTATAACCCAACAAAGTTGGACATAGGTTAAAAAAAACATTTTGGACTTATATCCCGAGGAGTTATGTCCCTGCGCCGATTTGGGGTGGGTGCAAGTTTGGTATTGAAATTTTTAACTTATGTCTTACTTAAAAAATAAAATTCGATTTTAGACTTATGTCCCATCAAAGTGGGACATAAGTTCAAAAAAAAAAAAGCATTTTGGACTTATGTCCCCAGGAGTAATGTCCCTGCGCCTATATATTGCCCCCTGTTCTTAAAAAAATGACTTAAAACGAAAAAAATCACTAAAAAACAACGAAAACACCTAGAATGTTTCAAATAGTTTATTGTAAGGCTTGTATTATTTTCCTCAATAAATTCATTAAGGCTTTTAAGAAATAAAAAAAATTAAGTTTAAAAAAAATCTTCTTCGAATGCAACGGTCACCAAAATGATCATGCAGCCAGTTTCTTATCGCCAAGCTGGAACGTGTGCTGGAGCTCCATCTAGCTGATACAAATATCTAATAATTATCTCCTAGGGAACTTTGTCTAGCAAATCGGGCGAAAGGTCTCTTAAGAACTGCAGATGCGATTCTCCATTTATAACGGAATTTAGAGATTACAGGTTGTCTTACAATACCAAGTAAAGCATTAGGTACACTTAAAGCGGTGTTGCAATTTGTTTTGTTTATTTATAATGGTGATTGGTGTTACTTCAAATCGTTTAAATTAGTCAGACCTATCGCCAATATAATGGGAACTTTTTTACTCTGGAATTGTTTTTACCTCGACAGAAAAATTTTACCCGGGAACAATGTTGCTATCATGAATCTCCCTCGAATTTTTTTTCCAATAAAAATATAAAGAAAAAAATTTAAAAATGAATGATTTCGACATGCATTTAATTGGTTTTGATGCATTTATTATGTTTTTATACGTTTAGGTAGACAGATAAATGATTTAAATTTCACTTCGTTTGAATTGAAGACATTACTAAAAAAAAGTAACTTTTATTACTTGTTACAGAGCAATATTCAGAATAATGATCGAAAAATTCTGCTCCCAAAAGCTTGTTGTTTGAGGTTGGGTCCTGTACTGTTGTAAAGTTGTACGGGAGTAAATCTTATTAAGTACACTATTTTGTGGCAATTGAAGCATAGTAGTTTGATTTTCTGAACATCCAGTTTTCTGTTTTGGGCTTAAAACTAACAGCAATGAATTTTTAAAACAACTTATAAGGCGGAATTATTATTCGACACTTAAGTCAAAATTATGCTGAAGTAACTTCACTCTCAATTAACACTAAAGTGTAGCCGGAAACTCACTTAAGCATTTCCTCGACTTAAGTGATGATTAAGAATTCCTCCCTTAATCACGTAAAAAATTAAAAAAAAAAAAATGTTGGAGTTTTGTTTTCGTTTTTTTTTAAGTATTTAGTTGGAAAATTAATGTTTAAAACTGTTTACTAAAACAACTTTATTTGAAAAGAAAGTAAAAGACGAGAAATGGCTTTTCGAAAAGTATAGCATGGAATTGTAACTGTTTTGTTGTTTTTTTTGTACTATTTTCTTTCTGTTGCAAGTCAGTTTTTCAGTTTTTTAGGAAATTGTACCTTCTGGTTTAAAAGGGCAAAAAGCATGGAAAGTAAAGCAAAATTTATTTTTGTATGTCCTAGCCTAGACATAGTAAAGTTTTCAATTTCGTCGAAAAAAAAATTCTCAGAAAATATATGTTCAAGTTTTTAGACGTTTTTGAGAAAATTATGTTTTTCCACCCACTTCTTTAAACTTCCCTATATGTAATTTCATGTTATGTTTATGATTTTTATCATAAGGTTTCGGCACTGTTTATTAATACAAAAAAAAAATCTTGTTTTTATTGTTCAAATACTTGGGAAAAAATCTGGGGCAGAATTGCTCATGATGGCTACAGTTCAAAATTATCATTTTCAAGTTATCCCATTAAATTATGTGCACTTCGTATATGTATATATGTCCTAACAGTTCTTGAAGAAATATGTCTGTTTGTTCAAACAAACTATAGCTTTTTAACTATAATTTGCTTTTGAAATGTCACTCTCTTCCGACCTTATAGAAAATTTATAAAATTCACAATTATTATTTGATTATATCGATAATAAAATGTCTTGTAGATAAAAATAACTTATTTAAAACTGCAATTTAAATAAAAACTCATAACATATGCAGGTAATGTTTATTAAAATTGAAAACAATGAATATCTTTTCCTAAGTAATGAGATATGTATAAAATTCTTGTTAAGCTATTGTTTGCATTTGTATTTTTATGTGTAGTTAATTTTTTTTTGTATATGAATTTATATCAACTAACAAAACTGCCACATAAAACTTAGAAAATTTTTTTATGTAAAAAATATATTTACTTTAATTATAACAAAAGTTAATATGAACTCCTAGATAAATAAAAAAGAAAATAATGCTTAAAATATCTTAATGCCTGTAAAATTTGTATACACACCACACATTATTATAGACAGTTATTATTTGTTGTTGTTTCTTAATTTTTAAGTGTAAATTAAAAACCAATTTTAATTAAGATGAACTAAATAATAATAAAAACATGCGTTTAGCCATTTACCGTTGCAAACAACTGAAAAAAAGAGATCTTCAATTACTTTGAAAAACTTTTTTTTTTTAACTATAATTCAATTTTTGTTTGCATTTTTACTCTATACATTTACGACTACAAAGAAGAAATTGATGCAAAATTAGACCTATTATATTTACATTTTATGGAATATCACATACTACTACTATACTTTATAACATATTTGCTATATTTTTAAACTATATTAATTATTATTTTCCTTTATATGTTTGTATACAATTTTATTAAGCACATCAAAAGCAATGGAGAAAAATTATTTAAATGACTGATTTGTAGTTTTCTTAATTAAAAATAAACAAAAATAATGAAAAAATAAAAAAAAACTATTAATTAAAAATTATTTAAAAAAAAATGTTTTTATAATTTCTTATAATGTATCTTCTGCTGCTTTTCTTAAGTTTAATTTATTAGAAGAAAAAAATTGGTCTGCTGGAGGATCTCATTTTTTTATATTTATTTTGAGGCCTTGACCTGCAATCTTATAAAATATAGCTTTGCTACTCAAATGTTCTGTATTCTTGCATATGTTTTGATACAACACAAATACCTACATTAAATTTTAACATAATACATCACACAATACTTACATACAAATAACTGTATTAGCAAATAGCAGATGAAGGGGAAAGATAAATGGATGTTGTGAATCAAGAACTATTTAAGGCTTAACGTCGAACTTCAAAGCAAAGCTGACCGTTCGGTTAAACAAAGTAAAACTGACCATCATTACCATTGTTGCGTCTTTCTTTAGTTGGCTTTCCAGAATATATTTCTTTGCAGAAAAGCTTCTAATTTTTTTTTATTCGTTTAGGTCCATGTATAAATATAGTATCCGGCGATAAAAAAAAGTTTAATGTTGTTAATTTTGGCCTGTGTGATTTATTTTGGTTTTATTAGCATTAACCCTAAAGACGGACAACTTTCCATTAACCTGCAAAGATTGACAAATTAGTTGGAGCCAGCAGTGCTATTTGCTTATCATACGGTCTACATTTGATAACATATAGATTGAAAAACATCTCCTTGTATTCCGAGGAGTCCCGACTAGCTTGACATACATACAGAATACTTATCCAATTTCATGATGGTATATGGTACTGTATGGTAAGTTAGTCTTTCGAAAAATGCGCCATCTCAAATAAATTAAAAATGGCGTATCAAATAGGAAATAAGAACTTTATTGTAGAATATATCCTTATTTTGAAGTTCAAAGATTTAAAATTTTACTTATTATATTATTATTTATAGTGTGAATTTCACCCGAAAAATGTTTAATGTGTTCGAAAAATTCCGCCTTCTGTGTTTTCTTTTCCGGACGAAAAGCAACTGTCATTATTTACAGCTAAAATGTTGACTTATTTTTTAGAGGCGAACGTTTGAATATGTTTTGAAATGTAAGATGTTTTTTTTAATCTTCCGCCAACAAAAGAAAAAAAGTATGCTGATTTGTTCGATGTATTGTTCAAATCAATAAAATATAAATGTAACACTTTGAAATAAAATACATAAAATAAATTAAAAAACAAACTAAAGTATGCTACAAAACAAAGTATTTCAACTTTGAATAGTTAAATTTCGATTTTTTTCAGGGCTTATTTTAAAAGTTGATTGCGTGTTATGTATAAGTATTTCTACAATTATGTATGTGGGAGAAATGATTTTATCTATTACTGCAATCCATTTTTCACAAATTATATTTTTAACAACAAAACGATATTCACGTCCAATATATTGCTTAAAATTATTTTATTTTGCAAATCTTTTTGAAAATAAGCCACTCGATATATTTTAAAACGCTGTCAGGCCACAAATTTAGTTTATTAATTTATTTTTTTAAATAAGTTCTCGAACTTGATGGAAATATTCTTTCGGAAAATGAAAATTTGTACATAGTAGCGTTTTTAATTTTAATTTTAAACCAAAAAGATTGCGAAATTAATTTTATGTTCGAAACGAAAAATAGAAATATTACACTTTGCTTAAGAGTAAATTGCAGTTACTTTAAAGAGCAAATAAACACGCCTTGTGTATTCGAAATGTCACTGTTGATTGATTGAAAAATCGTTTGGACAAAATTCCCAAGAGCTTTTAAAATTTGAGAGAACAATTTTTCGCCAGGCGAAACATTTTACCGACTAACTTCACAGTGAGACTGATGATCTTTTTCCTTGTTTTAGTTTTATTTATTTTGTTTTTGTACAACTTTTTAGGAGTTAAATCGTAGGTACACCAATTTACGGTACATGATTGTTCGAAAACTTCCGAACAAGTGGATCGACTAGTGAAACACTCCGGACATTGGTGGATTTTTTATACATGTTATCTGTGAATACTGCTTAGAAAATGTTCCTTCTATCATAATGAAAAAGATTTGTTTCAGTAATTCAGTGGTTTTCAAAATATAACGACTTATGAGAAAATAAAATAAAACGTCAATTTACTCCAAATTTCTTTTTCAGTTTTCTGACTCAATTTAAATGTTATTTCTTTAAAATAAGTTTTGTCGGTCTAGAAATTAATAGTTTAAAACAAAAATCCAAAAGAAAAATAATCTGAAAAAATGATTTTCAATTAAAAACCACCCCTACGACCCCTCTTACATTTAAGTTTTTTTTTTAAATTGTCTACCTTGTAGTCTCAAACAAAATTATTTTTGATTGTATGCAATTAAACCGCAACCAAAAGGATTACATTAGCAAAAATATTAATATGAAGGTACTATGATATAGAGTAAACACAAAAATTAATCACAGGAAAGCTAACCACTATAATAAATATTAAACTTTCGCCGAGAAAAAAGAATTCAAGTCCGGCTGTGTTATGTTTACACTTTACTTGTAAATGTTACCTTTCAGTTATATTCATCATTTAAAAGATTATAAATAATGACAAAAGATCAATTGGTTAGATTAATTGGTCAGTGATAAAAAATTATTTTAACTGATTAAGTTTTTCTACTTCCTTAAGTTTATTTTGTTTTTTTAGAAACAAGGCGATAATTTTTTTTAAAGTGCTTAAAAAACCTTAACGGTTAATACAAAAATAATTATTGCTGATGAAGTAATCAAACCAATTGATCTTTTGTTAAAAAATAATTGATTTAGTTATATCAATAGATATTAATTACTTAAAATGCACTGAAAATATGGAATAAGCACAAACACTTTTGATATGTTTTCTTTTGAAACTCAAATCAATTTAAGAAGTGGTTTTACTTATTTAAGGAACGAATTTATTTTTTTTACATTTCTTTTAAAGACTTTTTTCATTGACAGAAACTATATGAGCAAGCACGTGCGACACAGCCTTGAATTTTATTTTAAGGACTTAAAATTACAGTTTATGTTGTATTAATAAGGCAGACTGTTTATAACTTTTCTTTTAATTACTTTTTTTTTTTTATTTAACCTCTTTATTTCAAAAACGGTAAATAAAGGCTTGAACAATAATAATTGTCGATGCAAGTTTTGCATTGTTTATTTGCTTTTAAACAATGATTTTTTTTTTATTTTGCTCTACAAAAGAAGATAAATATTTTTTTTATTTTATGATTAAGTGTTATACATAACAAAAACAAAAATTGTTTCCTCTAAAACTTATCATAAAACTACAATTTGAAATTAAAAACAAATTATAATTATAATTATAATTATAATTATATTTGTTTTTATTATTTCTTATGAATTTTAATTCTTGGCAATCTAAGAACAAAATAGTTAAAAATCATTCAAATTCATGCACTATTTCAAAAGTTGGAGCCCGATGTTTTGCTTCTGTTAATAATTTATTATAAATTTTTTTAATGGACTTTGTATAAGTTGCAAAAAAAACGAGGGTTATATTTGTGTGACCGGTAATTTAAAAAAATTATTTAAATAAAAACAAAAAAGTATGCAAGTTTTCAGGACTAAATCGTGTATACTTTAAACCTTAATTTCAGTATTATAAAGAAATAAATAGTTTATTTCATTGATATCGGTTCAGACTTTATTGATAAAGTCTTTATTTAAAAATACCCATTGTTGTAATCTTCAGATCGGGTTTTGAGAAAAATAAGCTTATCGATAAAAGTTGTAAGGCAGGTTCCGTTATGTTTAGTCCTACAGAGACATTCAAAAATGCTGGGGGCATATAAGCCTAAAAATACTAATAACCGAATTTGAAGCAAATCGGTTCATATATTAAGTGACGGAACAGTAATACAGAATTTCCGGACACAATTTTTTCGCCTTCACTATTATCGTAATGTCATGTTTGCCTCACGAATCCAAAACGTGTCTTACTACATATATAAATCTGGTAGACATTGGTACCAAGGTTCAATGCCCAAGGTTCACTGATGCCCAATGCATCATTTCTGAACACATTATAAAATTTGTACATGGTTCAATACGTCCACTGTATCAGTTTTGATACATCTATACAAGACGCTTTACTGACGTAGGGATGTAAAAAATATATTTTGTATGGGGACAGTGAAGCGACTTGTAAAGATGTATCAAAAATGATACATTGGACGTGGAGAATCAGGTACAAATTTTATAATGTGTACAGAAATGATACATTGGACAGTGAAGCGATAGTCAATTTTTATTGTGGACGTAGGGGTGTAAAAAGTAAATTTTGTATGGGGACAGTGAACCTGTTAATACGTTTTTAACAACATTTTTGTATACGTTATCATTTCCTTACCTTAACGCTTTTTCAGCGTCGTCGGCTTCGTAATGTCGTTCAATTCATATATATATATATATGATTTGAATATTTTCACACCTATTTTGCATTTAATTAATGAAACACTTCTAATATTTAATACGTTTATTTAATTGTATTTCCCGTTTGTATTTTAATTTATTTTAAATTTTCAAGAACAAGTTTATGCGACATAAATTCACTAGTTCCTTGGTTGCGTCCCCTCAGAGACCTTGTCACAAGAGAAAGTTTGTGCGCCCCAGTGACGCTATAATTTTTGAATATGAAATCAAATAGTTATGTTATAGAACAATTATGTGTGTATACATATACTATATATGCAAGTGCAGAGACACGTGGTATTTAAAATTGCTCTAAATCGGTTGACAGTTTGCAGGTATCGAAAATCAAAATCCATAGCATACAAAAATACTGGCACATAGACATATAAATAATATCTGTACAGTGTACATACATTTAGATTAAACAAAAAAATAATAAGTGTAAACAAAAATGATTTCTTTCACTTATTCATTTAATTACTGGCAAAATATTTTCCAACGATAAACGAAAGAGCTGATCATCGAACTTGAAATTTCGTTGCACTTTTATTCGAAATGTCATGTTAGTAGAAAATATTTTATTTTATCTAACCCATCAAAACGTTTATATTTTATTTTTTGGTATTATAATTTTGTTTTTAAAGAAGTCATTCATAAAACCAAAATCATGATTGAAAATCGTTAACTATTGTTTTTATACTAGGAAGTCTGAAATCAAATGCCTTGAATAATAACGTTGAAAAATTAAATTGATATCTAATAAAACAAAAGAAAACAAAAAATGAAAGCAAATGTGTTAACTTTGAATGAAATTAACGTAAATTTAAAGCTTAACCAACAATAAATAAAAAAAAAATATTGTAAATACTTCTTATGTAAAAATTGTAAACATATAATAAAAATAAGTAAGCTGTTTAAGAATAGGTATTCAAAAATAAATAGGATAAAATGTGTGTATATACTATTAACAAAATTCACCCCAAATACGTTTTAAAAATTTTAGATTTGTTATAATTATTTCAATCTGAATTAATGCACTGCAGTTATTTGAAAGAAATAATTTGATTCTCAAATTAGATTTCGTGCTGTACAAGAATTAAAACGAAATAAAAATCAAATATTTGTCTCAATCCCTAAGTTGGGAAAACTTGTGCATACATATGTTCCAGTTAACTTACTTAAAGCACCATCTTGAACTTCACAAGATGCCGATCTCTTTTTTTTTTAATGGCCTTCAGTGAAATATCTAGGTACAGCGCTTATATTTTTGAACACAAATATACCTATTCCAGCAGCCGCGAAATGTTAGTGTTCCATTCGAAAATATGAAAAACAACGGGTTTGTCTAGAACGTTGAGATAATTATTTTCTGAGACACACAAATGAATCACCAAAATGTTTTTTTACTAGTAATATTGTGATGCTGGCAGTATTAGCAGTTTCTTTATATTGTTTGAACTACCTTTTTAAATATGGGAGCAATTACTATAGCTGTAAACATTGTTGAACCTTACATATTTTCGTAGATCATTGTATCATTTTACTCAATATACGCTCTAATTCGGGATATAAAAGGGCATTTCTTGATACAGATCAAATATAAATAGACCTGTAAGCGCTTCCTAAGATAAGATAGATAAGTAAAATTCCGAACATGAAAACAACATTGATAAACTTTTTGAGTGGCATAATTGTAATAGGTAATAATTGCCTATTATAAGAAAAATTTAATTAAATTATTATGAATGTCTGCAAAGTATTGTTACTTATAGACCGGTCATAATGTCTGCAAAGTATTGTTACTTATAGACCGGTCATATTAAATTTGCGCTATAAGCATTATCATAATTTTTAAATATGTATTTGCTTATAGACTGAAAACCCTTCTCTTAGAAATCAACCTTTCTACTTTCAATCATCACAAAAATGGATCTGCATGACGTGATCAGCAATTTGTTTTCTTTATGAAGCAATTTTAATAAGATGCTAAAAATTAATAATTCAAAATTGCAGCAAATATTTTAGTAAATTTAAAGATTAAAATTCCTCAATAATAGATTCAGTTGAAAGACGTCATTTTTTTATTTTGAAAACAAAATGCGCATTTGTTAGCTTTTAACCAAACATCAAAATAGCATAAATCATTTTGGTTCATGACGTAATAAAACTCATCAATATTGTCTATGTAGTTTAACCATTTTTTTTTCTGATAGCGTCATTTGACTCGATTATTCGAGACAGTATGTGTTAACTTTGTATTGATTAACAACCAGACATGTAAGTATATTTGTTGCCAAAATATAGGGAGGTTATCCTTAATATTCTTAAAGACAGGGTTGTTTTGACATTTGGTGCTTTATTTACTATCTTATAATTTTTGATTATTTTTTTATTTTAAAGAATATTTTGAAATAAAACCCAAATATATCCTTTTAAACTCCAGTTCAACAATTATTGTTCCTTTGATTTTGTTTTTGAAAGTTAAAATAATTAATTCCTTTATTTGATTTCTTTAAATACTCTAAATAAATAACGGGTGAGGCAAAACTTAAAAGTAATATTTGTTGCTGGCCCAATAGTTAGTCCAAAAACTTAAACATCTGTTATAGATCAATTGTTGGAAAAGAGAATACATCTATCTGCCTAGGACCTACTTGAACCAACTGTAGACAAGAAAGACAAAATATCATAATTTCTATCGAAAAGGTCTTCATATTTCTTTAAGGTACTATAAGCCACTCTATTTGGTTATTCAAGACAACGAGTTTTTCAAAATGGCGGCTAACGCCAAGCCTGAAAGACAATTTGTTTGGATACTCCTAGAAGACTATATCGAAAAATATCAATTTATTCAATTAGAAAATTTAATGGATATTCTGTTGCATTAGGCAATCCAAATTTTGTCCTACATATACCGATATAATGCTCAAAAAATTAATGGAATATAGTTTTTATCATTCAGGAGAAAGCTCAAACAAAAAAAACCTGTGCAGTTTGCACAAATAAAACTGAGCCGATAATTTTAGATTCTATCAATATTTGTTTCCTTTTTCCTACTATAGCAAAGATTTTCATTAGTACTCTTATAGATGGAAAGCTGGTTGCAGTGGTTTCGGACCACTGCAACCAGGTTAATTTTTTCGGGAAATGGTTCGATTTCACTTGGAAAAACAAAATCCAAACAGTCAAAAGGCAGAGTGGAAGACACAAATGGGGGTGGGTGGTTAAACATGCATTTTTTTCGAAAAAAAAAACCATCAAGTACAAAGCTGACTTTTTGTATACGCAATGGTCAATGTGTCAAAGACCAACACACAAAATGTCAGAAGGCCAATTGGAAGACTTCTATTTTTTTAATTTTTTACTTTTACTTTATATACTAGAAAAAATATGCATAAAATTATTTAATTAAACGGGGTGATTTTCATTTTTTAATATCATTACAAGCTTTTGCAAAAATTGAAAAAATCTTTTGCCGATGAAATTCAAATAATTTTAATGCACATAAAAAAATTTATTGTTCCTATAGAGAAGGCTGCGTTTAATAAGGATGTTTTTTCCCGATTTCAAGAAATTGACTTTTTATCGAGCGCTGCTTTGATGTTAAGAAACAAACTTTAGTTAATACATAAAAAAAACTCTCCCTAGAACTTTAAAAGCAAGCGATAAGCAGGGGAATGTGAATTTCCAAAATATCATACAGATTTTATGCGTATTTTGCTTTATTATATATTGATATAAGTTTTCCACTTTAACGTCTGACTTTTAGAAAATCATCTTTAAATAATCCATGTTTTCGAAGAATATTTTGAAACCTTGGAAAACTAATGATGGCAAGGTGACTTATTGGGTACGTTTTAACGTACAATCTTGGTTGCTGTTAGTAATGATTTTTTTTGTATCAAACAGTCATTTACTCACTATACAAACTATTATGAAGAAATATATCGATAAAAAGTTTCTTCATGATCATATCAAGTTTTATCAGTCAGTCTTGGGCTTTATATTATGGAATAAAGAACATATATAATTGAAATCGCTGTTTTAGTTTCATCTATTTGAATAACAATGATATTAAAACAAATAAATTTGAAGAAATATTTTGTTTTTCATGATAATAGTCTAATTTTATTTTTTTAGAAAACTGCCCCTCCTGACAAAATGTGGGGTGATATACCCCCCCTTCTAAAACAAAAATATACTTGTATTTTGTTCCTATACAAGATCCCATTATTAGTTTGCAGCGAAAAAAAAGTGCCCATACATTTTTTAACTTTAACAGTGCATGGTAGCCCCACCCACCACCGAAGGGTTGGCAGACATCCCGATTACATATCACACTTGTTGGTGGATGATATTAGGGCTAAATATTTTCGTTATCAAATGAAGTAAGTATTTTTGTCGCTAGTTCTCCGTCTAAAGTGATTTGTTTAGAAAATGGCCCCTCCCACCTTAATGAGGGGAGATAGGCACCCCCTTCGATATGTTTTTTTTTCTTTATTTACCTAACCTACTCACTATAGCTGTTTGTTGCATCCTATGAAAATCACCCCGTTTAATTGAATATTTTTTTACATATTTTTCTCGTATTGAGTTAAAGTAAAAAATTAAAAAAAAATAGAAGTCTTCCACTTGGCCTTCTGAGATTTTGTGTGTTGGTCTTAGACACATTCACCATTACGTATACAAAAAGTCAGCCTTGTACCTGATGGTTTTTTTTCGAAAAAATGCATGTTTAACCCCCCACCCCCACTTGTTTCTTCCACTCTGCCTTCTTACTGTCTGGATTTAAAAACTAACCTTTTACCGAGTGGGTCCGGAATTTCTATAACCATCTCTTAGGCTATTAAGTGGAGTTTTTTTCATCCACAGAAGTTATTTTCCTGCAATCATAGTTTCCTGTATTTACACATATTGTTGCTTTGTCTATCTAAAGGCAAATACATAGTTATCAGTCTTGCTGATTTTTTCTTGCGATTAAAGGTAATGTACTACAGATAAGTTTTGATTTTGTGAAAAAAAAAAATTGAGATAACATTCTGTCAGTCTGTCACCTGCACCCTAAACGGTCGAGCCGATTTCCTTCAAACGTTGTATCTTGGGTCTGTAAGGTAACCTACAGAGGGGTTTTTGGAATTGGAATTCTAGTTCTTAAAAGAACGGTACCTGCCACATAAATTTTATGAAAAAGCTTCTTTTTGTCGTAAACGGCTCTAATGATTTTGATTAAACTGTCATGACTGATACGGCATTAAAGAGCATTCATATGATTTACGTCGTATTTCCCAGAAAATTGTTTCAATGGTATCTGCCATAACCTTTTTTTATTTTTTTTATTTTTTTTCTCTTTAACGACTCAGCGGATTTCAACCAAATTTTATTTTTTAAAGGCCTAGATAATGGAGTACATAATTTGTCCTTAATTTTTTTTTTTTTTGATTTAATTAATTTAAGAAAAAAAAATTGTTTATTAATTTAATATTTTGAAAACCAAGAAATAAGCAAAAAACATAATTTTGAACCCTTCCTTCCCCCTCTGAAATTATCTCCGTACAGAATCATGGATACTTACTTTTTAAGATTTTTTTAAGGCAACGGTTTCCGGCAAAATCCAGCTTTTTTGTGATTTTTTTCGTAATTTTGCTTTTTTTTTTGTCTAATTTGTTTCCAAGTGACTCATGTAAAAAAAAACAGAAGAGGATATAATAGGAAAAATTAAACACAAATAATTCGAAAAACTACATAACCTAACATTTTGTATTTTTAGTTTTTTTTTTCTTCTAAGAGTCCTTGTTTATTCAATACAAACATCTAATAATGGTTTAATTCACCTGATGGGCATATTTTGGATAATGTTTGTTGGGACGGTATCGTCTATAAATTATCCCATCAAGCAGATCAAGGAAAAATTGGTAAACTCAACTTTTGACATCGACAACATTCTGGAGGAATGTGGTTCGATTCGCACCATTTATTAGAAAGAACTTCTTGCTAAAGCCGTACAATGCTAGACCACACGTTACTAGATGCGGTACCTACTACTTAAAAGAAATGGCAATCGATGAGCCTGGATATGAATCCCACCGAACACGTTTGGAATCTGCTGGAAAAAATGATATAGATGCAATCTGCCCTTCCAAAAACACACAGTGAGATAAGATATAATCTGAAATGGGATAATTTGGACTACAACATCCTAACAAATCTTGTCCAAGGTATGCCAAGGCGAACTGTATATATATATATAAAATTTTTATCTCCGTCAGTTCACATTAATAATTACGGAATTGTATATTGATTCTTACGTTGAAATTGCCTTATCGATATATACTTTCTAAAAAATGATTTCCCGATTCATACGGAATCAGTTAACTCCAACTGATAACAAATTCTGGTTGAATTTCTAAATGTAAGACAATTATTGCCCATTTGTTGGAAAATCACTGGGTACTGTATAAAAAATCACATTCCAACAAAATTAAAAAAAAATTATATCTGCATGTTCCTTTTGTACTACGCGGAGCTTGCATTTTATTTGCACAGTTAAATCCATTTGCAATGAATTTGGGATGTGATTCAATGTATTGATAATGGTTGGAGATCTATAATGCAAGCTGTAGATACTGCATTTAGGAATTTAGCCCTTAAGCTGATTCGCGTATTGGACACATAAAACAAATGAAGGTTTTATTCAAAATTGATAGAATTCAAGTACTTTTCGATTATTATGTATATAAATAAATTTGATTAGAAATTAATAGCTCACAAAAACCTGAATTTTTTTTAATTTTTCGATTTAAAAATAAATTTGTATGTATTGTGTAGTAAAGAACGGACTAGAATCTTCCACCTAGTTTGGAGTGAAAGAACGAAGTGAAAAACTATTACACAAACATCTTTCAAGATGTAAAATAATAGACAGAACTGTTAATACAATCTTGTTCGTTAATATGATTATTCTTAAAATAAGCATGGTATTATAAATATTGCCGTTGTTTTTTTCAATTTTAAACGAAATATTAGGAATATTGCTTAAACGAAAAGGAATCCACCTCAATTTTGTCTTGTCTCCAACAAAACTATACACGCTCTATACATACTGTATAATAGGCACCAAACGGATACATCGATAAGATTTAATATTATAGTTTTAATTATAATTTATAATCTTTTTGGTTCCATCTTCCAATTTTTCTCTTCTACTATGCTTATCAGCTGAATTATTTTGCCACGAAAAGCATTAGGTGCAACATTATAATTGAATTCAGCAGATGTTTCACATTCAGAAAATATAAGTTAATCGTTTGTCATCAGTTCCACAATTCTTATTTGCAACTAAAAACTTAAAAATAACAAAAACTAAACACAAGCATAAATTAGCGTAAACTTGAAAAAAACATTGTAAATAAAATTCAATTGGTAAATCCACCAAATTGTGTGTCATGTTGTCAGTAATTGTATCTACAATTTCTTAGTAATAAAAAATGTGTAAATATACGGAAATTTAGTAAATCAGCAAAATTAGATAGTTAAAAATAATCTTAGATAAATATAAATAATTAATTAATATTATTTGTAAAATAATGGTGCTCTTAGTTTGTATAAATTTAAATATGTTAAGATATTCAAATATGGTTTTGATTGAAAATGCATTCATATTGACAGTGCATGTGACTGAAGATTTTAATTAAAAATTACTTAACATTAAATTTCATAAAATATTAAAGTGTGTAAAAACTTAAATTGCATATTAAATAATTGTATTTATTTAATAGTTATTCGTCAACATATTAGAAATAAAGAATTAGTGTACATAAATGTTAAACTGAAACTAGATTTTAAGTAAATTTCACACATTAGAAGAAAAAACTATTTTACTAAGAATGAATTTTAATTTTAATTCAACAAAAAATAATATAAAGATGTATTGTACATATTAATGCAAAATGATAGCTTTTTTACAAAAAGAAACCCACACTTATAATAAAAAAATAATATCTGTTCAAACTTTTTTAATAGCCAATGTTAGTGAATTTGATTTGTTAATTTTTCCTTTAAATACGATTGCATTCACATATTAAACAAAAAAAAAAAAACAATCTTCTCATCACAACCGGATTAAAATACAATAGGATTTTTCTACATATGTAACTTCTAATTAAAGAAAATAAATTTGATTAAACGAAATTTAAACACGCATTAAAAAAAAAGGACTCAAACTGCAACCGCTATAAAATCTAAATAGATCGAAGAGAAAAAAGATATTTAAAATGAAATATGAAACTGCCTTTAGTTGCAAATTTAACACATTTATTATTATCATGATCAATAAATATTAGATATTATTAACATAAAAAACAGAGACTACTTGTACTATATATACACACAATATACAATTAAGTTAAACTTTGTATTTATTTAATATTTCAATTTTTTGTTGTTGTTTACAATGTTTTAACTTAAGATGGAAAAATATCGTGGAAATATTTGAAAAAAAAGATTTTATTATAAAAAAAGAAAGAAACTTTACTATACATTTATTATATTAAAACAAAAAACAATTATATATTAATAAAACGAAAGTACTATATTAGTTGACTTATTAACCAATGTTTTAATTGTTTATATTAAGCGCCTTTTTATTGGTAAGGATTTATAGCCACTTTAGCAAATTTTTTTAAGAGAAACTAAAAGTGATGATAAATAAGTCAGCAATCCATAAAAGTGAAGATAAAGTCTTGGAATCCCTGAAATAAAATGGCGCGAAATGTAATAAATATGAGCTTTCAGAATTTGATCAATGAATAATAAAACACATACAGGTAAATTATTTAGTTTATTTGTATAATTAATCACCAATCATCACTTGAATAGTTTTGCAACAAGTATAGGGGAACTAATTTGGTCCAACACATTCACTTTTAAAAGATTCGTCATTTATTACAACGAACTTCTTCTCGAAAATATACCCTCTTGTCCCGAGCTTAAAACATAGACTAAATTTGAATGAATGACTTGACTACAGTTTCGTTTCGTGCAATATGGAGAGAGATCCACTTTTTGTACCAAATGCATTAGAATGTCAGATCCAAAGTTAGCTATAACGCGCTCATTTTTCGTTCTAACGGCCTCCGTTATACAGCAAAAGATTGGTTTTTCTTTTTCAAATTGTATTAATTGGAATAGCTGTTGTTAGGCTTTAAATTTCGTCTTGTCTGTATCTCTTTTGCTGCAAGGTCCTCGGTTGTTGCTATAATTGAATTTGAAAAAGAATATAGTACTAAATAACGTACAATTTTAATTAGTTTACCTACATTTTTTTTCTCCAAAAAAGTTTGAGGTTGGCTGGAGCCGAACATAATCATTTATGAAATCACTTGTATTTCAAGTTTTGATTCTCGTACCTACTTGGCAGAATGCATTCAGTCCATACAACTTAATCTCACGTTAAGGCCAATTTTTTTTATTTTTTTCGAACTTTCTTCAGAAATTAATAAATCAAAATTTTTGTAGTGCCATAGTTTGCTACAAGAGCAAGGTCGTGCGACCCAGTAGTGTATTTTAGTTTCTATAGTTTAGCAAGCCCTTTTCTGTTTAGCTTTTTTGTAACTTCCCCAAAGAGCAAGTTTATGCCACCCAGTCGTGCCTTTTATTTCATTGGCAAATTGTTTGCTTCATAATACATTTTGTTGTTTATTCCGAGTTTTTTGTTTACACTGTCAGATCCTGTTCATAAGGAGCTTAGAGCAAGCTTCAGCTTATGAACAAAGATTTGCCAACACATTATATGTGTTCCACTGGCCCATCACTTAGTGCTGATGTTAGTTGTTAGTAATGTAAAACAAATCACTACAATAACACAAGCACTATAATACAATAAAACATATAATTTAACAATACAAAATACATAAAACATGAACTAAAAGCGTGGAGCACTGGTTTTAAGTACATTCTTAAGATTTATTTTATTGTCATTAAAATCAATCATTTTAGAACTTAAATTGAAAAGCCTGCACATGCGGGTAAGCGGCTCATTCATACCGTAATTAGTCCGATGGTGTGGACAATGTAGGAGCTCAAGGCTACGCAGATGGTGAGCACCTTTTAAGACAAAACACAAAATTATGCTGAACTGCCTCTATCCTAGATCTATGAACATCATAGAAAGGAGTCCATACCTGCGATGCGTATTCCAGATGCGGACGAACAAAACAATTGTATAAAGATAGGTAACATAAGGGTCTTGAAACTCTTTGGACCATCTTTTTACAAAACCTAACATTCAATTCAATTCAATTTAATTTTTATTGAACATTATATATACAATTTGGCTTACATCTACTTACGATACTATGATGTTTTTTTTTTACATTATTGTTGGCACATAAGGGGCCTAACCTTAAACACTGACTTAAGTTTAACAAAATACATAATACATATACTAGTGATAAATAAATTTGATTTAAGAAGTCGGTTGACTTAATCGTCCTCAGGGTGTTCCTTCCCGGTTGTCATTTTGATTTAGGTGTTTGGGGGGGGGGGGTACGGCGCTTAGCCGCGGTAGTGCACCGACCTTGTGTCAGCGTAGAACGAGATTGCGTTCTCGTTTTCGTTGTCCGTAAAAAAGTTCTCGTCCATGGTTTCCATAACGCTGAGATACCTTGGCTCAGGATGTCGATGTTCGATGGCAATCTTTCTCATTAGCTGATTCGGGTGGTTGATTTTGTTACCAACTAGCTTCTTTGTCGACATCACTAGATATTTGTCCAGCTGAATTATTTTTGCTTCTTTATATAGGAGTTCGTTCCTGTAGTGCCTCTGTCTCTGCCGGTCAAAGGAAAGTCCAGTGGATATTCTTAAAATCTTCCTTTCAAATACTTGGAGTTCACTCATGGCTGTCTTCGAAATTGTAAACCAGGCTGGAAACGAGTAGCTGATGATGGGTCGCAGAAGTTGCTTGTATAGAAGCATCTTCGTCTCTTGGCTTAGTCCGGTTCTTTTTTTCATTAATGGGTGCAGACGATGGAAGGCCCAGCTGGCTTTCTTGAGGACATTCCTTGAGTGCGGGTTGAACCTGAGCAGCTCATTGAAATGGATCCCCAAGTATTTTACACTCGGTTTGACTGGTATGGTTGATCCGCAGGAAGTTTCAGAACCAGTTTTCTTATATTGGCTACTGTGCAGCTGGCTCTTCTCATTGAAGGTCTTCTGAAGCATATAAGTTCCGATTTTGTGGCATTGATCCGAATCCCCCACTTCTTGTAAAATTGGCAGAGTCTATGGATGTGAGCCTCTACTTTCCGGACTGCTATAAGCGGTGAATTTGAGGCAGCGTAAGTTAGCGAATCATCAGCATAGAGAATATTATCGCATTCAGTTGGAGCGGGTTGATCTGATGTCATCAAGCTATAGAGGAAGGGGCCTAGTTTTGATCCTTGGGCGACTCCGGCTCTGATGTTCTTCAAGTTCGATTTTCGCTTGCCTATTTGGACGAAGAATTTTCTGAAAGAAAGAAAAGAAAAAAGAATTTTTATTAGTGGCGGAGGTAAGTTCAATAGATAGAGTTTATGAATAAGCGCTTCTATCCAAACGCTGTCAAATGCTTTCTTGACATCCAGAAAGCACCCGACGGTGACTTGATTCTTGTTGAGGGCTGTGGTGCCCAACTAACAATTTAACTTGTATAAGGTTCAACACAAGCTATTTTCAGACTTCTATTGAAATAGTGAAAGGCTTTAAACAAGTTATTTTGGCGCACATTGCGCAAGCTATATAGCTCCTATAAGACTTTTGGTGGCAGGTTCTATATCAAGAAATAGCTTGCTTTAGATGTTATAAAACCGCTTTATACAACCCATTTAATGACAACTTATGCCTAATAGCTTGTCTTGGATGTTGTAAAAAGGCCTTACCCAAGCATTTTAGTGACGCCTTTGCTAATAGCTTGCGTTGGACGTTGCAGAAAAGCCTTACCCAATACATGACAGCTTGCCGTAAATGTTTATATAATGCCTTATAACGGCCATATTAAGAAATTAATAAAAAATGTAGGTATTATTACATTAAGCAATGTTTTTATTTTTGTATTTGCATTTTTAGATATTTCCTCCTTCGCAGTCAGGGCCCAAAAATATTTTGACTGTATTCTGTAAAGATTGAAATTATATTTTTAATAAAAAAGAAAAGTGTTTGTTTACCTGGATTTTGAACACAGAATCGAGAACTTCCACGCACCACTCCAGCACTCTACCTCTACGCCACTTTGTTGTTCAGAAAAATATGATGCGAAGAAAATGATATGAAGAAAATGTTAACGGTGAAGGGAGAGAAATAATTATCTTTATTAGTTTTTTCATATTTTCATATTAATAAATTATTTTTGTAAGCACTTCTTTTCGGTTTAAAGATTTTTGATACTTACCTTTCTTTTTTTCTTTAGAACTGCAATGTTGTTACTAACACGTTATTTATAAGACTGCGACAATTGACATATAAGCAGAATAATTAAATTCGTATTAAGCATTTATAGGCAAGCCTTTCACAAGTTGTTTGCATTGACTTGTCGTGGTGAGCCTTCTAGCAGCTATTTTCTTTAAAATTATCAGTAAACAACTTCGGAAGGCCTAACACTAGCTATTTTGGACCTTTATTTACAAGCCTTGAATAGAGCTTGTCAAACTTCCTTTTAAAGGCCTTATAGCTGTTTTTTTTTTAATTTTCAAAGTTCGAAATGTGTGGCTTGCGAAAATTTGGCTTATAAGAGCTCTATACTAGCTATTGCTTGCCAGATTCTAAAGTTTGGACCTTATAAAAGCTAAATTGTTAGTTGGGTGATATCGTGTTGAAACTTTAACAGCGGATGCAGCGTTGAGTGTTTTTCTCGAAATCCAAACTGCATATCGGGGACGATTGAGTGTTCACTGCAAAATCTTTTAAGTCTCCGGAGAATAACTTCTTCCAAAATTTTGCTGATGCTATTGAGAAGCGATATCGGCCTGTAGTTGGACACTTGGTTGGATGCACCTTTCTTCGGAATTGCCACGATCTTAGCTGTTTTCCACCTCTGGGGGAAGTAACAGTTGTTGACACAGTTG
The DNA here is from genome assembly GCA_951217065.1 of Baccha elongata. Lineage (NCBI taxonomy): Eukaryota > Metazoa > Arthropoda > Insecta > Diptera > Syrphidae > Baccha > Baccha elongata. Next base: position 64,977,362 of record OX578274.1, read on the forward strand.
TTGAGAATGATTGTGAGGATCATTGCTGCATTTGGTAGCCTTTTCAGCACAAAGTTGGAGACTCCATCTGGTCCAGCTGATTTCTTTGGTTTAGAATTACCGATGATCTCAGCAACCTCCTCCAGACAGCACAGGTGTGGACTCTCGATCGGATTACTTGCTGAATTGGTTTCACTGAAATGGATAACTTTTGGATTCGGCAGTAGAGTCCGGTGAATGGATGACTCAACTTCACGTAGAAACACCGGGTCGTCGGGTGGGTTTGGATTGAAGTTTTCTTCGAAGTAATTAGCAAACGCTTCCGTTTTGTCCTGGGTTGAGGTTGCTTCACTGTTATCATTGCAGATGATTGTTTCCGGAATATGTGGCTGTTTCCCAATAATCCTGTTGATGTTTTTGAAGGCATCAGGCCCTGGCTTGATTGCTTGCAGTCTCTTCTGGTACTGGATGTTATTTTGGTGTTTAATGCAGTTCCGGAACATGATGTTTACCTGCTGAAGTTCACACAAAACTGTTCGGTAGTTGCTGCTTGTTGTGTTGAGTTCACTTTGATGAATCCTTTGTAGCCGTTTCCTCAGTCGCTGTCTGTGAGCATAGAGATTCTGCACGTACTGAGGAAGGTGTTGGTACCTATCCCTGGATGTTCTAGGCCGCTTTTGATTGTCCAGTGCACCAGATACAGCATTTTCCAAGTTATCTATAGCTGCGTCGATTTGACTATCCAGCAGATTCCTGTTTGAAGGTGGGAGAGTTATATTTTCTTCAATGTCCCTCTGAAGTCTTTCAATATTTAGCCGTCTGTAATTTATATAGTTCTCAGGTACTTCTATTGCTAGAGCTATAGGTTGGTCAAGGTTAATTGACAGTTGGACGGCTTCATGGTCCGAGTCACTATGTACTATTGAGCAGCTGTAATTTCTTAACTCTGGAAGAATATGTACCAGGTTGGATGAGGCCAGGAAGAAGTCCAGCGTCGATGGTGTTCTGGGAAAGGTTGGTTTAGGTTGTGATATAACCACCAGTGAATGTTCTTCACTGTTTTGTTCCATCCAGTCAGTAATAGCTCTGCCTTCGCAATTTGTTACCGTGTCCAACCATAGGTGATGTCTTGCATTGAAATCACAGCCAATGATTCCGTAGGTGCCTCGCTTTAGAATCCCGTTAAGGATATTCAGGTCACTTTTGATGTTCCTTGCAGTGGATGCGCATTGAAAGTAGACGCTGATGACTGTAAGGGTTTCATCTCTACCTAGGGTCATCTTGATGGCTGTGGCTTCGCTGGTTTTCAGTCCTTTTATAATGACCTCGCTTGTGTTGGGAGAGAATTTTCCTTTGACGTAAATTGCCGTTCCTCTTCTTCGTTCTTCGGTTTTATCTTGTCGGTAGGTTTTATATCCCGCGATGTTGATATTATTACGCTTTGTCACGTTCGTCTCACTGATAAGGGCGATGTCCGGTATGTTGTTCTTCATGAACAAGTTGAATGACGTCCTCTTCTCCAGGCTGTATAATGAATTTACATTATACGTCAGAGTGCGGAGCTTCTTTACATACATAATTCAAAAATGAAGGTGGCCAATGCCATTGACTTTTCCTTTTCGCTCAGTTGACTGTAGTGTTTTGGAACGGCACTTCGAGCTTTCTCCATAACTGACAGAAGATTAGACCCAAAGATACGCTGAACTTCGTTGTTGAGGTTCATTGACGGGGAAGCTGATGTATGTTTGGCTGGTTTGCTTGGCACTGTCTTTGTTAGATTGTTTGGTTGCTGTTGGCTTGGAACTGTTACTGGTTTGGTGGCCGTATTTTGCTTGGCCATTGCTGCGTAGCTGACGTTTGGGTGTGTAACCAGGCATGCCGACTTTGCGACAAACTCCTTGTGCGCTTTTTTCTCAGCTATCGCCTTGTTCCTCTCAGTAAAAACCTAACATTGAGTTAGCTTTTTTAACAAGAGAGTTGATGTGCTCTGTGAAATCTGAATTGAAGACGATTCCAAGATCTTTAAAACTAACAACACGGCACAATGTATGTTGTGAAATATTATAGTCAAATATGATTGGTACTCGTTTCTTTAAAAAAGTCATACTTTGACATTTCGCTGGGTTAAGGTTTAATCCATTCTTGCTGCACCAAGTACAAAAGCTATCAATGTCGGCTTGCAGATTCACACGATGACCGCTTGAGCATATAGATTTAAAAATCTTCATATCGTCACCAAACACCAGAATTTCACTATTGCGAATACATGATGTTACATCATTAATAGCAAGTATAAAAAGAATGGGACCTAAATGACTTCCTTGCGGTACTCCAGAGTTGGCAGTAAAAGGGTTTGAAAATGTTTTTCTGAATTTCACCTGGTAGGATCTATTTTGAAGATAAGAATATATCCAATCAATAAATCCAGCAGAAAATCCAAAGGCCTTAAAATTATAATGTCGTGTGAAAGTTGGTCAAAAGCTTTTGAAAAGTCGGTATAGATGCAATCTAGTTCCTGTCCGTTTTCCAAAGCATTGGAGCACTTGTGTAAAAACGTTAGAAGGTTCGTTACCGTTGACCGCCTCTGCATAAATCCATGTTGTTGATTACAGATAATATTTTTGCAGAAAAACGTCATACTATTACAAACCACTTGCTCAAATAGCTTTGGAATACAAGAGAGTTTGGCAATCGGTCTGAAGTTCTTTATGCCAGACTTACTACCCTTTTTAAAAACGGGTGTAATAAATGTTTATTCAGTTTAATTTTTTAATAATAATATTTAACTGTGGCTGTAAGGCACATTGCCTTTGAATGCAAATGGTTTTACACGACACTTAAAAGAAGAAATAGAAAGATAACGAATTATTTTGGTACTATGGATTGAGAGTTGGTTGATTTTTATTTTTATTGCTTCTGCTGCACGGCCAGCGTCCAGCAGAAGCTGATAAATATATCAAAAAATCAAACTCTTTAGAATTTTGAGATGCTTTAACGTTATAAAAGCCAAACAAGGAAGTTAGAGTTTGATAATAATTATTTATTTTTAAACTAGCTGACCCGGTGAACTTCGTATCACCTAGTTCGTTACTTACAACTTTTAATTTGTGATTACTGGTTGCACTATGTACGTTTAAGATGTTTCGTTATTTACTCAAATTTATTCATAACTAAAAAAAAAAAAATTAGAAAACAGTCGACTTGACGGCCATCCCTGCAACTTCCTACTACATTTGGACATTGTGCATACAATTTTGTGAATTTTAGTGCTTCTGACTTCGCAAAGCTTTTAATTAAAAAAAAAAAAACATTATTTTTTGAAATTTTAAATTAAAATAAGCTGACTCGGCAAACATTGTTTCGTCATTTATATTATTCCTAGGAAACATTTTTTTAGTTCAATAAAAATAACTTTTCTACTATAAGTGTGTGAGGATGTACTTATAATCGAAAGCGTTATAAGAAATAAAAGTATGCTTTATTTAGGTTAATGAATTAATATTTATTAAAATAACGACTATATTTTGAATTATAATTTCTGATAGCTATCTAAACATCAAAAATAATTATTTACATTGTTACTATCAATTATGGCAGTTGAACAAAAAATTAATCTCTCAGTGCAATAGAGTGTACAATATTCTTGGTTAGTCCGTCTTTAGCCAACACAAACAAACTGGATGGTTTCCCTACGCGAGAACATGCCACATATAGTTGTCCGTGGGAAAAGCATGGTGTTCCCAAATCTAAGCCACATAAGAGGACAAACTTTTTTCATAATTTTAATTAAAACACTTGTAGTTCTTTTTACATTATTTTCATAGTAAACTAACATAGTACGTACTGATTTAAGGCAAAATAAGGAGTCACCCTGGAAACTCGTATACAGCTTCATATTGGCGTACTAAAAGTTGTGTGCAAAGGATAATGGCACTGACGGCTCCGAAGAACCACGGCCTAGTGACATACACCCAATCCTTTTGTGTGCGTTGTTAGTTCTACAAAGATTGAAGGGGAAGTACAATATTTCGTCGAAACGAACGACTAAGATGAGATGCACTTTTCATGACAATTATAGTTTTGGAAACTGTGTCACTTCCTCGCAAGAGGCCGGAGCAGGACCCCTGAAAAAACATTAGATGTACTCAGGGCTCGGACCCAGAACTACGAAAAGTTAGTTATTCAATGTCAAAAGTAACAATAACCGCATGTTTCGCTATTATCTCGGTTTCTCTCAAATAAGTGATGCTGACATCTATTATCAAAATTGTAGAGCATACAATTTGCGACAAATTTCGTAAAAATATTTTTTTTCATGCCCTCAACTGTTTTAAGATAGAGGGCGGAAACCGTATCGCGCCACTCAGCTATACATACTGTAATGAAAGGTCGTGAGTTAGAAAAAAGTTGTTCCTTCGAAATATTGTCCAGGCTGCTGAAGGAGTTAACATACTAAAAGTCCCGACGTCTAGAAGGTGAGCCGTGAAAAGGGAAGGGTCATAAGGGCCCTATTTTTTATCTTTCGCTTATAGCTTATATTAAAGTACAGCTCATAAAATTTACTACAACATTTTGTTATTTGATTTTTTTTTTGAAGTCTCAACCGTTTGCGAGCTATGCATCGCTTAAGAGAAAATTCTTATTCAGTATTTATTTACATGAGATCAATTAATTAACTGAGAGTTAAAACTATTTTTTGTCAGATTAATAAATTGTAGATAAATAATTATTGCACTGGAAATTAATGATAAATTTACGATGATAGTAAAATTAACATCAGAGTTGCACAGAAAAATTAAAACAATACGTATAACAGTCACTGCTACGATAATTACACAAATAAAACCAAAAGAAATGGCTGAAAATGTATAGTGAGTGAGAGAGTAGACCGACTTCGTCCTCATCCCTACTCCGTGATGTTTGCTGAATGAGTGGTGACACCTGACGGGGATAACTGATCGATTGATAATTGATCAGTTGTCGACCGGTGAGGGCGGGAGATCAAATTAAATTGGGTTGATCAGAGTAATATGAATTTTTTCGTTCTAAGTCATGACAAAATAAAAAAAAAATCCTTGCAAAATAAATTAAAGTTTTTAATTGACAAAAAAAAAATTGGGGTAGATCGTAGAGGGGTGAAAATTAAGGGTTGTATGTATTTTTGTATATTGTATCATAAAAAAATTAAAAAAAAAAAAATTTGTCCAAAAAAATTTAGGGGTGGACCACCCTCAACATATAGGCGGATGAAAAGTAGATGTTGTTCGATTCTCCACCCTGGCCGATATGCATGCTTCGGATGACGAAAATCGGTCGAGCCGTTTCGGAAGAGATAGATTACAAACACCGTGACAGGAGGTTCATATCATATTAACGTCTTAATATTTGTACCTTTTTTATGGTAGGTAAACTTTGAGGAGACAGTATTCATATACATTCAATTTGCACGTTACAGCTAGCAGTTTTGCTTTTCGTTGACGAAGGAAATTTCCAAAGATCGATTCGAAAAGATGCTAATGATTGATGAACTATAGTTTTTAAATGAAAAACTATAGTTCTCATGTCTTTATTTGTGTCTCTTCGTTTCTGCTATTTCACAATGATTGAGTACGATCGATTTGAAATCACTTAAGATCGACAAAATCGATAATGGAAAATATTTTTTAAATATAATAAAAATTAAATAATCGAAATCGATCGAAGTGAAGTCTAGAAATCCTGAATTACAGAACCTCGGATTCTAAATTCCGATATATAAAATCCCGCATTAAAAATTGGTAGGTGCCTACATATTTTTATCGACACATCGCACCAAAAAAAAAAAAGTTAAGAATGAGGGGCGCATCCTCACGTTATTGGATTTGGAGTGTGTTCAAGTTTGGGTTTTGAAAAATATAAAGACCAAAATGAGTTAATCCCGAGTTTTTCGCAAATGGTTTTTTTTTAATTCAGGACTCTGTAGATTTCCCATACAATGATAATTTATGGATAAGTTTGTTGTGTTCACTTTTATGATAATTTTTTGCGGAAAACCTTGGAAGCTTTCAACCCATTTAAGTCGCTGAAAAATATGTTAATGATATTATTCAGCATGGATTAAACGAGATTTATTATATAATAGATAGATTCAATAATTCAAAAAAAAAAAAAATTGTTTCAATTTTTTTTTGGTTTTTAGAATAATTTTAAGACATGACAAATGATGTCATCTGCCCGAGTGACACAGTTATTTTTAATATATGTATGTATATTCTATTTTAAATTTCATTACTTTAAAAACTATTTTCAAATTTACAAATTACAAGTATTTATGGCAGAGGTATTTATTTTTAAAACAATTCAAAATGGAGAACAGTTTAGTCAAAACAAAATGAGCTTTTAGTTTGGCAAAAACTAAAAAAAAGGGACTAAGTTTATATACAATTCAAAGAAAAATTGCTTTCAGTTTAGCTAAAACAAAACAAAAACAAAAATAGGTACCTATACTCGTAACTCAGAAGTTTTCAATTTTTCCTCGATGATTCTTCTTCTTGTATAGGACATCGGCTCGTTAGTACCAAAATGTATGGATCAACAACCAATCTTCTCCATTTAAGTAATTGATAACTTCAATCACGTTAGGATAATTTTTTCCAAGAAAGAGTTTCCTTAATTTCTACAATATTGGACATACTCCGATGGAGTGGTTAATGTTTTATTATAAGAATAGCTCTAAATCAAATTTGTTAATATTCAAGCTATTGTGTCGTTGGATTTTTTTACTTGCCGTAACCTATATTCCCAAAATCTAATAAGATATGTAAAGGTCCATGGACAATCAAAAGAAAACTATTATATAATAATAAAATATATATAGATGAATTATTGTTAAAAAGACAATCAATCTTTATGCATTTGATTTCGCTTTATTTTATAGTTAAATAGGCATAAAATTCATATAAAACTGGGATCAAATTCAGACAGATTAAAAATTATGTATAGATTGTATAAATGGAAAGAAATGCCACTATACATATAACACGCTGAAATTGAATCAATTCATTTTTTTTAAATAAAACGAAAAAATTGTTTGACGATAGTTTCTATTTCTTATGCATGTGTTGGTGTCCTAGAAGCCTATATACATTAATCTCTATCGTTCCCTTTGTTTTCAAAATTCTACAAATGCTCGTATACACTTATTTTTCAAAACCTTTTTTATTTAATTTTGTAAATCTATATAATATATCAGTCACATGTTTTTGTCTTATCAACTAGAATAATGTTAACACCTTAATAGTACAGGTACTTATTTTTAAACAATATCAATTAAAAAGTAGGAGAATAATAAAATGTATTACATGTTATCTCACGCTTACAACATTCAGGGAATGTTGCTTCTGGGTACAGAACTTTTCCTTCTTTACATCCCTCGCGCATTTTTTGCTTAACACAATGCATAATTGCAGCATGTCCGTTTTCGTAGCATGTTACCATTGCACATTCTCCATTATGTTTCTTTGAAACCTCTCCTGTTTCCATTATCATACCTTCGCCAAGATGACATTTACCCGGATGTTCTAAAGAAAATTATAAACAAAAAAATTACAATTTTTTCGATTTGTAATTTTAAATGTATTCTAACTTACGTGGATGTCTAAAAAGTCCTGTGCGTATACGTGCATCGGCTGATATACAGAAAACTGCCAAAAGTATTGAAACAATAATAACTGCATTCATTTTGATTCAATTTGATTTACAAAACAACTGAAATTAAACAAAATGGAAACATTCCTTTTGTGAGAAAAATTCTTTTAAGATATAAGAACATAGTAAAACAATTAACAAAAATAGTTTAACTTTCATTCATATGAAATATTTCTGCAATCTTTATACATAATAGAGTAATTGAAAATTGAAAGTCTAATTAAAAGAAACTCTTGGTACTAGTATTGCTAACATATTATAATGCCTCAAAACGGGATATTTTGCATTTTAATATCATTTTAAATAAATCAATACAAAAGATTACACTTCCACTTTAAATTCGAGAGAACTTAATTTTGAACAAAAATCCTTAACGGCCTTCACGATTTTAAATATCTTTATCAGATTTGATGATGATCGAGTATTGTTTATAAATTCAACGACCTTTTTTTATAAACCTTTTAACATTCTAAATAATTAAATTCAAAACCCGATTGTTGAAAGTCGATTAAATGTAAGTCGTAAATTTGTGATTGTCTTTTCCGCCTGCATCATTTAATTTATTGAGTGATATTAAAAAAAGCGGAACGAAAGAAACAATAACATACTGAGAGAGAGTATTATATATTTGTTGTTACCGACAACCAAAGAATTCTGAATCCATCTTGTGTATGGCGTATTAGTGTAATGGAACCCGAGAAATGAATTGTTTAAATAGTTGTTTTGTTAATCGCCAAATTTGTTTAACACATCTATTCTATGCCCATTCTACCGACTGTTATAAATCAAGGATTAAAACCGTGTTAATAGAGGACATTTCGGAATAACTTAATAACAGATCCTGATTGCTGATACCGCAAATGTGGGAGTTTATATGTAAACATTAATTAGTTTTGAAAAGTGTTATTTCCCCTAATTTCCCTTAGTTTTCATGAATTAGGGTCTTTGATTTTTCAAACGAGACTATTGGAAAAACTATTTGTAAGCTTAAAATTAAAACTTCCAGATATTGGATATATTTTTGACTAAGCAATAAAAAATCAAATAACGTTAAATTTAATTATCATAAGGACTATACTATACTCAAGCTCAACAAATGTTATTAAAGAAAATTAAAAAGAAAAGCCAATTACAAATCATTTATCTTTCTTTTTATATTATCATGTTGATAAAAATCACTTCAATGTTGAACTATTAATAGAATTCACATAATATTAATTTAATTGTGTATCGTAGTTAATACACTTTTAAATTATAGAACACCCGATTTACAAAATTATTTAAACGAGCACCTAATTATGTGAACCACTGTGTACCATAACTTAAAAAAAAATATAATTTAATAATTACTTTGTGTTGGAAAATATAGTTCAGCAGTGAATTTTATCACCAAAAATTATATGGATAGTTGTTGAAATAAAAACACTTGTCTTTAATATGACTTGAAACGTCTTCCGTAAGATACTTTGTGAGACTATACCACTTATGATTGAAATCAGCTCTTATAAACACTCTCGCTATTTCGCAAATTTAGCACCACTCAAAATGAATCGATTGATCTGCTTTACCTTTAATTTTGTGCCGAAATTCCAAGATTCCCTCCAACTTGGGTATTTACCTGCCGTCGTCGTGACGTCAATTTTTCTTACATCAAAATCATCACCTTGACGAACACGAATATTATGCAAATTAGGCTCTGACTTGCCGGCGCGGCGCCGCCGCCGCACACGTAAACATATTGTGGTCCTGCAGCATTCTATGCAAATACCTATAAGACTCATCATCAGCTGTTTTTGTTTACTCTAAACAGTTTGAATTTGTGTTGTTGTTGGTTTCCACGGAATGCGGATAGACGACAAAGCTTTTACGTTGTTAGTATTAAGGCTTCTCAAAAAACATAGTTATGGTTATGATATCTCGCTTACTTCTACGGAATGGTTTTGATACTGAGTTATGAGATTTTTTTTCACTTTTTTGCACAACATTGGAATAGTTTGCCGGATTACTGGTACCAACTAGGCTAATTAATGGAATATTTTATGATTCTATTGATATTCGTATTTTGAATTGACATATTATGTGGAAAGATTTTCTATTGACGGCGAGGCGTTGGAATTTCTTTAAATTTTGGTTCGTCATTATTGAAATAGTGCAATTTCGCAGTTACTAATATATTGGTGGTGGTGGGAGTTGGTATTTAATTTTTTGGACTGAATAACAGTGTAATCCGGTTTTTTGAAATGTCAAATTAATGTTTTGCATTGTCGTATTTATATGAACTTTTGTTATGTTTGTTGACAAGAAGTGTTTCCCATTCTTTTTGCACGACATATTTGTTCATTGGACTGGTTTTGATGAAACTTAATTAAAAAAATTGTTTATTTTATGATTTTGTTTGCCTATCAAGGTTTTAATTTTTATTTTATTTTTGACAGAGGAAAGTTTTTGTTTTAAAAAAATTTGCAATTCCAACTAGTTCAATTAAATTAGACATTTCGGGATCATTCAATAAAACATTTATGTATGTGTTTTTGATTAAATTTGTTTGTGTATCTTTATGAATTATTTACTGAGGTGTTTTTTGTTATTGTATACTTACATATGTATATTTTAATGAACAAATACAATACACATAAATTATGTTGTTGATATTTGTGGAAAAAAGATAGTTGAAAAGCTATCAGAACTCCAATCTCAGTCAAGTAAGAGATCATCTTCTGCAATACAAAGAAGGTGTTGAAGCATAGGCTATTGTTTCCACATTTTAAATTATGAGCGGTGCCTACGTCTTAAGTAAAATACCACAGAAATTGTTTTTTGTAAAAAAAACAATTAATATTATATTAACATTAAATAGAATCCCCGCTATTGTTCTGAAGAGGTATTCTTCAACGCTGGAAAAACCACTGCGTAAACTTTTCCATCTGTCCTATTCTACTGGTCTATTTCCGAGTGGATGGAAAACTGCATTTTTCCAGCCTGTCCCTAAAAATGGTGAATCCTCCTCCCTTCCTTAAGTAACTGTCTAAAGGCACCTAATTTCGCGTAAGCGAAATAGATCTCTACCGTTCCTGGACATAGCCAAAGTGGAGCAACGATGTTGCGTGAGCGGCTGGAAAAAGGCGTATGCCAGACGAATTAATATACACAGGGTATGTCCAGAATCAGTAGATAGGAAGGCCCAAGAATTCCTGGAAAAAACAAATGCAGCGGAACCAGCATTCACTTGCCTCAGACATGGAACAATTCATAACCGGGAAGCTTGCCGACATTTTATGAGGTATACCCAATGAACCCTACAAGCAGATCAGTAGGTGAAGTGGGAAAGTTGTGATCCCACTCGAGATCATAGCATCGCCAAATAGGCGAAGAATAAGAAGAAGTGACTTTTTATGATAAAAAAATGCATTTCTTGGATACACTTTGATTTAAATTGGGTTCATTTAAAAAAAAAAAATTTACTTGCTGAATAGGGTAAGTATTGGTTTTGTGTAGAATAAATTTTGAGCTTTAAATTAAACCTGACATTACGATGATAGAGAAGCCTCAAAAATTAGGTTTCGTCATGCCGTCCTTCTGTCTGTCTGTGCAGTCTGGGTGTGCTGTTGTCTGTTCACTGAGATACAGGCTAAACGGGTTGACGGACTTTCTTCACATTTCGTGAGTAGTATACTTCTTGGTGATTTTCTAAAGGACGGATTTGAATTTTTATTTTAGACTTTAACGGGTACCTGGCTGTAACGGGTACCTGGTTTTAGTTCTTACAAATTTTCTCAAAAACCGCTGTAACGATTTTGATGGAACTTGGTGTACATTATACTTGCAATATAGTCTTAATATTACTGCATATTATGTTTTTTGCTAAAAATGCAGGTAACGGAGATTTGGAATTAACAGTTTCTACAAATTTAGTCATTACTTGATGATGGCTGCACCGATTATATTTCAATTCGGTATGAAATTTAAATTAGCCATTAAACACGAAATTGCATTCACAGTTTTTCGCTAAACAACCGTTTAATGATAGCTACCATAAAACTTGATCTCAGGTTAAAGCCATTTTTTTTTACTTTTCGCACTTTCTCGAGCACTTTCTTCATAATTTCAAATTTTTGTAGCCCAGTCGTTAATTTTATTTTTATTAATATCAGCTTAGCTTATAGAACTCAGTTTAAAAGCCTCACCTGCATTGATATCAAATACATTTTTCGCATTAGGAATTTCGTAATTTGACATGTTCAGTAATTCGCGATTTTTTAAATTTGGAATTTGAGGCTTTGTAATTCGGGATTTTGTTCCGATACAATTTGTCTTCCTATACAATGGCGAAGAAAGGCAAGGCAAGCATAGCTTTTACTTAGAACGTAATTGAAAACGGGTAGGTTTGTAGTTTGTCCAAATGTGCTCTTATCCAACTTCCGGTCGAGATTATTGATATCAGCTAAATAACTCACTTGACAATATTTTTACTTGCTGTTATAGGTACTATAAGGCAAGTTATGCATTCGTACAAAAAAAGTTTTGAGATAACAATCAAACATGACACTACGATGATAGAGAAGGCGAAAAAAGTGGGTCCGGCAATTCTGTTTGTCTGTCTGTCTGCCTGGATGTATCGACACCTGCAGCCTAAACTGTCGGGCCGATATTCTTCAAACTTTGTACAAACTATTTTTAGGGAAACATGCCCGGACGTTTTTTTTATCTAGGAAAACAACGGTACCTACCATATAAACCGTGCTCTTGCTGGTATAGTTCACATTAGCATTTTGTCAAAAAAGTTATGTAAGCTGAGCTAGAAAAATCTTTAAATTGCGTAATGACAAGGTGCTTTTTGCTGGACGTCATCTGACGAGCCCACAAAGCTAGCACCGGGCGAAACGTAATGTTTTCTTGGACTATAGGCCGCTAAACGCATTAGTTTTGAATAATAATTCAGAAAAATCCACTTAAAATAAACTTCTACTTGGTTTATTATTCTTAATATAAAAAATAAACTTTTTAAATTAATTTTCTTATTAGTATATAGAATTTGTATCATTATTTATTTTCTTTTTTTTTTTGAAAAACCGCCAATTATAATTTTTTTGAAAAAAAATACCTTCTACCAATTTTTATGAAATTTCACGTAGTTAAATTTTTACCGAAAATGATGTTTTTCATATAATTGTTTTTTATTCCATTATCTTTTTTTATTCCATAATTACATATGTTTTTAAACTGATCAATGATCACTCATAATATTATTGTAATACTTGTCCACTGTTTCTCTGAATTTTTTAGATGTGCCACATCTTGATGGAACCACAAGTGCCGTAGTGAGAGTGTTTGCATTGCATATACATTTCTATAGTATTTTATGCTGAATAATCACCGCCATGGTCATCTTAAGAAACTTGTGAATAACACAATTTTAGGTTCGTGCATTTACTAACGGGTGATTTTTTAGCTGGTTTGGTTTTGGCAACACTGGTTTTGACAGCTGACGTGTGTTTAGTACCTTGAGTCACTGTCAAACAGCTTCAGTTTGGTTTGCAATTTAACCATGGATCGTCTTACAAATGAACAACGCTTGCAAATTATTGAATTTTACTATCAAAATTCGTGCTCGGTTCGAAATGTTCATCGCGCTCTGCTTCCATTTTATGATCGGCATTCTCGACATTCTGAGCAGTCTATTCGGAAGATTGTGACCAAATTTCGCACCAAATTTACTTTGTTGGACATTAAACCACCAACACGTTTACGTACTGTGCGTAGTGCAGAAAATATTGCGGCCGTATCAGCTAGTGTGACAGAAGACCGCGAAATGTCGATTCGGCGCCGTTCCCAGCAGTTAGGCCTTTGTTACAGCACTACGTGGAAAATTTTGCGGAAGGATTTGGGCGTAAAGCCTTTTAAGATACAGCTGGTGCAAGAACTAAAGCCAGCCGACCTACCACAACGCCGAATTTTTGGTGAATGGGCTCTTGGAAAGCTGGCCGAGGATCCGCTTTTTTATCGAAAAATTGTGTTCAGCGATGAGGCTCATTTTTGGTTGAATGGGTACGTAAATAAGCAAAATTGGCGCATTTGGAGTGAAGATCAGCCAGAAGCATTGCAACAGCTACCAATGCATCCCGAAAAAGCCACTGTTTGGTGCGGTTTATGGGCCGGCGGCATTATTGGGCCATATTTCTTCAAAGATGATGCGAATCGCAGCGTTACTGTCAATGGTGAACGCTACCGAGCGATGATAACAAACTTTTTTTTGCCCGAAATGGAAGTTCTTGACTTGCATGATATGTGGTTTCAACAAGACGGTGCCACATGCCACACAGCACGCGAAACAATGGCGCAATTGCGAGGCGAGTTTGGTGAACAGTTAATTTCACGTTTCGGGCCGGTCAATTGGCCGCCTAGATCGTGCGATTTGACACCATTAGACTATTTTTTGTGGGGGTATGTCAAAGCTAATGTCTATTGGGACAAGCCCGCTTCGATTGACGCACTGGAAGCCAACATCCATGCATTCATTCGTGAGATACCGGCCGATATGTGTGAAAGAGTATGCCAAAGTTGGACTCAGCGGATGGGCTACCTGAGACGCAGCCGCGGTCAACATTTGCATGAAATTATCTTTAAACATTAAATTGCAAGGTTCAAACTATCGATTCAAATAAATATTTCATTCATTTAAAAAGTTCTAAACCTCTTAAAAAATCACCCGTTAGTTGTCTATTCTGTAACTCTGACAACAATCGTAAGCATAGCTATATGAATTTTGTTTTGTTTGCGACTCTTGTCAAGGAAATATGGATTTTAGAACCAATATAATACATTATATGTTATCAATTTGTTTTGTTGACGACTATTGTTAAGGTAACAGAATAGACACTTAGTACATGTAAGAACCTCCAAATGTGCGGTTCACAACTTTCTTTGGATGGCGCTGCTCCATGGTTGTACTATAGAAATTTATATACAATGGTGTTTGTTTTAAAAAGATGGTAGTCTTTTTTTAATACGGTTTTTTTTTTATTTAAGAAGATTTTCTTATTATTTTATAAAAAAAAGTGCATGTATGTACCTCCTACACATCTTGTATAAAAGCAAATGTTCGTAGAGTAGAATGATTTGATTTATATTACTTTTCTCCAAAACAGATCTCGGCATTTCCTTATCCAATAGATGGATTTTGCATTTTATTTAAAAATGTTTAAAAATGTATTTTTACTTCATATAAAATAGAGTAAAATGTGCAGTGCATGAACTACAAAATCAGCAATTAAATTTTCTTAGTTAAATTCGAAACAATAAGAAAAACCATATATAGGTATAAATTTGTTTATTAAAATAGAACCACATCTCTTACATTTGGTTTTGTTTATTATTAATTTAATTTAAGCGTATCAATCATGCGTATGTATGTATTTTATTTCTAATTTATATTTATTACCAGAATCCTTATTTTAAAGCTTAGCTTTGGGATTAAGGCGAAAAGTAATGATCTTTGCACATGATTTCCCTCATACAACATTTTGGGAATGGAGCTTCTGGTTGCAATACTTTTCCTTCCACACATCCATCACGCATTTTTTGTGAGACACATTTCATTATCGAAGTATCCCCATTGTCATAGCAGATTACCAAAGCACATTCACCATTGTGTTTTTTCGACACTTGTCCTGTTTCAAGAACCATACCCTCACCAAAATGACATTTTCCAGGATGTTCTAAAACAACAACAAAAGAAATAAAATTGAAATGGTGATCAATTTTTATTCTTACCAGGATGCCTGAATACACCTCCTGTAACTCTGGCATTAACTGATGCAGACAATACCGCCAACAAAATTGAAACGATGATAATTGAATTCATAATGAATTGATATTTTTTAGCTGTAATAAAAAAAAATTCGAACAATTAGTTTAAATAAAAGGGCTGGCAATTATAAAGTAGAGTTGCATTATAAAGGATTTGCATTCACCGTGATGGGTCATGTTCTGATTTTAAGTTATTTGATATTTCCAATAAATTCAGCAATAAATTTATTGACACGTTTTTACAATATCAAAATAAATTTAAGTACAGTATTAAGGATAACAAAAAAAATAATGTCCATGTCCGGACAAAAATTAAGGTTCGTTGACATAAAACTAAAAGCGAAATCGTTGGGTCTCAAATTAAAACACAGAATGCTTAAAAAAAAACTTAAATCGTATTAAGTGACCCAGAAAATGTGATTTACTCTTATGACTCATAATTTTTTTGAATGTAAAATATTATTTATGATCCATAAAATGACATGTAACAACTTCAACACTTTACTTGATCTCCGAAGGCGACAAAATGTATTAAATATTCTTGACGATTGTAAAATGCCTTTTAATCTTTAATATAAAAGAAATATATTCAAGGTATATTATTCACCCTAAGAGGCTGAAATTAATGTATTTATTGACCTTCTAGTATCACATTCCTTTGGATTCTTGATTAAGTATTGAACCTGATTCTCAAGAGAGGATTTTAAGTCGTAAGTTCACATGATGTCAATTCAGCCTTGTCAATTTTTTTTTATTTGGAAAAAACAGAAAGGTTCAAGAATCAAGATGCATGCATTGCATATGCATATAATGTCCGTCTGTATATGTATGTACTTGTGATATAAAATAAATTCAAACTGCTGATTCAAACTATCTGGATTTTTTTTTAGTTTAAAAGATAAACGTTGAATTCCTTTATTATGAATACAAATCTGACATTACATTATATGTAAATATGTACATATGTAAAAATAAAAGGAATTTCTTGATGGCAAGATTTTAATTTGTTTTAAATCAAAAGCTTTTTATTTGACAGATCGAAATCGAAACAGAGACAAAAAAATTATTTGACTTATTACTTATTATCAGAAATAAAATTTTCCAGTTGATAGGGTTTTATATACATAGTTCAACTTTAAGATGCAAGTTATCAAAACATTTTGTGAAACGTACACGTACATATGTATGTGTCTGTATTGATATGTCCATTATAAAGATTTCAAAACACCAGTTTGAAACATTTCTTGAATTTAATTACTAGAAGTTGTTGCAGTTACCCAAGCAGGCAAAGTGTGACTGATGAAACTTAGTTATTATTCGTAATTACATACATATGTACATTAACATTTTATTATATTAAATGCGAACGAAATTCAACATTAAATCAATAAAACGTGATCTTAGTTACATAAATTTTGAAACATGTGCAGTTTATGTTCATAAGCTGAGATAATAAGATGAAAATCAACCGAATTAGTAGATCAATATTCAAAAATGAATTTAACTTTTAACAATTTGTGATACTGACAGCGATAAGTATATATACATTTAAGTATGTATTTATAATTTGGGTTTAAATATGTATATCAAATCACAGGATCAACATTTCTTCCTTTAATCAGCTAAATCGTTTTAATAATTAAAATTTACTATTTGAATATTGAATAATTAAAATGTACAAACTTTTAAATTTGGAGATCACTTTGATACTTAAAACACTTTCTATTTTACTCTATATTGGAGATTTTTATATATTTGAAACGCTATCAGTAAGCAACTTTGCAAAACTAATACTCCTTATAGACAAAATTCGCTCTTTTAAACAATCTTTAAATGGTAAAAAATATTAACAATAACTCGATCCACGTCAGTAAACCTGACCACAAGATACCGGGTATAAATCCACCTTAATTTTGGAATGCTATAGAACTGTGACGTCAATTATCTCGTTCTAAGCTTACCTTTATGAATAAAATTTACTTAAATTTGAGTATAACGTAAGCATACGGGTCCAAAAAAAAAAAACTTCAGTCCTGTAGAATACCTGATAATAGCTATAGCTGATATAGCAAGCCAACTCATCTTATTTAGCTGATCTGGTTTATTAATCTTAAACGAAACTCGATGTTTTGGTTAGGGGCGGAATGCGGATGGATGGCAAAAGCTTTTATATTAAAGCTTCTAATATTTATAAGTGAGCCACCGAAAGGTGCGCGGAGCGGTCAGCTTGAGTGGCGTTAGCGGTGTGTCACTAAATTAGATTGATAATTTACTATCGAGATCGACTGGTTTTTTGAAATTCATTTGCATATGTAGATATTTTGTTGTTTTAAGTTGATTGCTCCATCACAATGAATAAATTAGGGTGGCTGGAAATTCCTGTTGAGTCTGTAGTTTGCGATGGCATTTAGGGGTGCAAATATTCGATTTTTTATTGCTGAATCATATTAAAAAACATTCCTTATATAAAAGGTTTTTGTATGTCAGAGCTCAGAAAAGTTTTGTGAACTTTGTCGTTTTTGTCTTAGCTATGAATATTTTTGGAAATTTCATGTGTTTACCTTTTTAATATTCGTATTTATGCCTACGTAAATACTTGCTTAAATATAGTGAACACAAAAATTAAATGTAAACCTTTTTGACACTAGATTATTCTCAACCAAGCCTCGAACGCCGCCGATAATATTTAATATTTTTGTCAAAGTACAAAAGAGTTTTTAATAATTTCAAAAGCAATGGAGTAATAAAAATTGAACCCTCACTCAAAGAAAAGAACTATTACTATATTCTATCCCTGTTTTATGGTTGAAACTAAAAATGTTTTCATTGATTGTTTGTCCAATATCCACATGCCCAATATATACATGAGCCTTACGATAAAAAAGATACGTGTATAGGTATTTAATGACATGAAAGGAAAGCCATGCATGCATACGCCAACCGCAATAAAGCCAGAAACAATTAGACAAAAATAGAACTGGCTGGATTGAGTCTTATGATTAAAACCCCGAGAATTATATTAACCCCGAATATATTAGTTTTTAGCCAAATATACTTTAGTCTTGTCCTCTTTTATGGAACAGGAATAAAAATAATTGGTGTGAAGGCAAGTGAGAAGCTTAAAATTCAAAAAAAGGGCTTTAACAAAAAAATACTTTATTTTTATTACCAAGCAAAACAATTTTTAATTCAGTGAAATAATAAAACTATCTAACAAACCAATAGAGTGTGGCTGGACGGTATTTAAAACTCTATATTTATTAAAATATTTATGTATTTACTGACATCATGTTGGCAAACGCAATAAAGGCTGCCAAGGAAGAAAATGAAATCGTTGAAACACTTGCTCAAAGTAGGAAACTAAATTCAACACTCTACATCCTCCTTAACTTGACACTGCAAGGATTTGTCAGCAAACGGATTGATCAGAAATGTTTAAGATTCTTCATGAGAAATTCTGATGCCTAGTTTCAGGGCACCATGGTATTCTTCACAATCATCGTTAGACTTCCCGACATGTCTATTCAAATCTCCTCCCACAAACAAAAGTTCGTCCTTTAAAATATTCTTAAGAAGGTCTTGGAAATCTTTACTATATATATATAGAAATATACAAGATGCAACCAAGTATCTTTACCGTCAGTAAGATACCGCGCAAAATCGTATCGTCACCTCCATGTGGTGCCCGCTGGATAGCCGAAAGGTGAACTAACGACGAACGTGGATCCACTGGATCCAGAGCTGTGTCACCTGAGTTATCTTTTCAGGAACTAGGAGAAAAATATCACTCTGAATGTACCAGCTCAACATTAAATCCAAGAGCGTCTGACACAAATTGTGCGGCACACTGGTCAGCGTCTGATCCCAGAGGGACGGCTGAATATAAAACTGTGAATAGAATTAACTGAACTATTTATAGCAAAAAGCAAAGTTAAACATGTATTTATGGCAATGAACAAAACAAACAGATTAAATACCCCAGGTGGCACTCCAGCAAAACTGGAAAATCCACTCTCTAATGAGATCGGTCCTACGGATTCTGGGGAGGACCAATTACTGCATATAAAATTTGATAGGAGTACAAGAACACCGAAAACTCCGCTAAAAACGCTAAGGGTTAATTCACCTTTAACTCAGACAACTACAAATGATGTAATAATCATTAACGAAAATGGAACCAATGACTATGAAAAGATCGACAAAATCGACGATATAGATCAAGAGAGTTCTAGAGAAAAGTGCCAAGTTGAATCCAAACACTACTTTGATGAATGGCAAATAGAAATAAAAGCTAGAAAAAAACTTGAAGTTTGAGTTCAGAATCTTCAACAACAGGTCAAAAAACTCGAAGAGAAAATTTCCTTGCTAGACGAGGAAAAGTCGGAGTCTACAATACAGACAAATGCAAACAAATCTGCAACTGTATATCAAACTGATGAAGAAG
Source organism: Baccha elongata (assembly GCA_951217065.1). Taxonomy (NCBI): domain Eukaryota; kingdom Metazoa; phylum Arthropoda; class Insecta; order Diptera; family Syrphidae; genus Baccha; species Baccha elongata. Next base: position 64,997,277 of record OX578274.1, read on the forward strand.
AACTTTTGATTGAAACCGAAAGTAAAAGAAAGAGGCGTAATGCTAAAAAAAGAAAAGCGGAAGGTAGCCCTGAGATTGATCCCATTAATCACAAAAGTTCTCCAACCGAAAATAAAAAACAATTGAGTACATTAAAACAAAAAGTAAAAGATGTGCCAGCTAATGTGCGAGCAGAATCTAACTCTAGAGGCAATAAAAAAGCATTGCCACCTCCAATTATGATCTCTGGATTGCCAATATTTGGAAATTTGAAGAAAATAATTGAGAATGTAACAAAAAAAGAGTGTAAATACACATCTTACAATAAAAACAATTGGAAAGTCACTGTCGAAGACGCCGATGAGTATAGATCTGTCACTGAAGAACTAAGCAAGCACGAATTTCAGTGGCACTCGTACGAGAACAAAGCTACAAGAGCCGTAAAAGTAGTGGCCAGAGGCCTCCATTCTTCATGCTGTGCTGAAGAAATAGTTGAGGACCTTGTTCAAAAAGGCTTTCAAGCAGTTGATGCAGTCAATCTTTTTAAGAATGAAACAACGAAAGACTCCTCTGGGGAAACCAAGACAAGAAAAAGATCTCTTCCTTTATTCATGCTCACTTTTGACAACAAAGAAAGTCTCGAAAAGATCTATAATATTAGATCGATTATGGGCATAATTGTTAAAATTGAACCTTTGCGAAAGCCGAAGATTGTTCCACAATGCAAACGTTGCCAGGCGTTTGGTCACACTCAAAAATACTGCAACCATGAGTTTGCTTGTGTAAAGTGTGGAGGAAAACATGCAACGAAAAGCTGTACAGTGAGCAAAGAAGTTAAAGCAAAATGTGTGAACTGCCAAGGTAATCACCCTGCTAGTTATAGAGGATGTCCTGTTGCTAAAAAATTCCAAGAATATAAAGGCAGTAATTTAAGAAAAAACACGTCTGCTGGAAAAAAACTTAGGAACGCAGAAAAAGTAAAAATAGCTGTGGAAAATAAAACTAAGAGAGAGCCCTCTAAGGAAGTTACCCAAAGCAGAACTGTTGAAAAAACATACTCGACTATAGTAAAAAATGCACGGAAAAATGAAGAAACTTCCGTAAAAGAAATGCTGCAACTTATTCTCAAAAGGATCGACCAACAGGATTTAACCATCAAACAGCTAAGCGAAGAAGTCGCTCTTAAAAAACAATGATGGACAGAACACTTAAAATTGCTACTTGGAATGCAAACGGCCTTTTGCAACATGCATCCGAATTAAACATCATTTTAGACGTAGAGAATGTAGACATTTGTCTCGTGTCTGAAACACACTTTGCCACTGGACAAAGTTTTGAGAACAAAATGCCAAACTATACGTGCTATCACGCTCCGCATCCAGCTGACAAAGCAAGAGGAGGATAATAAATGAAAATATGCAAGTGGCAACAATCAGTATAGGCATGAAAAAGAAAGAGTTTAAAATAGCTGCAATATACTGTCCACCGAGGCGCTCTCCAACAGAAGAAGAATATAAAGAACTCCTTAATTCGCTTGGAAATAACTTTATTGTTGGTGGTGACTTCAATGCTAAACATACCCAAGGGGGATCTAGGCTCATAAATACAAAAGGTAAACGACTTTATCTAGCAGGTCGCAAACACAAATGTGAATTCTTTTCCTCTGGAACGCCAACTTACTGGCCATCTGATCCTAACGAAATACCAGACCTTATAGACTTTTTCGTGGCCAAAGTTATAAAGCGAAATCATGTAAGTGTTGTAGATAGTTACGATCTTTCATCAGATCATACTCCAGCTATTTTATCACTGAGTGAAGTAGAAATAAAAGAAAAAAGTAATCCAAAGCTCGTGAATAAAAGAACAAATTGGGAGGAATTTAAAGTAAAACTGGAAAGTTTTATTGACCTTAGATCCCCAATGGAAACTAGTGAACAAATTGACCACGAAGTTGAACAATTTATTGCTGATGTGCAACAGGCTGCAGAAGAAAGCACGCCAACTATTTTGAACAGAAGAGAAACAGAAATAAAATACCCTGTAGAAATAACAGAGTTAATATTGGAAAAAAGAAGGGCTCGAAGAAAATGGCAAACTTCGAGATTTCCGGGCGATAAGAGAGTATTTAATCGACTAAATAACGAATTGAAAAAAAGAATCTATGAATTCAAAAATGATTCACTTAGCAGTTTTCTTGAAAGTTTGACGACGGATGCTTCTACTGATTACTCACTGTGGAAAGCTACCAAACGTCTGAATAGACCGCAACAACAAAATTCGCCCATCAAAGCACAAGACGGAAAATGGACTGCAAATCCGAAACAAAAAGCTGACCTCTTCGCAGATCATCTCTCGAATGTCTTTAAGCCGTTTCCACAAAGTGCAGGGGCAAATAACTTACAATTTGTTAATAAAAATGATGACTTAGAAATTCCCTTAGTAAGGCTCAAAGAAGTAAAAAGCATGTGCCATCACAAGTTATCAAATAAAAAATCACCCGGTTTTGATCTAATTACGGCTCAGGTCTTGAAAGAAATGCCAACAATAGCCTTCAAAAAATTCCAATACATAATAAATGCATGCCTTAAGCTCCGTTATGTTCCACATCATTGGAAAATTGCAGAAGTCATTGTTATACCAAAGCAAGGTAAGCCACCAACCGAAGTTACATCTTACAGACCAATATCGCTTATACCAATTATGGCAAAAGTTTTCGAAAAACTGCTTTTAAATAGACTAAGCAAAATAATAGAAGAACGAAAACTAATACCAAATCATCAGTTTGGATTTAGAAACAAACATTCCACGATAGACCAAGTACATCGAATTACGGATGTTGTTGAAAAAGCACTTGAAGAAAAACAAGTATGTTCCGCTCTATTTCTAGATGTTGCTCAAGCCTTTGACAAGGTTTGGCATTTGGGGCTCGAGTACAAACTGCACAGGGACCTTCCCAGGCAGTTCTATGAAATACTCAAATCATATATTACCAACCGACTTTTTAGAGTACGGTACGAGCAAGAGTATTCGGAACTTAAGAAAATCGAAGCCGGCGTACCACAAGGAAGTGTCTTAGGACCAACCCTGTATTTGTTGTATACAAGGGATATTCCAGTGGACAACAATGCGATAATGGCCACTTTTGCAGATGATACTGCGATATTAGTGTCAGATAAATGCGTTGTAAAGGCAACAGAAAAACTGCAATATGAGTCGACAAGATAAGAGAATGGACGCAACAGTGGCGTATCAGACTCAATGAAACAAAATCAACGCATATAAACTTTACTAATAAAAAGATTAATAATGTTCCACTTTTCATTAATAGTAAAGTAGTACCTTACTCCAATACGGCCAAATACCTTGGGATGACTTTGGATGCAAAGCTAAAATGGAAAGAGCACATCAAGAAAAAAAGGGAAGAACTTAACTTAAAATATAGAAAAATGTACTGGTTACTGGGAAAAACCTCTGCCCTATCAATTGAAAACAAATTAATGTTGTATAAGCAGGTATTAAAACCTGTTTGGACGTATGGCATCCAACTTTGGTCCTTCGTGGAATAGTAAACGCCCCTTGGTATATAAGAAACAGCGATTTACATCGTGACCTTCAAGTAGAAATGGTTACAGAAGTAATTAGAAAACACGCTGTATCACACAATCAGCGACTGCTTAGTCACACTAACTCCGAAATGGAGACAGTCTTAAATGTACGTACCAATGTTCGGAGACTAAGAAGAACCAAGCCTCATGAGCTGATGGTCTAAAAGCGATGGGAAAGTATTAAATCATCAAACTTATCAAAATGTGAACTAAAAATTGAGAAACTAAAATCATTTGTCGATCTTTTATAGATTGGTCATGATTCTAGGTGGTTTTAGTGCGGTAAAAGTCCCACACTACTTGATACCGAATATTATCAAGTGTCTTTTGAAGATTTCCACCTACCGAAAGAAAAAAAAAAAAAAAAAAGTAAGATACCGATTCCGTTCTTACCTTGTTCTAATCCATGTTTTTTGGACGCACACGATCTCCTATATCTTAATCATCTCTTCACATTATATCTCTTTCAAAGTTTTAATTCGCCCCTCTCAGATTTGACAAATCATTTTTTATATACACATATATTGGAAATAGGTTTGAAGAAGATTCTAACGGAGAAAAACTTTAGAAATAGATTTTTTTACGGATCTACGAACTTAGTTTATTTAAAAAAAATTTAAATGAAATTAATTGCGAATCAAATAAAAATCTAAAATTATAATTAAAAACTTCAAATAAATTCCTCAATTTATCTTTGGTTGGTTGGTTTATATTGTTTGTGTTTCCATATACATATATGTACCTACTCATTTCAAGACCCATATGCCGCCTATCAGACACAAGCAGAGCAATTTGGGTCGAATAACTCAGAATTGCAACTCGAGTGATTCGAGTGAAGTTAAATTCTCAGCGCTGTTCGATGACGAGATCATGCTTTTTATCACTATTTAGCATTTGGTTGAAGTTGCTAAACGATCTCTGCACCTCTTTGAACTCACGCCCATCATGCTGTTCATGCATTTCTTCTCCCTATAAGTATGTGGTTCTCAAACTTAAACACTTGTGAGGTAGATAGGAAACTGTAGCCGCAGTACGACAAAAATAGAACTAATGCAATCATTCAAAAAGACAGGAAGTCAGTATCGACGTTGGTAGGTGTTTTAACTGGCCATAACATGCTAAGACGAGGAAGAACATGAGGATATAACCCACTACCTCTGTCACTGCCCCAGTCTCTGCCATCTAAGAAATAAAACTCTGGGGAAATACTTCTTCGAAAGCATCAAAGAACTATCAGAGTGCCCAAAATCAAATCTATATATGTAGATTCGCAAGGAATCTATATAGATTATACTAAGGAACTAAATATGGACTACGAGTATGGTAAGAGGAGGAATTGGTAAACCATCAAATGGGCATCACAATGGGTCTACATTGACCTAAGTGCGCTGGGGCTGAACTATTGGCTCTCCTACAGCAACCCGCAAACCTAACCTAACCATGTGGTTCTCATCTCTATAATCTCTTCTTCTATAAAGAAACAGCTCACGGAATCAATACAAAATCCAGACACTAATATCTCAAATTACATAATTCCAAACTAAAAAATCCTGAATTTGGGTATGCAAAGTTTTCAAAATTTGAAACGAAAAATTAATAAATACCGAATGAATTCCGAATATTTTGCTATCGGGAAATTATAATTTGGGATTTTATAGTTTAGAATTTTGTTATTCGGGATTTTGTAATTTGGTATTCTGTAATTAGATAGTGTTGCATTTTTGGCATTTGGATTTAAGTTTTCTTTGCTTCAAGAGATGTGACACGGGGCACAATTGTATCCATGAATAAAACATTGGCTCAAGCACCAGCTTTAATTTATTTTCAGCCAGTTTTGTTCTCTGGAGACTTCTGTCAATTCTTGTTCTTGTCCGTAACATGAAGAGAAACCATAGCAGACGAAGATAATGCACAATGGAAGAAATCAAATAGGTATATTTATACCTATGCTAAAAAGAACAAAATGCTACTCAGTGAGGGCATTAAACCCATTGCACCAGTACCATTGCTACTCAGCTAAATTTGTGAACAAAGTGGTTTCTGACAAAACACAATTTTCAATTTCAATTTCATGTCCTGTACAATGTACATACACCCAAAGTTATAACACCAGCAGCGCTGAGATGAGAATCAAGGAAGAATAATTACTCTTTTCAATCGCTGTTTTTTGGACTAAGATGGCAGTAAAAGAGCAATTACTCTCGCCCCTCTAGAAAGTAAAGTGTAGCTTCCCTATATATAACACAATTATCATCTTGGTTCTAATCTGTAGGACGTGGACATTATTGAAGTTAGGTAGATGAAAACGGTTTAGGCATGGTTTGATAAAAAAAAAACACCGGGTGATTTTTGGTCCTGTCTGCATAAATAGGGAATTGAGAAGAAGATACAACAACGAAATGTAAAGTGACACCGACATTGTTACAAAAGTGAAAAGCCATCGACTAAGGTGGCTGGATCAGCGAATGCACACTAAATGCTCTGGCCTTGAAAGTCTTCAAATCTAACTCTAACTCCGTTGGACGACGCAGTATCATGCCCCCATTTATTTCGAAGTTTCTTAAAGTAGATTGAAGTATAGTGTCAGTAATAAAATCAACTGAATCTGATTAGGAAAGTAGTAGTCGTCGTAAAAAGAGTTTGCTTAAATGTTAAAGTCATAAATAAAAATATTATATAGAATAGGATCAAGAACGGACCATTCAGGTATGCCAGCACCAGCATTAACATTATAAGTTTTACAAAACCGGTGGTTAATTTTTTTATCATCATTTCAGGTTTCAACATCAATGCAACACCAGTTATGTTTCCTTCTCTAAAATAATATATCTTGCCATTCAGCGCACCTGATGAATTGATGAACTATGGAAGCAGGAAGGCTCCAAATCCAAAATATTCAGACTACTGAATGTGAAATATATCCACATGCGACGTTATTTTGTTTACTTACAATAATAACCAATTTAATTTGCTTATAATTGCATTGCATATTTGCAATTTTTCTAGGATTTAATCAAACCTGATATTATAATGATAGAGAAGCCTAAAAAAGTAGGTTCCATCATGCTGTCCGTCGGACAGTCTGTCTGTGCGGATGTGCGGATGTGCGGATGTTCGGTTGGATGTTCACGGAGCCTAAACGATTGGATGGATTTTCTTCAAACTTCGTGTGTAGTACTTTTCAGTGATTTCCTAAATATGGGGTACGTGATATTTTTAGTAGTTATAATAGAACTACATAATGGAGATTTGGTGTTAACGGTTTTTAACAAATTTGGTCATAAATTGTTAACGCCTTACCCGATTTTTTTAAAATTTAGTATATTAAAAAATACGTTTATTCCCTAGAGGAATAAACGTACAAAATTTCATTTCTGTACCACAATAAGGAACAAAATTAGAAAAAAATACATATCGTATAGGGGGCGGTTCATTCTGTCATAGAGCACACGCCACACACACACAATTTTAAAGCTCTAGCTCGATTTAGAGCTATGTTGAAAATTGATACATATCTACTTTCAAGTTTCAACGAATTCCTCGTATTTTTGATCGAATTTCGTTGCGCTAAGGCTTTCGTTTATTTTGCTGAACTTTCGACCTATAGTCAAACACTATTGAGGACCTTGCTCCAAAAAGGAGGCAAGTCCAAATTAATAGCCTTACGGCGAAAAAATTCTAGAAAGTACATAACTTATTTATTGAACTTTAAATTTGAATAAAATATTGAAAATTTATGGCATATCATTTTAAAACATAAGCCAATATTTTATTTTTTTTTTTCACGAAATAAATTTTGGGTTTGCCTTTGTTTTTCTGCAAGGTCCTCAATTATATACAGTAGGTTGCATTGAATTAACTATCGCTAATTTAAATGCTAAACAATCTTTCAAATGAGACTTTTTGTATCGAAATTTTGTTTGTGTGAAGAAAATATTGATTTAAAAATATGTAGCCCAGTAAGAAAAACAAAAAATTGTCAAAAAAACGTGATATGTACGTGATATTTTTAGTAGTTATAATAGAACTACATAATGGAGATTTGGTGTTAACGGTTTTTAACAAATTTGGTCATAAATTGTTAACGACTTACCCGATTTTTTTAAAATTTAGTATATTATTTGATGTTTATATTCAACACAAGATGGCATTTAAAGTTTTTGGCTAAATAGTCATTTAAAGATCGCTATCATACAACTTCACATCACATTTAGGCCACTTTTCACTTTTCCAACATAATTCAGCAAATTAAATTTTCCTTAAATAATAAAGTTTGTGCGACCCAGCCGTGCATTTTTTTTGAAATACTAACTTTACTTATACAGGGTGATTCGCTAAGGTGTGCCAAAAAAATGGAGCTAGTTGGTTGGGTCGAGACAAGAAAAAAATCGTATGGGGGGGGGTCTATTTCCCCCCTTTTATGCGGGAGGGGAAATTTTTTTAAAAATTGACTTAAAACAGAAAACAAATTATTTAAAAAAATACGGTACGACCTACAAATGCCATGATATTCCTTTTTGGAAAGCCAAAAAAAATGGCCTGAGGATATCACTCTAAAAATAAACATCAATAAAGTTTAAAATATATACGTATTTAGGGAAGAACTCCTACTGTTTTAACTAACTTAGAAAACGTAATCTTAGAATATCATAACTGGACGTCTGGACTTATTTAAATTTCTTTTTTTACTGTACCATATGCCTATATGTTGAGGTATTACTTTATTAATACATAACATAAAAATAATATGAAAATTTAATAAAACGAACAAATGGGGTCCACATTTATCTAATTAATTGTTATCCAATCTGCTGTTAAAATCTTAAAACCATCTTCATAATCATATACTGTTACAAAATATTCATATAAAACATCAAAGCAATAATAAGATTTGTAAAACAAGTAAAAATTAATCTAATAGACTAATTTGTAATTATCACTGTTATATTTCCACCTAATTTGATTAAGCCATTACTATTTAAATTTTCGTTTCTTTTTTTTTTTTTAAAGTAAACAAAAACATTAATAACAAATATCCTAACCTTGTTTTGTGATATTAATAATAATAACAAGATTTAATGGCGTTCTGATAAAAATAATGGAATTTTTAACACTGCCCGAAAATATATAGAATAATTTGATTAGTTTTATTCATACATACATTGGCATAACTATCAATTTTGTTTACTATTTTTAATTAAGATATATAAGAGTCAATGACCAGTGATTATTGACGTAAGTCACACATTTTGAATGAGTCATCAAACGGCTCCAACAATCCGCCAAATATTACAACTTGTGATGTTTACAATTATTAATCAATAAATTTAATAGTTATGTTTATAAATGCAAATCAACACGAATGATTCAAAATTACCATGAATCCAAATATACCTACTGACTTACGGTGAGATTTTGCATGACACCAAACACATGTACATTTGTATATGCATGCATGTATATGTATTTAAAAATCTTTAATACTAAAAACGTGACTATGCTCTTCTCATCATCCGCATTCCATATCATTTAAAAATGAAATGTCATATTTTAAGTTTCGTTAACAAAAACAAAAATAAAGGCACGACTGGGTCGCACAAACTTGCAAGTTACTTTCGTGTTTACTACTGGAAAATTCTTGTGACCAGTTTTTTTTATAAAAAAAGATTTTCAGCATTTTATGTTTTGAAATATTTGTCTTTTAAAAAAATCTTTTATAATCAAATGTATGGAATAAGAAAAGGTTCCTATGAAAGATATAGTTTTCGGTAAAAGTATAATTCCATGAAATGTTATCAAAGTTTATAGTATTTTTTAAGAGAAAATTAAATTTATCGGTTTTGGCAAAAAAAAATCATTTTTCAAAAATTACTTTTTATCAATTTTTTTTTTTTTGCAATTTTACTTCAGTTTAGCAGTAGTTTTTGAATATTAAATTTCGTTACAATCGGTCTAGCCGTTCAAAATATGGTCGGAGTAATAAAAAACGATTCTATATGGCAGGTACCGTTAATAAGCTGAAAAATTTTTCAGACGAGTCATCACAATTGGTAACAAATCACCCATGTTTTACTGCGCTGCAGTCAAACAATTTTGTCCTCCCAATACCATTTTCCCTAGCGGAATAAACGTACAAAATTTCATTTCTGTACCACAATAAGGAACAAAATTAGAAAAAAATACATATCGTATAGGGGGCGGTTCATTCTGTCATAGAGCACACGCCACACACACACAATTTTAAAGCTCTAGCTCGATTTAGAGCTATGTTGAAAGTTGATACATATCTACTTTCAAGTTTCAACGAATTCCTCGTATTTTTGATCGAATTTCGTTGCGCTAAGGCTTTCGTTTATTTTGCTGAACTTTCGACCTATAGTCAAACACTATTGAGGACCTTGCTCCAAAAAGGAGGCAAGTCCAAATTAATAGCCTTACGGCGAAAAAATTCTAGAAAGTACATAACTTATTTATTGAACTTTAAATTTGAATAAAATATTGATAATTTATGGCATATCATTTTAAAACATAAGTCAGTATTTTATTTTTTTTTTTTCACGAAATAAATTTTGGGTTTGCCTTTGTTTTTCTGCAAGGTCCTCAATTATATACAATAGGTTGCATTGAATTAACTATCGCTAATTTAAATGCTAAACAATCTTTCAAATGAGACTTTTTGTATCGAAGTTTTGTTTGTGTGAAGCAATTTTTTGTAAAATTTAATAAGCTATAAGTTTGTAGAACATTTTTTTTGTCTAAAGCTCACAATTTTTGAAATATAATTATATATAGCCGAAAAACCCATTTTTTGACATTTGAACCCAAAAAAACTGACCAAGCGTACATGGGAAAGTTTGGGGATATTTCACAGATTGTAAACCACATCAATACCAACCTGTTTATCAATATTCAGCCTTGTACAATCTTTTTCCTTGAAAAAAGCTATTCTTCCAGGGCTAGTAGTTTTCTTTTTTAAATCCTTAATTATTGTAATTGATCTTCATAATTATATTAACCACGTCTTTTTGTACATTTCGAGTATCTATAAAATAAAATTCATAGAATTTAAATTATAACTGAGAAGAATCGCCAATAGTATCTATCTAGGTATACTAATTAAAGTCCTTTTATTTTTTATGGTTTATTTTTTACTTTATTTTTAAAATTGCAAAACTAGTGCTTCGTTTAAATTAAAGCCCTTTTATTGCAAATCACGAAGTGTTTTTTTCCACTGGACTCAATCAGGTCTATTACGAACTAATTCTGGAAGTGTTTTGTTTTACGCAGCTAAAGTGAAACGAAATTTTCCGTCGTCTCCAAAAACACAACGAAATGTTAATTAAACAGTAACGGACAAATTTTTATGTAGAATTTCACCATTTGTAAAAAAAAAATATATTAGATTTCGCTGTGTCATTTTTGTATGGAGTTTTTCGTTTCACGTCAGCTGCGTACATTATAATGTTTTATTTTTATCTTCATTTTGTTAAGTTACGAATCCATAACATGCCTTATAGCAAGTTATAACAGCAGCGCTGGACGTTGAACTTGGAATTTAAATTTTTCTTGCGAATAAATGTAGTTAGTTTAAATATTTAAAGCATAAGGTAAGTTATGCATTTGCATAAAGAAAAATAAATGGTGTTTATCGAGGATCGGATTTTGAGGCGTTAAAAAATCTAAAAAATCAAGACCATGAAAAAGAAAAAAGAAGGCATTTTAAAATTTATTATAATTAAACTAATAGACGTTGTTCTTTATCATGAACACAATGTTTCAATTATATTTTCGAAATTTTGAACAACAAACGAATGCGGTTTTCCTTCAGAAGATTGTGTTAAATGAGCTTAATGTTTTTTCGACTATATTAGGATGAGAAAAACTAAAGAGAAGCATAAGAAGTAGAAACAAATATGAATTATGTGGTCACATCATCATATTGAGGTAGGCGGCTATTCATAAAACTTATTCATGCTGTTAGATATTAAATCAAACATTTCATTTTTACTCTGATTCCAAGAATAACCGTAGGTTAGGTACCTGTCAAATATTGGCTGCAACAATTTTGGAAATAAATTTTTGTGAGAAAGGACTTGTTTTAGGTTGAATTTTGTTCTCTCAAAAGATGGGCTATCATCGATATAATCTTTTTTTTCGTGGATGGATTGGTGAAAATTAAAAAAGTCTTCGAAATAAATACATATATTTTTGGGTCTTCGAAAAATTCCCTATTTTCAATTTTTTTATAATGTGCGCGTATTGAAGGGTTTTATAATGATTTAACACATGGGAGCAATAATTATTGCCATTTCGCAGCAATCACACACGCATGATTTTCATATTTTTAATCATAAACGCATACCTCTACGTATACCTAAATCATCCACAAGAGCAGGTACGACCGACCAAGTTGTGTCCTTTAATTTTTATCTTTTTATATTAACTTTTTATTAGACTTCAATTAACAAACATTTATCAAAAACAGTAAACAACTTTGAACTCTCAGCCTTATTTCAAACCGATGGTGATATTATGCTTTCGGAATTATGGATGCAGGTTATTAATCCAATAAATTAATGTGACGTCTGAGAATTCGAAATGCGTTAATAAGAGGGGCTCTGGTTTAAGTTGAACAATATTAAATATTACAATTTCATCTACAGAGTGTTATTGAAAAGAGGTAAACTGCAGTCTTGAGATACATTTTAAGCGTGCAGAACATCGTCTTCCGGTTAAAGTTGTTTTTAGTGCGCTTGTTAAAATTTCGATGTGTAGCTTTATGTTTTTATACTAAATATAGTTCTTAAATACAAAAACAAATAAATAGTTATATAAGTGAAAGTAAAATAATAAATATATAAATATTTATTTAAAGCTAAAGGTAAGAAAGATAGAAAAACTAATTTAGTTGTTTTTTTTATTGCAACAGGCTCCGTTTAATCTCCGATTTTTTAATTTATTATTTCCACTTATCCCTAGGCACATCAGTAGTCTTTTAATTACAATATAGTTGATTACTGTTGTTGTGTCAAAAAACAAGAACTTCGGATAAGAAAATCAATAAACTATATAAATGCAAATACAATTTGATTTTTTATTCGACTAAAACATATTTTGGTTAAATTCATTCACTAGGTTACACGAATTCCATCTTAAAAAACTAAAACTAAATCAAATATCCTTACCCGAAATTCTTGAATTTGAAAACACGAATGGGCGTTTCCATTAATTCGGGTGCAACATTTAGATACTTTTTTTTAATATAATAAAAACAATTTATGAAGTTTATATTTGAAGGGCTACATTTTATGCTGTTCTTTTTTATTTGTTTATAATAATTTAAATCGCTCGTACAAACAGCAATGAGAGCGGTTTAAAGTGCTACCGCGGCTGCAACGAAATTCGCCCATGTTTTCAGATCATAATCCAAAGAAAGCACTTTGTTAATTGCGAGGTTAATTGTGGATAATTTTTTATATATAACCTTCATATTTTGAAAAACGATAAAAGAATCAAACACAAAGTAATAAAAGATTATAGAAAATAACAATAAATAATGAATTTAAGCAATCGAGGGTGCAACATTACCACGGGTCATTATGGGCACTGAAATATGGGCACTGAAATATAAATAGCCCAGTTTATATTTTTAAGATCTCTAAGATTTGCGTATGCTCAGAAATATAAACACTATTTCTCAGTGAAATTGTACACTAATAAAAATTGTACACTAATTAAATAAATAATAATTACTATAATTTTGAAATAGGTGTCGAAAATCTTCTTGAACGGAATTGTCCAAATGATTAAAATTGCAAACAAATCGTTTCACATATCCACACTTTGACAGATTAACACTTTACACGTAAATACTATATAACAACATAATGTTATATGAGACGTTAAATTTCATCGATAATGGTGAGGGCTATTAGTCATCAAATTCAATGTCGTTTTTATTCGACTAATCAATGGGCTTACAAAAAATGCAAAAAAAACGCGGCTAGTAAGATCAAATATGTATATTAGCATTTGTCCTTTCGCAAGGCGACATGAGGCTACATTTAGATACTTGTACTCTAGGCCAATTTTTTTTCCTATTTTGTCAAAAGCAAGAAAGTTCGAGATTGAACTATAATAAGTAAGTAAGAACAAATTTCTCAGTGCTCATTCGAGCGAATGTTTAAGTTTCATTGTTTCATCATCCGAAATAATCGCCAAAATGCTCCTTATACGGTTTTTGTTTCTAAAACCATCATTTTGCATTTTTTTGTTTTATAAAATAAAATGCACGACTGGATCGGGCTTGCTCTTGTAGCAAGCTATGGGATTGGGAAAATTTAATTTTCTGAATTATGTTGAACGGCGGAAAAGTGGCCTAAATGTAAGATCAAGTTGCATTGTAGCTATATCAATAAATCAAGTATCAATAAATAGCAAGTTAAAATCACTGACAATATAACAGTCTTTACAACAATATTGTTATAAGATAAATTAATTATGATTAGCAGTTAAAGCAATAAAACTTAAAATTAGATTTAAATTTTAATATTTATTATTTCACTTCAACGAATGGAATTAGAATTACCTATTATACATTTAATATGATATTTTTAATTATTTTACCAATGGAAAGTCTCACTAAGGTTCGTCCAGTCGTCTGGCAGTCACATGTCAATCGAAAAACTGGGAAGACTACTTCGAGGTATTATGGGTTTTTGACATCTTCCAAGTATTTTTTATTATGCAAGAAATTATTATTTTTATCAATATTATGAATATGTACATATAAAGAAAAGAAGTAAAGTCATTCAATAGAGGGTATAACCAGTCGTCTGGCCGGCACGGAGGCGCCTGTGTTAACAGTCTTCTTTATTTTACAGTAGCTGGGTCCTATGTGGTCCGCTTCGCAGGTTCAAGTGATTCTAACTCTCTTTCTGATGTAGTCAATCCCGCTCACGCAACTTCGTAGCCAGTCGTCTGGCAGGCGCCTGTGTCAACCAGTCTTCTTATTTAACAGTACCTGGCTGGCGCGCTTAGCTAGTTCAAGGGATTTTATCCCCTTTTCTGTAGTCAATTCCGCTCACGCAACTTCGTTGCTCCGCTTATGTAGCTCATTTTTATGCGCTTAGTAGTCTAGTATCATGTTTATGGTAGTAGACGGAGAGCCAGCGACAAAAATACTAACGTCATTTTATAACGAAAATAATTAGCCTTAATCATTTCCCAACAATTGTGATATTCAGATTTCGGATTTTAAGGTATTGAAAAACCTAAAACCTAAGGCATTAAAAAAGGCAAATCATAGTCTCGAAAAGGCAAAAAAGGCATTTTAAAATTAATTATAAAAATATAAGATTTTTATTTTTATACACAATTTACCTATTTAAAAAAATTATGCTACTAGTAGTGTTGGCTAAACATCGTTAGTCTTTCGATAGTATCGATAGTTTCTTACTATAGAAACTATCGCCGATAGATAAAAACTATCGATGGATACTATCGAAGAGAAAAAAATAATTGTTAAAAATGAAAATTTAATAATATTTTTACTGCCATAATATGACATATTATACCGTCCTTAATCCCATTAGCCAATCGAAACAACACTTTTATAAAACACAAACTAAGCACTTTATAAGGCCAAGGAATTTTAAAATCACTTTAAGATTCGATTAAAAAACGTCTAAAGCCTTACTATACGAACTCAATTCTTAAATGCTCGAGGATATTAGATCCAAAATCCAAGATAAATATAGGCTTAAAAAAACACGAAGTTACTAAAAAACACCTATAGTCTGTCCACTAAAAATTGGCAGTACAGGGAAGATAGGGATGTTTGTCTCTCATTCGCACTTCTTTGCTTTCCATAAGGTTATCTTCTTTCAAAAGCTCTTACAGGGTTGCCGTAGTAAGCATTTTGAATTGGAAAAAACTGAAAAAATATGATGTAGGGTTACCTTTCTTCTTTTTTAATTAAAATTATTTTCTTAATTTTTATTTATAAAAATGAAATGAAATTTATCTTTTTCCACACCACCAAGAGGTAAGATAGAAAGCGCGTTTTTGAAGGGTATCCCCAGTAGGCCTAATCCCTTTTAAATAAAAAACAAACAAAAAATAAAGAATTTATTCATAAAGATTAATATAACAAGCAAAATAAATAAACAAGCATAACAAAAATAAATATAAATTCATCTATTAAATAAAAATATGTACATTTATATATAAGTAAAGGTATTTTAATCACTCTTTTTTTTCGGCGCTTAAGTCTTTCGATGTTTTTGAATCCATTATAAACCAGATGAAGGAGCACAACAGTAGCAAACTTCTCAAAAAATTTACGTTTTTAAAAAAAACGTACTTCACATTAATTTCAAAACACTAATCACAAAATAGATACACGAAACTACAATACCGACCGCCCGCGCGCTCTTAAAAATCTACGCAAATAAGAAAAAATATACACGAAATATCAACCGACCGACCGGCACGAGAAACTACGCAAATAAATTCTTTAAAGACAACAGCTTACCTACATTTTTGTAACTGCATTTTAAGATTTTCCCCACATAAAAAACACAAACATGATCAACAAAAACACTGCACGATAACACTTTTGTACTAGTAATATGCTCATCTCAATATCTCATTATCATTTCATCAATAAAAGGTATTTTTTAAGCTCTAAAATCAAAAGTTCCTCAACAGAAACTCAATATAAAAAAATACGAAACGAGTTACCAAATTGACAAAGGTATCTCTGTTCGAATGGATGTTAAAAGAGGGTTGAAATGCATTAGCCAATCAGTGCGTATTCAACTGTACGCTAGGCAGGTCGTTGTGAGATCTATGTCGGATGCGATCGAAAAATCATTGGCGGTATGGTGCACAAATAAGGCGCGCTACTGATTTTGAAAAAGCTTCCCCATAAGGCCTGTACTGCCAATTTATAGAGGACAAACTATAGACGCTCTAATACTTTCTTATTGGCATCAATCTACAAGTTCACTTCGAGAAATATCGATCAAGTTTCTCTGCATTCCAGTTAAAAAAAAACTATCGATAGTAAAATATTTCGATGTTTAGCCAACACTAGCTACAAGGCCTCAAAAAGATTAAACGTTCTTTTCAAATGTGCTAAAACCAGGAGCGCCCCAGTTTAAAGTTGCAATATTAATAACTTTTTCTTTTTCAAGAACTTAAGTGTTCAAATCACCATTTATTACTTCGTTTATTTTTCTGAATCAGAAGGTACATGATTTTTGTTGACGCATGATAATTCGCGCGAGATAGTGAACGAACACAAAACAATTTTATAGAGTTACCCCATAATTGTGGTTAGATTGGGTGCTTTTAATAAAAGAAGAGCGTCTTATCATCTATGTTATGATATCGAACTGTGCCGCAACTCTCCCAGTTCACTGATTCACCATCACCAAAGCCTCTGCTTGTGGAGCCTGCCGGGTTGATTTCAAAAAACATCGACGTCAACAGTTGCGGATTGTTCTATGTTTAAGCACAACTCAACATACAAATGTATGTGTCATAGTCATTTTGTACCTTTATAAGATCCCATTATAAGTTTGCAACGAAAAAATTTTACCAAACAAAAGCCCCATACAATTTTTAACACTTTTAACGGTGCGTGGTGCACACAGACTATTTATCACACGTGCTAGGAGATGATAATAAGTCAAATTATTTTTCTAAGACTAGTAGGTATAGATGGATGGATGAAAACAAAGGGAATTTTTATCCCGGAAAAGTTACGGTTCCTGTGAGAGAGTCTTTAATGTAAAAAAAAACACCAAAACGCCGTAGCAACGTACGGGTGCCTCCTAGTATTTACATGTTTCGAAGTATAGAAAACAATCCCGAATAAATCCCGAATTTTTGCATTCGGGATTCTGTAGCTTTACCATTGTTACCAGGGTTGGTAAGAGCAATGAGATTCAATTAAGAATGGCAATTTAAATTGGGTGCGGTGATATTAGGCCGAAATTTGCTGAAACTCATTTCTATATAGACTATATAAACTTAAAAACACGGTTCCTATAGGATATGGCAATTATGTTATCCCACAGGAACCGTGTATTTTTTTGAGATACAAAACAGCCTATGGAAGTATCTGTCTGACTCCTTAACTACCACTTTCTAAAAAATCGTGACAATGTGTTGCTCTGTGAAAAACAAAAAAATATTTATCGCACGGGAATCGTAAATTTATGCGAAAGAAAAAGTAGCCTATTTTCTGTTCCAGACTTTAACCTGTGTCAAATTTCATACAGATCCGTTCCGTTCAGCCGTTTTGAAGCCCATAAGGAACATACATACATACATTCATACGTCCATTCTTATGTATATGATCTAATACGAAAACAATTTTTTTATTTCAGTTTCAATAAACACCTCCCATCAATATGAAGAACGTTTTTCTCATTTCAATTATTGTTCAATTGATATTTGTGAGCTCGGTGGCAAATGCTATGACAATTATAGGAGGGAGGTTCAGTAACTCTGGTAAAACAATTTTTATTTTTTTTTTTCTTGTGTATAAACCTTTTTTTCTTTTTTTGCAGACAATCCTGGATTGTGCACTCTTGACAATATGATTCTTAAGCCAGGAGAATTTTCAAAAAAACCAAATGGTCAGTGTGCATATCTGACTTGTTTCGAAAAGGGACAAGTTTTTGTGATGAGTTGTGTAAAGAACGGTATGAGGGAAGGATGTACGGAAGGAAAGTATTTGTACCCTGACGCAGAGTATCCAGAATGCTGTAAACGTGAAATAATGTGCGAAACCCATTACTATTCTGACAAACCAGTTGTTCAACTATAAATTATTTATATAATTTCCAAAATTGACTGATTATTACCTAAAAATGTTAACAAAAAATAAAACGTGATATTATTTATTATGAAACTGTAGTATTTTAGTAATTATACTAGCTGCCCGGCAGCCTTTGTTCTTCTCCCTCTTGTAATTGGCGCAGTAAATTAAATCTTGTGGAATTAGAAAAAGTTAATTTTATTTTGTTTTGATTTAAAAATTACTCAAGTCTGAATATAAATTACACTTTATTTTTTCTGAATTCCTGAAAATTTAATTTTCTTACAACATTTTGCTATAAAGTTGCTTATTCATTCCAAAACAAAATCATTAAAGTACACATTTTGTGAGAACCTACGACAAAAGTTGTATGTACAAATTACAAATTATAGAGGAGCTAATAACCTAAAAAAAAAAATTATAAGACATTTTCATTACGTAAAAGTCACGACTTTTGAGCTATATGAAAAAACTTAAAAACAAAAAATCACCATAAACAAATGTTACGTTAATACACTGCTCTTCAACTGAATAAGCACATTATGCCCATTTTCAAAAAACCTTGTGTGTATCTCGTTTGGTTGTATAAAAGAAAGTTTGAGTTTGTCATTAGACCTATTTACCAGTGCGCTTAAGTCTGCTGTTTAAGCTTTGCTGGAGTCGTCGTACCCACTTGATCTACCAGAACGTCATAGCCTGCCGTATTGATTGCCACCTGGATATTTGGTATCTGCTTGATTTTCCAGAGCGTTTAAGCCTGCTATTTAAGGGACAATGGGCCTTGTTCCCATTTGATTTACCAGAGCGTCATAGCCTGCCGTTTATACCAGGGGCATCAGTACCTGATTGTTTAAAGTTTACTGTTAAAGTGCCGCCGGGGGTGTTATATACCTGCTGATGAACCAGATCGATTATGGGCTGCTGTTCTGAGTGCCACCAGGGGCGTATAGTACCTGCCGATTCCATTGCAGAATCTTTGATTTAGATTACCCGGTACCAGAGCACCAGGAATATCAGGAAAACGTGAATCATCAGAGCCAGATCACCCGATACCAGAAGAAGAAGACTAAAATCCGGACGACCATACCCGTGAACCAGAATGAGTTAATTACTCTATACCAGAGTTGTTAAATAAATACAGATTTTGCAATAACGTTCTAAAAATGTTTTTTTTTTTTTTCAATCATAAGTTTCGTGTTTTTTTTTGTATATTCAGTTTTTATATTTCAATTTTCTTATAACTACTTATTTGCTAGACAAAAACCTTAACAACTAGCTTACATATTAACTTAACTAACTTACTGGCCCTATGCGAGCGCTCTAAATTATACCATAACCAACTTAAAATTATTGCCTTTCGGCGTACCTAGCTTAAATACTATCGAAATTCATTTATTACTTAAAAATAAGAAAATTGGGAAAAAACTTATTATATCTATCTTTTTTTATTTTTTATAAAACTTAAAACTACACTTAAAACTACTTAAAATAACTTAAGACTAGAACAGCCACAGCAACGGTTTTTTTTTCTTTTTAGTGCCACCATGATTGTTTTGTACTAACCTAGCCTACTTTTAAAGCCAAGGACACGCCTAAACCTGCGCAAGTCAAACCAAGGCAATAAACTCAATTAGTGAACTTTTATTATTATTTATTTTTAAATTTAATTAGTTTACATATGATTCAACCACCAGAACTGACGATTTTGGTCCAATCTATCTATCTGGTCCCTTTCGGACACAGCCCTACTGAACCGAAGGCGCTCTGCTCCGCTTTCTGCGACGACATCACGACCATAAAGGAGTCGCCTATGCACAGTTTTTCGGCCGACGTGGTATATCAGCGGTACCGCCGAACTATCCTGTATCAGCCCTCGACTGTCTAAAAAGAAGAAAGCGTCGGGTGGGATAAATCCGCTTAGACACACACTTTCGTAGTATTCATCTTTGGGGTAGTAAGCCCCGAAAATCAAGCCATTAGTTGAAGTCATCGCTCTTGCAATATGACCCCGAATCAGCTTGATTAAAAAATTATCTATTCTGTTTATGTTAGCCCTGTTGTATAGAACCTCGTTGGAATAATATTTTATGTACTCCGACTCTGGTGTTCTGTGCAATCCAAGGCAGCGTCTTAGACACTGCCTCTCAAATACCCGAATCTTTTCCATTTGAGATGGTGCAACGTTGAACCACACAGGACATCCATAGGCAATCATCGGCCTGATTAGATCATGATCATGTAACAAATCACCTTCACCCTGCTATCAAGATGGCTGCTGTAAAACAGGCGTCATGTCAGGGCAAAGGCTCCCCTAGCCCTGGTCAGAGCAGCATCTATATGTCTGTCGAAATACAGATATTGATCCAGCCAGATGCCAAGGTACTTCACTACACTTTTACTTGCCAGTGGCTGTCCAAGGGGTCCAACGATCACAAGTTTTCGCCAGTTCTTTCTCATATCCGCAGAAGCTCTAGACAAAGGGGTTCTAAACAGAATAGTTTCGCATTTCTGAAAGTTGATTTTCAACTTCCAGTCATCGCAATATTGCTGAATCTTGTCGAAGTCACGCTGCAAAAGAATTTTCATAACTTCAACTTTTGGACCTGTTCTGTACGCTATTAGATCATCGGCATACGCAATTGCATGAGTTAGACTACTTATAAGATCGCTAGTGTAAATCGGCGAATTAACCGCTCCCTGCTGCAGACCATTTTTTATTTCAAATATTTTGGTAGACGTTACACTGCCACTCTTGACAACAAACTTTCTACCGTTGAGCATATCATTAAGTATATTCAATAATGATTTACTAATACCAAGTCTGGTCAGCTTTAGATACAGACCTTCTAACCATACGGTGTCGAAAGCTTTCTCCAAATCAACCAGACAGGCACCCGTGCACTGTTTTTTCGCATTGTTCCATTGAATTTCAGAAACAAGCTTAGACGCGGCATGAATGGTATCGTGTTCTTCCTTAAAGCCGAACTGTTTATCAGGAATAATATTTTTGTCCTCAGCCCATTTGAACAAAGCCCTATTGAGAACTTTTTCGAATACCTTACTTATACTCGGAAGGAGATCTATCGACCGTAGTTATATAGTTATCTTTCCCCTTTTTAGAGAGAGGATGTACCACTGCTGTCTTCCAACGCACTGGATAATATGCATTATTCAGTGCGTTGTTAAACAATGGGTGTAAATGTCGACTGCATCCTGAGGTAGATGTCGTAGTACAATATTGGATATACCATCTACTCCTGCCGACTTCTTTTTCTTCAATGAATCGAAAATGATCTGAAGTTCTAGCTTCGAAATTAAC